>JANAVB010030420.1:11127218-11369718 GCA_029216955.1 Iris pallida | reverse complement strand
GCATATTTACATAGTTACATAGATATATACATTCATGCACATTTACATACAGACTTTTATACATTATATATGTTAACATTCATTACAATGCATTATATTTTACTTATACCTTTGATTGATTGATTCATTCATATATGACATTCATTCATGCATTTATACATTCATTTATATCCCATATGCATGCATATTTCAGTTCAGGCATTATATCCATTCACATATCATTAAGTTGCATACATATACTTATTTTTATTACATACATGTCATTCATGCATATTACATACTTACATGCATCTATACATTATATACATTTTATACAACATGTAAAAATAGAAGAGGGAAAAAGGGAAAAAAACTGAAATCGAAAGGGAAGGAAAGGAAAATGTAAGAAAAAAGGAAAAACAGTGGACATATACATGTTTGCATCATATATTCTACATTACCATACATGCTATCATTATATATTACATTATATTATTTATATATTATGCATTCGTATCTATCATTACATGTATACCTTGCATTCATATCTAGCATTCATTATATACTTTCATGCATACATTGTATATCATTCTTTCATTCATGCATTTATGCATTGCTTACATACATTATATTAATTGCATTCCTACATGCTTGCATTCAACCATATATATACATTAATATAAAGAAAATGTATATCATATAGATATTATTTCATTCATCTAACATATCATGTATTACATACTATATATTCATTTAATATCCATACTACATAGGCTCATAGGTTACACAAAATACATATATCGTATAGTCACTCTTCTACTTAAAACCAATACTGTACCAATTGGGCCTCTAATAAATTTTAGGATTAAAGTATGTTGTAGCCCTTCGTGTTAGCTTTCCGAAACTTTAAACGGATCATATTTTCGTGTCCGGAAGCTCCCAAAATCGCGAAAATACCGAAACACGTTTGTCTTTCGTACAGCTGACACTCAAATAATTCTACAGAAAGTTACAGAAAGAATTTGGCTTATTAAAATATATATTTGGAAAGGTAACTTCGATAAGGTTCTTTTAAACAAAACAGAAGATAAATTGGAGTTTTAAGCTAAATGTTATGACATTTCTAAGTTACTTTGGTTAATAAAAAGTGCATGAATATTATGACGAATTTGAGTTGTTTTGGACAAAAGAACACATATAGGCCAAGATACTTCGATACAAACATAGGTATCCAAATAAAACTCATTCTAACCATCCTAACTAAGATCAATCCACTCTCTAACCATTCTAAAACTGAATTTAAATATCTATTTAAACTATTATCATACATACATACACATGGGGTGTCCTAATTTGGGATCTATCAAGTAGGACACAAGACACATATCTAAAATCCTCAAGAGAGCTCTAAATGGCCTCAAATTTGAATCTAAATGAGACACATGCATGAGAATGGATCCTACGGATTCAAAACTAATTTATATGCAAAGAAAATTGATTTAGAGGATGTGTTTTACCTATTGGGAGTGGAATCCCAATGAAATCCTTTAGGACACGGCTCCGATACGAAGGTCTCTCAAAGTGGACACTCCTCCTTGCACTCCTCTTCCAATCCTTGGTAGCACCCTTCCTTTAGAGAATAGAAATGATTGAGGGAAGATTTGGTGAAGGAATAATTTGATTTGGAGATCAAATCAATGGGAAGGCTCTCTAAAATTAGGGAAAAACAAAAAGAAAATAAAAAAGGCAAGATTGTAATGAATGAAATGAATCATTCTCTCCTAAAGGTGGCTGCCATAAAGAGTCCATTAGGGCTAATAGAAAATGTCCTAATTGCCCCTCTCTAGTCTCATATGGTTAAGTCTAGACTAGGTTCAAGTTTGGGGTCAAAATGATCTAGTTTTGAGTCTCTAACTTAACCATTCTAACATGATAAAAATTAGTTTAATTAACTAACTTAAATGTTTGGTTTTGTGAGCCATGCTTAACTTAATATTGGGTCCCATCTAGAGTTTAAGCTACCCGGGTCATAATACAAGTCGGAACGAGACGAAACTCAAACCCGACTAAACAAATCCAATAAAATAATATTAAAAATATAATTTTTTTTCTAAAATATTAAAATATAAAAAATAACCAAAATAATAATACATCAATTTAACTATTATTAAAATAATCTAAAATTTACCAATTAATTAAAATTCTAAATAATTCAAAAGTCACAAAATGACCAAAATATCCTTAGCCTAAAAGTTGTAAATAGTCATTCTAATCACATGGTCATGGTTAGTCTCTAGGCTCAATAGTTCTAGAGTTCACTAGCTAACACATCAAAATTATAATTCACCAATTTTAAATAGTATTAAATTAATTAAAAATTCTCATAAATCATAAATCCTATTATTAAATAATAAACTTTTACAAAAGTTCAAAATTACCCTCTTTTTAGAAAAGTGGGTGTTACAACATGAAGCCCCCATGCCCATCTATCTGCACAATCAAATAGGCCCTGCACTAATCTATCTTCCTGTGATCAATACCCCTAAATGTATACTTCTTGTTGTAAAGAATGCACTTGTGCACTCTTGAGCCAATGTTCACCAAACCTATTCCTCTCTCTCTCTATATATATATATCATATATATATATATATATATATATATATATATATATATATATATATATATATATATATATATCCATAGCCAAATATCTATGTATCAATCCTAGCTACGGTACCCTACCCGAGCCCCTCATCTATCTAGAACCCCCAAACCTTAACACCCTACTGTCATTGTTGACACCAAAGAAAACACCATCTAACACATGTATATATATGTATAGAGACACTTCAGTACCAAAAACTTATATGCATACATATCCATACATATAAAGATATACATATACATCTAGAAATAAACATAGGAATCATATATACCTATCCTGTGGGCAAAACAAGCTATCCATGAGAAAAAATGAAAGAAAACATTTCCTAAATAACCATTGTGACATTTTAACAAACACTTGGTAGGAAAAACTTGTAGTCTCCCTCAAATGGATACTAAACCCTATGTAACCATCACAATAGGGCTCATTAGGACCTCAACCTTCTTTCTATTAGCCATGGGAGGGGTCTCCTACATGAATGCATGTAATTTAACCATGGAAATAAAAGTTTAGAGGGTTATACCTATGTAGAAAGAACCCTACACAATGCTCCATGAATTTGGAGAAGTTGGATGAAGAAGGGGATCTCAAATCCTTGCTAGAGCCTCCACCAAGCCTTCTTGAGCTCCCCAAAGCCTTAGCATAACAAAGGAAAGAAAAAAGAAGACAATTTCGAAGAGTATGGAACGAAGGAATGAGTGGAAACCCTAATGGAATGGTGGCTGCCATTTTTGGGTTTGTGAGGTTTAAAAAGACACTAGTTAAGCCCTAAACTCTTCATGACACCTAGTATTAGGGAGGTCCTTAAGGGGGGCTAAGTGGTTTGGCTCTAATTAATACTTGTACTCAACCTAGCCATGACTAGAGTCTAGTTAATCAAACCTATTGGTCAAGTCAAATTAAACGGGGACCACCATGTCTAATTAATAAGCTAGTCTACTAATAAATACAACCATCATATTAAAATAAAAAATATATATACGAAATATAAAATGACAAAAATACCCTTATTGTAGAAAAGTGGTAATGACAGATCGTACCCAAGTTAAGTTTGGATGCACAAAATGTATCTCATGTACAAGAAGTAACAACTAATCAACATGCATGTAATGCATAAAATAATATGAAATAGATAGTAAATAATGACAAGTATACTTGCCTAGAAGTTGGACATGTAGAACCTTAGAGGGGGGGGGGGGAGGTGAATAGGGTAATAAAATAATTACCGACAATAATAAGCAAATTAAAAGACAATTTAGAGAAGAGAGAATCAAACACTTGATGTATCCTGGTATCCTCCCAAGGTGCACTCCAGTCCCAGAACTCTCTCCAGCTTTAATACACTATTTGAGTAAATAGTTACAATACGAGTTTGGATCTGAAGAACTCGTTAACCCCTTACACACGAGTTTTCGTCCGAAGGCTCGTCAAATTCTTACATACGAGTTTTTCTACGAAGGCTCGTCAACTTCAAACTTGAGAGAAAATGGTTTCGATATTCTTGAATATTTGGAAGATCTAGGTTATAACTCTTGAATACTAACACTTTAATGGATGACAACTTAAATCTTGGTAGAGTAATGGTAGAGCTCTTTGGTAGATAAAAAATTTAAATCTCAAGTGGATAAGTGTTTATGAAGAGAAAGAAAGTCTATTTATACAAATCCAAAGTCATAAAGAGCATTTAGCAGCTGAGCGGATTATCCGAAGAAAATTCGCAAAAATCTGTCGGATTATTTGGCCAAATATTAACGGCTAGAAATAGAGTCGTTGGATGCATTAAATGCTCTGGCAGATGGTTGTTGGATTTGAATTCGAAATATGCCTAATAAGGTATTCAAATTATCCGATAGATTACTGCAAAGATCCGTCAGATGATCCGAAAGTTACAATAAAATACTTGCTATTTTTGTTCGGATTATCCGACGGATTACTGCGGAGATCCGTCGGATGATCCGAAAGTTACAACAAATATTTGATGTTTTTGTTCGAATTATTCGATGGATTACCATGAAGATCCGTCGGATGATCCCAAAGTTAGAACAAATACTTGTTGTTTACGTTCTTATTATCCGATGGATTACCGCGAAGATCCGACGGATTATCCGTCTCTTCATGAAAACTAATTCAGAATTTATAGCCTTTTATTTTATCATCCATACTAAAGTGTACATGATTTTCTAGACACTTACAGACACTTAAAGAGACAGAGGAGCTTTTCGTTTTGAATTCTTTAGCTTGTCATTTTTCTTCTTGAGTGCGACAAGGGTTTGCTCTTGTAAGTGTTGGAATCGTCTTTTCTTCTTGCTCCAAAATACTTGTTTTTTCTTGTAGAGGTTGGGGTCATATTTTCTTCTATCTTTGACTGACTTATTTGTTCCTGTAGAATAATAGAGCTAAAATAGTACAGAGGTTAATTATAGTCAATATATCAAAATCAGTGTGCCAACAATCTCTCCTATTTGATAATTTATAAAATGTACGGGTTTCGAAGATAGCTCTCCCGTAATATGATATCTCCCATCAATACAATGTTTTCCCCTTTGGCATTTATAAATGAATGCATGAGACAAGATAGCAGCAAATAGAATAGAAAGACGGAAAAGGCATAGCATTTGATAATAATAACTTGATTAAAACATTGTTAAGCATAAAACAGTACTATATTAGACCAATCACCGAAGGACTACACAAGATATACTTCTTAAAAAAATATAATACTAGTCCCCGAAGGACTGCACAAGACAACAACCATTTAAAAAGTCCACTAAGGACTGCACAAAAAGAAACTTAACAAACTGAGACACCCCACTACTAAAAGCCAAGATCCATCAACTATCAGGAGCAACCCGTGGGTCAACATCAGCCGCCTAATCCTCATCAACACCCGGGGCTGGGGTAAAGCACCATATGGGTTTATGCCTCCAGGATACATGAATTCATAGACATCGGAATCAGTAAAGTGCGGCCCAGGGTAGTTATAAAACCCCTAAATTTCTACTGTATTTTTTTAATTTTTGGTACTGATTTAAAATTTTGTATTGTACGTCGCATAGTCGTATTGTACGTCACGCGTAAAATTTCGATTTTCGAAATTGCTCGATGAGTGTGAATATGTGCGAGCGTACATAATTTTTTTTAAATATTTTTTTCTATTTGTATCATTTCAAAATAATATATATAATAATTATTTTTACCTATCGTGTCAAAATTTTCAAGTTTATAATTTTATTTATAAAAAGCCTTTGGTTTATACAGTTATTAATAGTAAATAATATTCTTTGTACATCTATATATATATTTCATAAATATTTTATTACTTTATCTCTTAATAATATTTATTATTTTCAAAATTAATATTATAGGTATTTTTGGAAAATATATTTTTGAATTATTATGGCGATTTAAATCTTGATTTGATTATATGGATTTATTTAAATAGTTAAAATAATATCTATATTTTAAAATTTGATTTACCTTATCTAATTTTAAGCTAAAGGTTGGAATTTAATTGGATCTAAATTGGATTTGGATTTGAATTTGGATTTAAATTTATTAATAGCTAATTATCTAATTGGGTTTAAACTACTCTTAATCCTTATCCAACTGAAAATTCCCACATCCTACAAATAGGCAGGTACTCCACATTATTTTCTCCATATTATTCCTCCACAAATTCTACAACCAAACGTGCGTGCATCGTGTCCGTGTTTCCCGTCTAATTCTTATTCCATTCTTTACAAATATATTTCCATCCCTCCGTGTCGGACAAATCCCGACACAAATAAATCAATAAATCCTAACCCTAACCCTGCTTTGTCAGCCACCGTACCGCTATTGTCGCAGTATCCCGTCCATATCGTCCGATCCTGACCCAATCCTACGGCAACCGACCACCACCCTCGCCATCATCAGCACCCGACACCACCACCATTATCGACGCCAATGTCACCATTAGCACCCACCAAACCCGCAGCCAGCCTCTCCTTTCCGATGGCAAACCACAACCACCTTCACCACCACTCCAGTCTAATTTCGGCCACCCTGGCCTTTCCACTGCCACCGACCCGACCATCACCCTGATCGCCGGCCTCCAAACACCCACCACCATCAGCCCAGGGCACCACCACCACCACCGCCACGACCACCTCGGCCAACCCTTAATGCCCAGAATCGCCATCACCGTCATCACAACCAGAGCCACCCCCACCGACGGATCATCTCAGCCGTCCGTACAAACATTTTGACAAACCGTCGCACCATTGACGACTGCGGCCCCGATTACTCCAGTTACCATCAAAAGAAAAACAAAATTGCCACTTACCTGACCGCATTCGTCGCGCCACCACAGTGCTCGCACCGCCTTGGACGTGCACCGGCGAGGGCCGCACAAACGCTGACCCCGCCAGCGAGCTTCCTCCGCCGAGGCTCCGCCACCTTCCCTCCGCGGCCACGGCGAACGAGCCGTCGCACCACGCCGCGCTGGCCAGCCCCGGCGCCGACCTTCGCCGTCTTTCGTGGCAGGCCGCCGCTCCCCGTTTTCCGCCCCCGTACCGGCGAGCGCCGCCCGCGTGCTCAAGAACTCTTGGACGAGCCGTCACCCTCGAAAACCCCTTCACCGTCGGAGTTCTGACGCCTCTTCGCCCCTCGATCTACTCCACCGCCCGAGCCCTCTCCTCCGTTCGTGCAACCGCCGTCGCCGTCGGTAGCCACGCCGCCCCGAGCGCCAGCCGCTCTCCGCCACCCCAGCTCCCCTTCTTCCCCCTTCTCCTCCGCCGCGTCCCCAAACCTCCGCCGAACGACCGAACCCATCTCTTCCTCTCCCTCCGCCTCCGCGAGCAGTCTCCACCGCCCGCTTCCCGTTCTCCGGCGACCCCCTCGATCTTCTCCACCGCTCCCTCGTTTTCCTCTCCTTTCTCTTCTCTCTCTTCTGTTCCTTTCCCTCTCTCTCACTGTAGGAATGAAGAATTATTATTATTATTATTATTATTATTATTATTCTTACTTTCTTTTTGCATCTATTATTATTATTATTATTCTTACTTTCTTTTTGCATCTATTATTATTATTATTATTATTAAATTAACTAATTGATATACTGTATACTTGGGATCAGTAACAAATTTTTTTTATTTTGTTATTTTGTTATTTTGTTATTTTGTTATTTTGTTATTTTGTTATTTTGTTATTTTGTTATTAGTATTATTATAATATTCTGAAATACATTAGTATGCCTAATTGTATATATACATTATATATTATTATGATTATGATTATTGTATTATTGTATTTATTTTTATTAGTTTTATTGATATTATTGTAATTATCAATATATATTTCTAAATTATTTTATAACAAAAATATGGTTTTTATGGGACCCTTCATATAATTTTAAACTAGATTTCGAAGCCTAAAATATTATTATTATATTTTTGAGGTATTCTGTTGACCCAAAATTTTAGCTTAACCAAATTAAGAGCTTAGCCCTAAAATAAATTTTCCTTGTTTACAAATATTTATTTAAAAATATTTGATTGGTAAAAACATAGTTTCTAACTATTATACAAAAATATTTTCTAAAAAGTTATAAATATCTTATTATACAAATTCCTTTGAATAACTATTTTTCGCCCATGACTAAATCAAATTCTTTCTATCTATTTGTGAATCTCGAAAATCTCTATACCGTCCCTAGCCAAATCTAGATTCAATGGCACGGTCTATTCCATCGATTAAGATCATCTTGCGTACTTTTGGCATGTACGACTATTTTGTGCCAACACAATCATACGCACGTCAACTACAACCATGTCAAGGACTTGTTGGATTATCGCATCACACCAGGCAGCTCATCAGGCGTCGCAACAGGCAAGTATACCTTGCTAATTAACTGTCAAATTATTTATTTTTTGCATTATTTATTTTATTTCATATTGTTAGTTTCCTTTGTTATAAATTGTGCATCCAAGTCATACTTGGGTGCAAGCGACTCTATTAGTCGTTTACTTTACTATATGCATGTTAACTTAGTGTTAGCGGACTACCTTTTTGTTAGGGGATATTCTTATATCTCCTTTGGCTGTGACACTCACACTACACGGTTTGAGATATGTTGCTAGGGGCATGACTTATTGACTAGCTATCTCTAAAGTCGTGTGACGGTAGATGATCGTAACTGCTATGACTAGGGTTTTAGAGACTCAAGCAGTTACAAAACTGGACGAACCATGGACATGACTTGAACAGTATGGAAAATATTGGGGGAGGACAGTCGCTAGTGCGTATGGGAATCCAAACAGGTAAACCACAGTCTCCAGATGGAACTGTGGCAATTTATTTGTAGATACCCTCTGACGTTTTAGACGTTACGGTCGGATACAGAAGACTGGATGCCAGTTATGTACACATAGCCTAAAATCCCACCCATGCGCATGGAAGTTGTCCTCTAAATTGCACATTAGGCGGTTAGAATCTCCTTTGCATATTTGTGTCTAGGATAGTCATTTATATATTATTTTATTCTGACAGTTCATATTAGCATGTTCTTCCTGTATCTTGCTACGTCCGTCTGAGGACCTGGTTTTTCCCCAGGTGTGTGTTCATGTCTTTCGCAGGTATCCTAGCCAAGGCCGTGGCCTTCTCTATTTCTTCGAAGACGATTGCGCTTGGTTCGTTTTTCTATTTTATGGATCGATTCTTATATATTTCTTTCATTGCGATAGTTGGTAGTGGACTTTGTCTCCGCCCAACGATTGTATCATAAATATTCAAGTTAATTTTTATATTATTATTCTTTCTATTGTGGATGAGATTTAGTTTGTCTTGGATTACTATATTTTACAGCTTATGTATACATACAAGACCCTGTACTTCGTATGTATACAGCTGGCATGTTTACGTACTTGGTCCTACGTATTTTGGGACTGGGGCGTTACATGTTTTTGTGGTGGCCCATGCAGGTTAAGATAAATTGTTTGTTTACTTTACCGTACCAAGCATGCCTGCGTATAGGATTAGAAGTCTAGGATCTCATCCACATACTTGGCCTCTTTCCTCGATTCCATATTCAAACTATCATTCGACTCATCGACTGCATCTTGCTTGATTCCTTCTATCATTACCCTTATCTTTCCTTCGTGCTTGCTAGAGATTGACCCTACTTGTTAGATGTCCCAAACACCCTTAGCTTAATTCTTTTAAGTTGGGTAGAATAACCCGCGGACTGACACACCCTTGACCGCTAAAGAGAATACCAATATTATTATCTATACTATAGAGACTAGAAGAGTTTAACCCATTTGGTCAACCAGGCCAAGGTCAATAAAATCGTAGAATGATAGTATAGGAATAAACAAGACTTAGATTCTCATGACTCTTAGACTATTCATATTGGTTCTTATTTCATCTACCCTCGTGCCTATATTTTACTATCTAGACTAATGATGCTAATATAGCCTAGTATTTGCAAGCTAATTCTTTATCGAGCTTGATCAAGACATATGCTATGGAGTGGCCACTCACTAACATATTGTCTAATCAGAACCGGTGCATGATGGTCTGATCAACCGAGTGCACTTTGGTTCGCCTTTTTCATATATCAATCTATGTGGATGGGATGTAGTTGAACTTTCTCCTTAGGATTACATCCACGACTGCCTTGAAAATTCTTTTGAAATTATACGGCCGCCTTTGAATCACGTATTCGTATTCGATAAAATCGTCATTTAACACCTCATTGCTTTCGTCTCTACCTATTTTAGAAGGACGGAGGGGTGGGACTAGAAATTCCTCTAGCTACACTATTACCTATGACCCTCAACCTACTCTCAAATCATACCTTCTAGGTATTTAAATCCATTCTCTCTAACCTTTATTGCATATTCAAAATTTTAACTCCCACTTATTTTTTCTTCTTGTGTCAACCCATGATTATCCTTGCCGTTATTGAAATCGAGATTTCCTAATGCATCTTTCGTTGACCATTGTAAATTGTTTTGTGCCCTCTCACTCCCCTACGAATTCTTAATTTCGAGGATAAAATTCTTATAAGTTGGGTAGGATATAAAAACCCTAAATTTCTACTGTATTTTTTTAATTTTTGGTACTGATTTAAAATTTTGTATTATACGTCGCATAGTCGTATTGTACGTCAAGCGCGAAATTTCGATTTTCGAAATTGCTCGACGAGTGCGAATATGTGCGAGCGTACATAATTTTTTTTAAAAATATTTTTCTATTTGTTTCGTTTCAAAATAATATATATAATAATTATTTTTAGCTATCGTGTCAAAATTTTCAAGTTTATAAATTTATTTATAAAAAGCCTTTGGTTTATACAGTTATTAATAGTAAATAATATTCTTTGTACATCCATATATATTTCATAAATATTTTATTACTTTATCTCTTAATAATATTTATTATTTTCGAAATTAATATTATAGGTATTTTTGGAAAATATATTTTTGAATTATTATGGCGATCTAAATCTTGATTTGATTCTATGGATTTATTTAAATAGTTAAAATAATATCTATATTTTAAAATTTGATTTACCTTATCTAATTTTAAGCTAAAGGTTAGAATTTAATTGGATCTAAATTGGATTTGGATTTGGATTAGATTTGGATTTGAATTTGGATTTAAATTTATTAATAGCTAATTATCTAATTGGGTTTAAACTACTTTTAATCCTTATCCAACTGGAAATTCCCACATCCTATAAATAGGCAGGTACTCCTCCACATTTTTTTTCTACATTATTACTCCACAAATTCCACAACCAAATGTGCGTACATCGTGTCCGTGTTCTCCGTCCAATTCTTATTCCATCCTTTACAAATATATTTCCATCTCTCCGTGTCGGACAAATCCCGATACAAATAAATCAATAATCCTAACCCTAACCCTGCTTTGTCAGCCACCGCACCGCCATTGCAGCAGTGTCCCGTCCATCTCGTCCGATCCTGACCCAATCCTATGGCAACTGACCACCACCCTCGCCATCATCAGCACCCGACACCACCACCATTATTGACGCCAATGTCACCATTAGCACCCACCAAACCCGCAGCCAGCCTCTCCTTCCCGATGGTAAACCACAACCACCTTCACCACCACTCCAGCCTAATTCCGGCCACCCTGGCCTTTCCACTACCACCGACCCGACCATCACCCTGATCGTCGGCCTCCAAACACCCACCACCATCAGCCCAGGGCACCACCACCACCGCCACAACCACCTCGGCCAATCCTTACTGCCCAGAACCGCCATCACCGTCATCACAACCAGAGCCACCTCCACCGACGGATCATCTCAGCCGTCCGCACAAAAATTTCGATAAACCGTCGCACCATTGACGACTGTGGCCCCGATTACTCCAGTTACCATCAAAAGAAAAAAAATTGCCACTTACCTGACCGCATCCGTCGTGCCACAACAGTGCTCGCACCACCTTGGACGTGTACCGACGAGGGCCGCACAGATGCTGACCCCGCCAGCGAGCTTCCTCCGCCGAGGCTCCGCCACCTTCCCTCCGCGGCCACGGCGAACGAGCCGTCGCACCACGTCGCACAGGCCAGCCCCGGCACCGACCTCCGCCGTCTTTCGCGGCAGGCTGCCGCTCCCCGTTCTCCGTCTCCGCACCTGCGAGCGCCGCCCGCACGTTCGAGAACGCTTGGGCGAGCCGTCACCCTCGAAAACCCCTTCACCGTCGGAGTTCCGACGCCTCTTTGCCGCTCGATCTACTCCACCGCCCGAGCCCTCTCCTCCGTTCGTGCAACCGCCGACGCCGTCGGTAGCCACGTCGCCCCGAGCGCCACCCGCTCTCTGCCACCCCAGCTCCCTTTTTTTGTATTATTTATTTTGTTTCATATTATTAGTTTCCTTTGTTATAAACTGCGCGTCCAAGTCATACTTGGGTGCAAGCAACTCTATTAGTCGTTTACTTTACTATATGCATGTTAACTTAGTGTTAGCGTACTACCTTTTTGTTGGGGGATATTCTTATATCTCCTTTGGCTGTGACACTTACACTACACGGTTTGAGACATGTTGCTAGGGGCATGACTTATTGACTAGCAATCTCTAAAGTCGTGTGACGGTAGATGATCGTAACTGCTATGACTAGGGTTTTAGAGACTCAAGCAGTTACAAAACTGGATGAGCCATGGACATGACTTGAACAGTATGGGAACTATTGGGGGAGGACAGTCGCTAGTGCATATGGGAATCCAAAATTTTTTCTATGGATAAAGTTGGGAGACTATTCGATGACCTACTAGGGCGTGGCATCTGCGCGCTGTAGCCGTTATCTGGATTACGAAGACCGAAAGTTCACTGCAGCCAGCAGTGCACTGGCGGGACAGGAACTCTAAGTTGAAGTGATTTCAGACATTCATAGGTTCGGGTATTATGGAGACTTTGTCCTAAATTCTTCATATCATGATCTTCCGGGTTACTTCGTTGATAATTGTTAGAAAATAGATATAGTAGATAGAATATTCGGTAACATATCGTTATTTGAGTCACGGAGCCGAAGTTCACTGCAGCCAGGTATACTCTGGCAGGGTAGGGATTCTGAGTAAAGTTATTCCAAATATCTATATATTTTCTGATACCATAGAGACTATGTTCCTTTCCCCATGATTATTGATTCATCGTGAATCACAAATATTTGCACTCTTTCCTTGATTTGACACTAGCATCTTTCTGGAAGACTCTATACACCCTCTCGATCAATCTTGGTAAATCCCCCTTGCATCTTATGGATAAATCATTTGATTTCTTTAATGAATCTATAATTTGATTCTGTTCCACCCGATCTTTCCATTAATCGTACTTAAATCTTGACCGTGTTTTATCTAACTTTGACCATGCCTATCTAATCGTAATTTCCCTATTTTGTTCTATTTTTAATTGTGCTAAAATTTCAATTTAGATCGTGCCTTTATCATTTTACCCCACTAAGTTGTAATTAAAATTCATCTTATCTCTTGCTTATTTAAATTATTGATCATAGTTAGATCGTGTTATTTTAACTCCCTGTGTGAATTATCGTGCATGGTAATAATTAAAAAAAATCTTGTCTCGATTAGTGTCTGACCAATTTGGATATTATTGATCCTGTCACTTTACTGTTTATGTTACCATGCTAAATCCTTCCAAGCCCTACCTCTGATCATATCCAGAAATCCTGATCGTGTCTATATTTTATGATGATTATATTTTGACCCTATCAATCATGTCTAATAATTTGAAACCATGACTGAATAGTTTTGATCATGACCATTTTTCCACCATGCCTCAATTTTGATTTGGATCTTGCTTAGTGGATCATGCCTCAAAATTGTTCTATGGCATGTCTAACCTAATTGTTCTGTATCAAATTTTATTTTTATTGCTTAATCATGTTTACTGTACCTCCTTAAATTTTGAGGATGAAATTCTTTTAAGGGAGAAGATTTGTAACTCCACTTTTTTATTTTTTTCGAAAATTATAAAAGTTTTCAAATAGTAAGTTGTTTCAAACAATTTCCTTTGAACAATTTTGATTAACTGTTTTTTGAATAAATTTCATGATGCTTTTAGAGGGAGATTCAAATTTTGCAAGTAACTAATTTTCAATTTAGTTATTTTGGTCCCCACCCTTCCTAACAACTTTTTCAACTGAATTTTTCAGGAAATTTGTAATAATGAAAAGGGGAGGGGTCTAGATAAAATTTCATTTTGGGTGGAAGGGTCTAATTGGAAATTTTTGTACAGCCTTATATTCAGTTGATGGGAGAGAGAGAGAATCATTTTCTATTTTTTCTTTCTCTTCAGTTCCATTCTTTTTCCAAACCGAGAGCTCAGCCCTAACCCTAGATTTTGGGCGGAGGGCTATGGCACCTGCGGCCTCTTCTCCGATGACTCGCCACTTCTCCATCGGTGGTGAGCGGATCTCTTCTTCGACGAGCGATTGATCGGAGTGGCAGATCCCTGACGACCGAGCCATTTCTGTCGGGCCACAGGGAATGCCAACACGTGACGACGACTCACTGTTCTCTTCTCCGACTAACTCTTGGAAGCATATCTAGGCGATGAGCGACGACTGAGCTACTCGACTGACGCCACCCCGCCACCAGCAGCTCTCCTCGGCTACAAGCGACGAACAATTTTTCATGGCGACGACGGAGATGACGACTGTAGTGGCATCTTGCTGACCTAGGGCGACACTTCCTTCCTGATGGCTCTCGATCTCAACGACTCCGATTTCTTCTCCGGCGATCTTAAGAGCGTGTTTCGACTCAACAATCCCTCCAGTGCATACGTGGAACCGACAGATCAGGACGATAGCTCGGCTGTCCGTGTCCTTAGACCCTTCAGTCTCAGTAAGTACTTCCTTTGATGCACCTCCTTCTTATAGATCTGAAGAGTTCCAATTTGGATGATCAATTTTAATTTCTTAGTTTGGAATTTCGGTGGATTGAGAATTTGTGTGTTCTTGATGGAATTGATCATGATCTGTGTTTGGGTTAATTCGAATTCTTGATTAAAAATCTGGTTGCCGAGTGTATTCTTGAGTAAGTCTCTGACCGAATGTTTTCTGTCAATTAATTCTGCAGAATGTTATTATGTATCATTCTGGAGTATAATTCCTTTTCTGTGAATCAATTTAGGTTTTTGTGATGATCTTAGGTACTCGAGTTGATTTTAGAATTAAATAATCCGTGTCCGAGTTTGGAGTTCGTATCCTCAATCTTGGGAGGATTCCTTAAGGTAATTCCTATGCTAATTCTTGCTTAGTCGATTATGTTGGTTGATTTATTGTAGTTATAGTGCTGTGACATTCGTTTCATGTGTTATTGAACGTGCGTGCGTTCACGTCCGTTTTTCTTTTTGCGTGGAATCGTATTCGAGACTCGGTACCCGTTCGTGTTGCGTATCAGCGTGTGTCCATTGTACTAGCCGCGGTGTGGCATGTGTTGCCGTATCAGTGTTCAAGTGTACGTGACTAGAGTTACAGTGTCGAAGCAGTGAGCATGTTTATAGGCGTGTTCTTAGTATTGTTCGTATCATGACGTCGTATCCGTATGTGACAGCTTGTGATATGCAAGCCTATAGCCGTGTCCGATTGGGATCGTTTCCAGATCATATTCAGGATGGGGTTGGCCAAGGCAAGGGTGTAAGCTAAATTAAATTGAAGCTTAGTAGTATTCGATCAGTTGTGTAAAATTAATTTTGTATCTTCTTTATTTGTTAAATTCACCTGTATATTTTGCTCTTCCTTTCTAAGTTTATATGGTTAATAGCCGTTGGAGAACTAGGTTCTGGTTTGTGTTGGTTGATTTGAATGGTATATTCTCCGAAAATTAAGTTGGTGGTTGGCAATCAAGTATCTGAACTTGGATTTGGAAATAAAGGATTCTATACATTCTCACTCTGAGAGTTTTGATTTTTTGCTTAAACTCAATTATGGATTGAATGGGTTGTGGATAGACTTTTGCTTTGTAGGTTTTAGAACATTTGATTGTGTGGAACTGTCGAGTTGAATGTTGGGTAACCTTGAGTTCAAGCAGGAGGTAGCTGCTATGGCTGGTATTGCCTTGGGCCGGGGATTGTAGTTATATTTGCAGGTGATGGGTTTGGTTATAAAATGATAATGTTGAGAGTGTTCCAACATGATGTTATAGGTATAGTTTGGCCAGGTCGCTCCTTGATTTCAGAAGGAATGACCTGGATATGAGTCCTCTTGCTTGCAGATTAATAAATAAGAAGGGGGACGTGTTGGATGATGGGTTAGCAGAAGCGATGAAGGGTTCTTTCCTAAATGTAAAGCTTTGTTAGGCTGGACTGGTCTGACAGGCTCTAGTTAAATTTATTATTAATAAACAAATATGGATTTTTTTTTGATAAATACAAATCTCATAGAAGAATGCTAAAATATTTTTAAGTATATATGTATCATAATTTTTATTTTGCTAAATTATTTTAGTTGCTTTAAATATTAGTTCTATTCTAATAATTAGTGATATATGGACGCTAGGTTATATGTATGAATACTTAGTTTATTGGAAGATTTGAGTTATTGAATAGTTAATGATATTAAGAAATGATTATTTCAAAACTTAACCAACTTGTACTTAAAATAAACAGGTGGACATCCAGTTTTACTACCTACACTCGATCACCCTAAGCAAGGAAAGTATACTCCTTGGACTTGTTTATTTTCTCATGTCTTTTATATTCATTCCTGTATCTCCATTTTGACACGATATATCACGAGATTGTCTTGTATCATGTATCCTTGAGTTTACTTGTGTCTGGAAAGGAAAATACTACAGATGTGTGATCAAACCAGTGTTACTATTCATGTGAATAGCTGAGGCCCCGCATCGTGCACGCGGGACCAAAGTCGTACCATTTCATATTCATTGAATCTACCTAAGCCGATCACATACTCTGGATGTATTTCAATATATTGCAAATTACAGGTTCATGTTGTATTTCATGTTCAGGACTCATTTTATGTTCCCTGTATTTACTTTCAGTATTCATATTCAGGTTTCCATGTCTTGTTCTCATTTCTCGTACTTTATATATATATATTTCCTATGTTCTTGTTCATACCATGATGTTCATGTTCATTTCCTTGGATAACTTAGCTCCGCTCCTGACTGGATATGTTGCAGGTGTACTTGCAGGGTATCATTTTACCTTATGGACCAGAGCTCGGGATCTTAGCTGAGCAGGATGGAGTCATGACTTAGCTTGAGGTTTTAGGTTTAGATTGTTTTAGCTCTTCCTCTAGATATTGTATGTTGTGAGTTCATAGTGTTTTTCTTCTTGTTGTCTCTAGTACTTTTATGATATTATGATCAGTGGATTATTGTGATTATTCTGGAAACATTTTATAGATGCTGTGATTGTACATATTCATGTTTATCTGGTTAGATTTCCCTAGCTTGGTACAGCTTACTTCGTCGTATCTAACGATGAAGGCTGGGCGTATCTGACTCGTGTCCGATTATTTGGGAGCGGGTCGTGACATGTTTTTAGTGATGACCCATGCAGGTCTATCCTAATGGTACCTAGGTCTTAGCGTACTATTGGGGGACTTGATTAAACTAGGGAAACTTGATAACGTCATATGAAAAAAAATCGGAAAATAAGGGTATATCAGGTATATTGATATCAATAAACACTTGTTGTTTTAGTATTAGGACATTTTAACAGTTTTTTGTTTTTCAGATAGTTCAAGCACACAATACCGGAATGGATGACTCATCTACACTTGAAGGTTTCGAGCCTCTACTACTTTATATCACCCTACTATCCCCATGGGTAGTACACAATTGACGGAGACGTTTTAAGAGTTCTTTTACACCCAGAGGTAGTAGGCCATCCTTTCTCAAACTAGAATTGCAGATGCATTTTTCGAGCTAGAGAGGACTTCTGATTTCCAGACTCACGGATCTTTGGGCTTCTCTGACACTGAGTGCATATCTTGCCCACGGAGCAGATCGAGAACCTAGCGTCGCCACTAAAGATCATCCAAGTCTTTGAGGATCCGACTCCTCTGAAGATTGAAGTCACCAACCGGGAGATCCAGCTCGTAGCACATACAACCAGATGGGAAGCTGAAGCCCAGAAGAGACATGAAGACTTACGAAGAAGACAACAACTACCCTGGACCCGCAAAGCGTCACAACACTCAGATGGTGCTTATTCAGTCACATCATCAGTTACATCATCAGAGGCAGATTTAGGTCACATTCGTTGTGTGTTTTACAAGAGGACGGGACATCATGTTGACAAGTGTTGCAAGAGGCTCGGACTCTGTTTATACTGTGGAACTTTTTCCTACCGAATGAATGATTGCTAGCAAGGCGCGAATCACAATGGCCGAGGAGCATCAGGATCTCAGCAGCCAGCACGCCAGTAGCTGTATGTTCCAGTCAGAGGCCCTACACTTCAGTCCAGCGGAAGATTCAGACGACGATCACTTGTAATTTCTGCTGTCGTCTAGGACACCACTACGACGAGTGCCGCAAGAGACCGAGGCTATGCTTGTTATGCAGATCGCCTGCTCATCAAGTCAAGGATTACCCGGAGGTCGTTGATCACACTATCCAAGGACAAGCATGAGGAGCATTAGGACTACAGCAAGGGAACCGCCTCTCCAGATTCAGCAACAGCATGGAGCACAGCCGCAAGGATCAGCCTACGTCAGGACAATTGAAGAAATTAAAAAAAATTCCAATCCCGAAGGAATACTGAAGACGGATTGAAGACAAAAGACTCTTTTCCATGGTTGGAGAAAACCATGGATCGTGAATCATAATCCCGTCTTCCCTTTAATTCCTTTTAGCACCTAGATCGTTTTTTGAGACCTCTTGTTTTCTATTTTGAAAGCTTGATTGATGTTCGAAACTTCTTTCGAGATATTGGTTCATATTCGGCAAACTTGTTTCAGACCCACAATTCGATAATTGTTGAAATCCACTATTCGATACCTAGTTTCCTAATAATTATTTATGGCTTTGTTTTTTAGCTTCTATTTGAAATTTTCCTATTAGAACCATGTGCTATTTGAGATTTTATTCCTATCTGAAATTTATTTTGAAACTTGTTCCCAATCAAAACATTGTTTGGACCTTCACTCCTATCTTGACACTTGCTTGAGATTAAGTCCCTATTCAAGACATCGTTTGAAGATTTTGTTTTCTGTTTTAAGATTTTGACTAATTTCTTGCATGAATTCTATTTCTTATTCATGACTTTATTTTCTGTTCGAGATTGATCTCTATTCGCGACTTTGCCTCGACCTTATTTGAAAATTTGCTTGTCTCATATTTATAATTCAGAACCTCGTATCCTATTCGTTGATTGATACTCCTCCATTCACTCTTCGTAAACTTGTTTCTTATTTCAAGATTTCTATTCAAGATTTTGTATCCTATTTGTGACTTTGTTGATGTTTGATTTAATATCTAAGATTTGTTTTCTATTGAAATTCCTTTTCCATTCGAGGTATTGTTCGAGACTTTGTTGCCATTCGAGATTTTGTTATCCTTTGATTCCTGTACAAGGTTTATGGCCCTTATTTCGAGACTTTGCCTTCTATCTGATATCTTGCTTCTATGCAACCTTCGCAACTTGTTACATATTCAGGATTATGTAATTTTGTTACCATTCCAGATATCAGTTGAGATTCAGGTTATTATTTGAAACTTTGATTCACTGTTCGAGATTTTAAATCTCCCTGGTTGCCCTTTTGTACTCACTACTCTTTGCTTGGATCCCTTGTTGCTTCTTAGTATGACCCTTTTATTCTAATAGTCAGATAACCTCACCATTTTTATGACTTGGACTATAGAAACTCATTTCGATTCTTTGAAATTTTTTTATGGATAAAGTTGAGAGACTATTCGATGACCTACTAGGGTGTGGCAGTTGCGCGCTACAGCCGTTATCTGGATTGCGGAGACCGAAAGTTCACTGCAGCAAGCAGCGCACTGGCGGGGCAGGAACTCTAAGTTGAAGTGATTTCAGACATTCATATGTTCGTGTATTATGGAGACTTTGTCCTAAATTCTTCATATCGTGATATCTCGTGTTACTTCGTTGATGATTGTTGGAAAATGGATATAGTAGATAGAATATTCGGTAACATATCATTATTTGAGTCACGGAGCCGAAGTTTACTGCAGCCAGGTATACCTTGGCGGGGTAGGGATTCTGAGTAAAGTGATTCAAAATATCCATATGTTTTCGGATAACATAGAGACTATGTTCCTTTCCCTATGCTTATTAATTCATCGTGAATCATAAATATTTGCACTCTCCTCTTGATTTGACACTAGCATCTTCCTTGAAGACTCTATACACCCTTTCGATCAATCTTGGCAAATCCTCCTTGTATCTTATGGATAAATCATTTGATTACTTTAATGAATCTATAATTTGATTCTGTTCCACCCGATCTTTCCATTAATTGTACTTAAATCTTGACCATATTTTATCTAACTTTGACCATGCCTATCTAATCATGATTTTCCTACTTTGTTCTATTTTCAATCGTGCTAAAATTTTGATTTAGATCGTGCCTTTATCATTTTACCCCACTAAGTCGTAATTAAAATTCATCTTATCTCTTGCTTATTTAAATTCTTGATCATGGTTAGATCGTGTTATTTTAACTCCCTGTGTGAATTATCGTGCATGGTATTAATTAAAAAAAAATCTTGTCTCGATTAGTGTCTGACCAATTTGGTCATTATTGATCCTGCCACTTCACTGTTTATTTTACCAAGCTAAATCCTTCCAAGCCCTACCTCTGATCATATCCAAAAATCCTGATCGTGTCTATATTTTATGATGATTATATTTTGTTCCTATCAATCATGTCTGATAATTTGAAACCATGACTGAATAGTTTTGATCATGACCATTTTCCACCATGCCTCAATTTTGATTTGGATCTTGCTTAGTGGATCATGCCTCAAAATTGTTCTATGGGATGTCTAACCTAATTGCTCATTATCAAATTTTATTTTTATTGCTTAATCATGTTTACTGTACCTCTTTAAATTTCGAGGACGAAATTCTTTTAAGGGGGGAGATTTGTAACTCCATTTTTCCATTTTTTCGAGAATTTAAAAGTTTTTTAATAATAATGTTTTAAACAATTTCCTTTGAACAATTTTGATTAACTATTTTTTTGAATAAATTTCATGATGCTTTTAGAGGGAGATTCGAATTTTGCAAGTAACTAATTTTCAATTTAGTTATTGTGGTCCCCACCCTTCCTAACAACTTTTTCAACTGAATTTTTTTGGAAATTTGTAATAATGAAAAGGGGAGGGATCCAGATGAAATTTCATTTTGGGTGGAAGGGTCTAACTGGAAATTTTTCCACAGCCATATATTCAGTTGATGGGAGAGAGAGAATCATTTTCTATTTTTTCTCTCTCTTCAGTTCCATCCTTTTTCCAAACCGAGAGCTCAGCCCTAACCCTAGATTTTGGGCGGAGGGACATGGCACCAACGGCCTCTTCTCCGGTGACTCGCCACTTTTCCATCGGTGGAGAGCGGATCACTTCTTCGACGAGCGGTTGATCGGAGTGGCATATCCCTGATGACCGAGCCATTTCAGCCGGGCCACAGGGAACGCCACCACGCGACGACGACTCGTTATTCTCTTCTCCGACAAACTCTTGGAAGCAGATCTCGGCGAGGAGCGACGACTGAGCTACTCGACGAACGCCACCCCGCCACCAGCAGCTCTCCTCGACAGCAAGCGACGAACAATTTTTCATGGCGACGACGGAGATGACGACTACAGTGGCGTCTTGCTGACCTAGGGCGGCTCTTCCTTCCTGATGGCTCTCGATCTCAACGACTCCGATTTCTTCTTCGGCGATCTTAAGAGCGTGTTTCGACTCAACAATCCCTCCAGTGTATACGTGGAACCGATGGATCAGGATGATAGCTCGGCTGTCCGTGTCCTTAGAACCTTCAGTCTTCAGTAAGTACTTCCTTTGATGCACCTCCTTCTTATAGATATGAAGAGTTCCAATTTGGATGATCAATTTTAATTTCTTGGTTTAGAATTTCGGTGGATTGAGAATTTGTGCGTTCTTGATGGAATTGATCAGGATCTGTGTCTGGGTGAATTCGAATTCTTGATTAAAAATATGGTTGCCGAGTGTATTCTTGAGTAAGTCTCTGACCGGATGTTTTCTGTCAATTAATTATGTAGAATGTTATTATGTATCATTCTGGAGTATAATGCCTTTTCTGTGAATCAATTTGGGTTGTGATGATCTTAGGTACTCGAGTTGATTTTGGAATTAAATAATCCGTGTCCGAGTTTGGAGTTCGTATCCTCAATCATGGAAGGATTCCTTAAGGTAATTCCTATGCTAATTCTTGATTAGTCGATTATGTTGGTTGACTTATTGTAGTTATAGTGCTGTGACATTCGTTTCCTGTGTTATTGAACGTGCGTAAGTTCGCGTCCGTTTTTCTTTTGGTGTTGAATCGTGTCCGCGACTCGGTACCCGTTTGTGTTGCGTATTAGCGTGTGTCCTTGGTACTAGCCGTGGTGTGGCGTGTGTTGGCGTATCAGTGTTCAAGTGTGCGTGACCAGAGTTGCAGTGTCGAAGCAATGTGCATGTTTATAGGCATGTTCTTGGTGCTGTTCGTATCATGATGTCGTATCCGTGTGTGACAACATGTGATATGCAAGCCTATAGCCGTGTCCGATTGTGATCGTTTTCAGATCATATTCAGGATGGGGTTGGCCAAGGCAAGGGTGTAAGCTAAATTAAGTTGAAGCTTAGTAGTATTCGATCAGTTGTGTAAAATTAATTATGTATCTTCTTTACTTGTTAAATTCAACTATATATTTTGCTCTTCCTTTCTAAGTTTATATGGTTAATAGCCGTTGGAGAACTAGGTTCTAGTTTGTGTTGGTTGATTTGAATGGTATATTCTCCGAAAATTAAGTTGGTGGTTGGCAATCAAGTATCTGAACTTAGATTTGGAAATAAAGGATTCTATACATTCTCCCTCTGTGAGTTTTGATTTTTTGCTTAAACTCAATTATGGATTGAATGGGTTGTGGATAGACTTTTGCTTTGCAGGTTTTAGAACATTTGAATGTGTGGAACTGTCGAGTTGAATATTGGGTAACCTTGAGTTCAAGCAAAAGGTAGCTGCTATGGCTGGTATTACCTTGGGCTGGGGATTGTAGTTATATTTGCAGGTGATGGGTTTGGTTATAAAATGATAATATTGAGAGTGTTCCAACATGATATTATAGGTATAGTTTGGCCAGGTCGCTCCTTGATTTCAGAAGGAATGACCTGGATATGAGTCCTCTTGCTTGCAGATTAATAGATAAGAAGGGGGACGTGTTGGATGATGGGTTAGCAGAAGCGATGAAGGGTTCTTTCCTAAATTTTTTATTAATAAACAAATTTGGATTTTTTCTTGATAAATACAAATCTCATAGAAGAATACTAAAATATTTTTATGTATATATGTATCATAATTATTATTTTGCTAAATTATTTTAGTTGCTTTAAATATTAGTTCCATTCTAATAATTAGTGATATATGGATGCTAGGTTATATGTATGAATACTTAGTTTATTGGAAGATGGAGTTACTGAATAGTTAATGATATTAAGAAATGATTATTTCAAAACTTAACCAACTTGTACTTAAAATAAACAGGTGGACATCCAGTTTTACTACCTATACTCGATCACCCTAAGAAAGGCAAGTATACTCCTCGGACTTGTTTATTTTCTCATGTCTTGTATATTCATTCTTGTATCACCATGTTGACACGATATATCACGAGATTGTCTTGTATCATATATTTACTTGTGTCTGGGAGGGGATATACTACAGATGTGTGATCAAACACGTGTTACTATTCATGTGAATAGCTGAGACCCCGCATCGTGCACGCGGGACCAAAGCCGTACCATTTCATGTTCATTGAATCTATCCAAGCCGATCACACACTCTGGATGTATTTCAATATGTTGCATATTACAGGTTCAGGTTTTATTTCATGTTCAGGACTCATTTCATGTTCCCTGTATTTACTATCAGTATTCATATTCAGGTTTCCATGTCTTGTTCTCATTTCTCGTACTTTATATATATATTTCCTGTGTTCTTGTTCATACCATAATGTTCATATTCATTTCCTTGGATATACTTAGCTCCGCTCCTGACTGGATATGTCCATATTCAGTCCAACGGAAGATTCAGACGACGATCACTTGTAATTTATGCTGTCACCCAGGACACCACTACGACCAGTGCCATAAGGGACCGAGGCTACGCTTGTTCTGCGGATTGTCTGCCCATCAAGTCAAGGATTACCCAGAGGTCGTTGATCACACTGTCCAAGGACAAGCATAAGGAGCATCAGGACTACAGCAAGGGAACCGTCTCTCCAGATTCAGCAACAACATGGAGCACAGCCGCAAGGATCAGCCTACGTCAGGACAGTTGGAGAAATTAAAAAATTCCAATCCCGAAGGAATACTGAAGACGGACTGAAGACAGAAGACTCTTTTGCATGGTCGGAGAAAACCATGGATCGTGATTCATAATCCAGTCTTCCCTTTAATTCCTTTTAGCACCTAGATCGTTTCTTGAAACCTCTTATTTTCTATTTTGAAACATTGATTAATGTTTGAAACTTTTTTTGAGATATTGTTTCATATTCGACAAACTAGTTTCAGACCCACAACTCGATAATTGTTGAAATTCACTATTCGATACCCTGTTTCATATTAATTATTTATGGCTTTGTTTTTTAGCTTCTATTTGAAAATTTTCTATTAGAACCATGTGCTATTCGAGATTTTATTTCTATCTGAAATTCTTTTTGAAACTTGTTTCCAATCAAAACATTGTTTGGACCTTCACTCCTATCTTGACACTTGCTTGAGATTCAGTCCCTATTCGAGACATCGTTTGAAGATTTTTTTTTTCTGTTTTGAGATTTTGACTAGTTTCTTACATGAATTCTATTTCCTATTCATGACTTTATTTTCTGTTCGAGATTGATCTCTATTCACGACTTTGCCTCGACCTTATTTGAGAATTTGCTTGTCTCATATTTACAATTCAGAACCTTGTATCCTATTCGTTGATTGATACTCCTCCATTCACTCTACGTAAACTTGTTTCTTATTTTGAGATTTCTATTCAAGATTTTGTATCCTCTTTGTGACTTTGTTGATGTCTAATTTTCTATCTAAGATTTATTTTCTATTGAAATTCCTTTTCCATTCGAGGTATTGTTAGAGACTTCGTTGCCATTCGAGATTTTGTTATCCTTTGATTCATGTACAAGGTTTATGGCCCTTATTTCGAGACTTTGCCTTCTATCTGATATCTTGCTTCTATGCAACCTTTGTAACTTGTTATGTATTCGGGATTATGTAATTTTGTTACCATTCCAGATATCAGTTGAGATTCAGGTTATTATTTGAAACTTTGATTCACTGTTCGAGATTTTAAATCTCCCTGGTTGCCCTTTTGTACTCACTACTCTTTGATTGGATCCCTTGTTGCTTCTTAGCATAACTCTTTTATTCTAATAGTCAGATAACCTCACCATTTTCATGACTTGGACTATAGAAACTCATTTTGATTCTTTCAAATTTTTCTATGGATAAAGTTGAGAGACTATTCGATGACCTACTAGGACGTGGCAGTTGCACGCTACAGCCGTTATCTGGATTATGGAGACCGAAAGTTCACTGCAGCCAATAGCGCACTGGCGGGGCAGGAAACTCTAAGTTGAAGTGATTTCAGACATTCATAGGTTCAGGTGTTATGGAGACTTTGTCCTAAATTCTTCATATCGTGATCTCTCGGGTTACTTCGTTGATGATTGTTGGAAAATAGATATAGTGGATAGAATATTCGATAACATATCGTTATTCTTCATATCGTGATCTTTCGAGCCATTTCAGTCGGGCCACAGGGAACGCCACCACATGACGACGACTCGATGTTCTCTTCTCCGACGAACTCTTGAAAGCAGATCTCGACGACGAGCGGTAACTGAGCTACTCGACGGACGCCACCCCACCACCAGCAGCTCTCCTCGGCAGCAAGCGACGAACAATTTTTCATGGTGACGACGGAGATGACGACTGCAGTGGCGTCTTGCTGACCTAGGGCAGCTCTTCCTTCCTGACGGCTCTCGATCTCAACGACTCTGATTTCTTCTCCGACGATCTTAAGAGCGTGTTTCGACTCAACAATCCCTCTAGTGTATACGTGGAACCGATTGATCAGGACGATAGCTCGGCTGTCCGTGTCCTTAGAACCTTCAGTCTGCAGTAAGTACTTCCTTTGATGCACCTCCTTCTTATAGATCTGAAGAGTTCCCATTTGGATGATCAATTTTAATATCTTGGTTTGGAATTTCGGTGGATTGAGAATTTGTGTGTTCTTGATGGAATTGATCAGGATCTGTGTTTGGGTGAATTCGAATTCTTGATTAAAAATCTGGTTGCCGAGTGTATTCTTGAGTAAGTCTCTGACCGAATGTTTTTTGTCAATTAATTCTGCAGAATGTTATTATGTATCATTCTGGAGTATAATTCCTTTTCTGTGAATCAATTTGGGTTGTTGTGAATCTTAGGTACTCGAGTTGATTTTGGAATTAAATAATCTGTGTTCGAGTTTGGAGTTCCTATCCTCAACCTTGGGAGGATTCCTTAAGGTAATTCTTATGCTAATTCTTGATTAGTCGATTATGTTGGTTGATTTATTGTAGTTATAGTGCTGTGACATTTGTTTCATGTGTTATTGAACGTGCGTGCGTTCGCGTCCATTTTTCTTTTTGCGTGGAATCATGTCCGAGACTCGGTACCCATTCATGTTGCGTATCAGCGTATGTCCGTGGTACTAGCCGTGGTGTGGCGTGTGTTGCCGTTTCAGTATTCAAGTGTGCGTGACCAGAGTTGCAGTGTCGAAGCAGTGAGCATGTTTATAGGCGTGTTCTTGGTGCTGTTCGTATCATGACTTCGTATCCGTGTGTGACAGCTTGTGATATGCAAGCCTATAGCCGTGTCCGGTTGGGATTGTTTCTAGATCATATTCAGGATGGGATTGGCCAAGGCAAGGGTGTAAGCTAAATTAAGTTGAAGCTTAGTAGTATTCGATCAGTTGTATAAAATTAATTATGTATCGTCTTTATTTGTTAAATTCAACTGTATATTTTGCTCTTCCCTTCTAAGTTTATATGGTTAATAGCCGTTGGAGAACTAGGTTCTGGTTTGTGTTGGTTGATTTGAATGGTATATTCTCTGGAAATTAAGTTGGTGATTGGCAATCAAGTATCTGAACTTGGATTTGGAAATAAAGGATTCTATACATTCTTCCTTTGTGAGTTTTGGTTTTTTGCTTAAACTCAATTATGGATTGAATGGGTTGTGGATAGACTTTTGCTTTGCAGGTTTTAGAACATTTGATTGTGTGGAACTGTCGAGTTGAATGTTGGGTAACCTTGAGTTCAAGCAGGAGGTAGCTGCTATGGCTGGTATTGCCTTGGGCCGGGGATTGTAGTTATATTTGCAGGTGATGGGTTTGGTTATAAAATAATAATATTGAGAGTGTTCCAACATGATGTTATAGGTATAGTTTGGCCAGGTCGCTCCTTGACTTCAGAAGGAATGACCTGGATATGAGTCCTCTTGCTTGCAGATTAATAGATAAGAAGGGGGACGTGTTGGATGATGGGTTAGCAGAAGCGATGAAGGGTTCTTTCCTAAATATAAAGCTATGTTAGGCTGGCCTGGTCCGGCAGGCTCTAGTTAATTTTTTTTTATTAATAAACAAATATGGATTTTTTTCTTGATAAATACAAATCTCATAGAAGAATGCTAAAATATTTTTAAATATATATGTATCATAATTATTATTTTGCTAAATTATTTTAGTTGCTTTAAATATTAGTTCTATTCTAATAATTAGTGATATATGGACGCTAGGTTATATGTATGAATACTTAGTTTATTGGAAGATTTGAGTTATTGAATAGTTAATGATATTAAGAAATGATTATTTCAAAACTTAACCAACTTGTACTTAAAATAAACAGGTGGACATCTAGTTTTACTACCTATACTCGATCACCCTGAGCAAGGCAAGTATACTTCTCAGACTTGTTCATTTTCTCATGTCTTGTATATTCATTCTTGTATCTCCATGTTGATACGATATATCACGAGATTGTCTTGTATCATATATTTACTTGTGTTTGGGAGGGGAAATACTACAGATGTGTGATCAAACTCGTGTTACTATTTATGTGAATAGCTGAGGCCCCACATCATGCACGCGGGACCAAAGCCGTACCATTTCATGTTCATTGAATCTATCCAAGCCGATCACACACTCTGGATGTATTTCAATATGTTGCACATTACAGGTTCAGGTTGTATTTCATGTTCAGGACTCATTTCATGTTCCCTGTATTTACTTTCAGTATTCATATTCAGGTTTCCATGTCTTGTTCTCATTTCTCGTACTTTATATATATATTTCCTGTATTGTTGTTCATACCATGATCTTCATGTTCATTTCCTTGGATATACTTAGCTCCGTTCATGACTGGACATATTACAGGTGTACTTGCAGGGTATCACTTTACCTTATGGGCCAGAGCCCGGGACCTTAGCTGAGCAGGATGGAGTCATGACTTAGCTTGAGGTTTCAGGTTTAGACTGTTTTAGCTCTTCCTCTAGATATTGTATGTTGTGAGTTCATTGTATTTTTCTTCTTGTTGTCTCTAGTACTTTTATGATATTATGATCGGTGGATTGTGGTGATCATTCTGGGAATATTCAATAGATGCTGTGATTGTACACATTCATGTTTATCTGGTTAGATTTCCCTAGCTTGGTACAACTTACTTCGTCGTGTCTAACGACGAAGGCTGGGCGTGTCCGACTCGTGTTCGATTATTCGAGATCGGGTCGTGACACTAGAAAATGTACCTTAAACTGTTAGATGCATGTGACCTAGGACAATGTTCTACCGCCAACACTGCGGTATAGGCTGGACATACCCACTTCTCGTGCCCTTATACTGGGTATGGGTCGTGATAACCCCATTCTTTGTTTGTGGTATTTGTGGTGCTTGTACTAGAGGGCCTAAAACAGCATTTGTGTTTGATAAAGGACATCCCACTGGGGGACTTTTTGTGGACCTATTGCCATTTTGTGCATCTGGAAATGCGAGAAAATAGATTTGAATGATATTTTGTGGTCCTACTACTCTTTGGTACTCCGATGGTGCGAGTAATATATTTGGATAACTTCTGTGGATTTATTACCCTTTTGCGCACTAGCGGTGCGGGTAAATAGATTTGTAACAAAACCTAACAGAGGTAGTATGGACGTGATAGGTTTTGTGGTCTTAACACCATATCTTTTATCCCGAATTGGGTACAGGTGCTAAGTCAAGAGACTATCGATGTCAGAGGTAATATGGACGTGATACACGATAATCAAGAATAATTTTTTGGTGGACCTATTACTCTTCTGTGCACTGGTGGTGCGAGTAATAGATTTTGAGACAAAACCAACAGAGGTAATATGGACGTGATAGGTTTTGTGGTCTTAACACCATGTCCCAGGATGGGTACAGGTGTTAAGTCAAGAGACTATCGGTATCAGAGATAATATGGACGTGATGTACGATAATCAGGAACAAAAAGTTTCCTCGGTGAAAACGATAAGCTGGACAGACTACTGAGTGATAAAGCATTAGAATGGGAGTTCGGAGGTATCATCATACATGACTCACCACTCAGGGAGATGCGATAGAGTGTGAGTTCAGAGGTACTTGTGTAGAAGCATGAAAATTTCAGTAGACTTGACAACCATGCGCCCAAGCCAGGGAAGATATATGCGCCCAAGTCACCAAGGAAGACATATACGCCCAAGTCACCAATGAAGTCACATGCGCCCAAGTCACCAGTGAAGACATATGTGCCCAAGTCTCCAGTGAAGACATATGCACCCAAGTCACTAGAGTGAACTATGCGCCCATGCGCCCACTCTAGGCTCCTCCAGAAGGGGGCACATTGTCCTGTTTCAGGCTATGCACCCAAGCCAGAACAGCCCCCGACTCGGTCAAACCCACGATCAATCGTGCACCGAAGTATACGGCCACGTCAATCTCCATGAGCAGTCGTGTACCGAATCATGCAGCCATGTCAGCACCACGATCAACCTACGATAATGTAGTCTGCATGCGCCTACACCCTATGTGCCCAAAGCAGGACCATGTGCCCACATGAGAACCAGTGTGTTTCCTCATGTGGGCGTATAACATCATTCCAGCACAAGAACGACTATAAAAAGGGGTTTCATCCCTCTTCAAAACAGAGAACGGAGAGCATTTTCAACAGCCAAATTGCTGCACTTCTTGCCAGTAAGCCGAGAGTTAGCAATTTTCTTAAATTTTCTTCCACTTTTGTAATCAAAGTGTCAACGGAGTAAAGGAGCAATTGTCGCTCGATCTCCATCATCCCATTCTCCAGAATTCTTTTTGTACTCGGGGATCGTCAGCGTAGGATCTCTCAGGCATACTCGATTTGTGGTGCCTTGCGCCAATAAAGAAAAGACATCATTTTTTCTTCTTTTTTGTGTGTGTCCACAAAAATGGCGACTCTGCTGGAGACTACCTTTTTCTCTGATGAGAAGGTGGTGATGCAATCCAATACCAGCAAAGTGGGGAGCACTCAGAAAATATTGATCGTGAAGTTCGATCAACAGGCGTTCGAAGAGATGCTCATGAGGGACGCTCTACTCCCTCAAAATCAGCGAAGCCAAACAAGTCTCGCAAGACTTGGCTTCCGAAGGCTCGCAGTATATATCCTGCCAGTATCATAGTAGATATTTAATTGAAGGACTCTGTCACATGGGTGCATAGAGCACCTCTGTGGGCGCATGGCTCTGCCACAGAAGCTCAACAAATGAAGAAGGCTCACACCGTTCCGAACTCTACTAGCCCAGCGACTTCTCTCTTGTGCAACCAACAACAGAGTGTTCAATGCTCGAGACTTGGCAAAGAAAAATACTACGATGCCAAGAATCGAAGTGTTCGACACTCTGGCAAACTCAGCGAGGCTCACAAATAAAGGAGGCGAAGCTGGAAGAAAACAACACTGCTGCACCAAGCATGCGCCCAAAGCTATGCACCCAAGGGGGTGTGTGGGTGCATAACTCTGGCCAGAAGGCTTCCGTCTTCGACAGATTGTGATCCAGGGTCATGCGCCCAAGCTCAACTGACCCATACTATGCGTCCACATAGAGGAATCTTAGACATGCTGCCAAGAAGCATGCGCCCAAAGGCAGATTCTAGGGCCTATGCGCCCACAGCAAAAAGACAGGCCCCAATGTGTAAGCACGGGGCTGTCTTCAAGGTCATCACAGGACTTACGTATGGGGGTTGCTCCTGCACGTGAACTAAGTTCGGATGTAGCAACTCTCCTTACAAACCCATGTGCAAAGCTCGGCGATGCATGTGACATTGGTTTTAAGACAAAACTCTCTTTCACTGACTTACGCGACATGATAAATCATAAGCGTAAAGCGAGGGAGGATACATCAATTTATGGTGTAGATCCATATACCAATATTGTCATCAACTGTTGTTGCTCTAAAGCAACGAGAGTGCCTAAGAGGCAGTCCGTGTTTCGACGACTGTATTGCTCTGACGATGAAATGCCACTGTGTGTTTCATCCAACATGGCATCATGGGGTCCCCCTTATGGGAGCCCCAATCAACGAAGGTAGACCACGAACCCAACTTTTTCTTTCAGTTATGCGAACAGAAGAAGAACAAGTCTGCCAACAGATAGCCAGCAGGCTGTCACATCTGAAAGAGTCTATATGGGTACTCGGTCGAGGACAAGATTCCGTATAGATGATAAGGACTCCCAAGCTGGGGGTAGTATTCCCTCAGAGTCTGAAGCAGATAACCTTCATACTGGGGGTAGCCTTCCAGATGACGATGATCTCTCCGAGTCTGACGGCGACTATCTACCTCCTCTACCTGAAGATGAGGGACTTGTCAACTCAGAGATAGACAATATCAGCACCAGTTGTACGGTTTCCTCTGTTCGTCCTCGCATGTTATCTACATACATGGCGAATGGAGAAAAACCTGAAGAAGCCAGTGATCAGACAAACAAACGGCTAGAGGGTCCCGAAACATCATTTGCCAAGATCACTGATATGCTTACCAGTATCATGGCGGTCCAAGCTGCTGGGGCTGTTCCTTCACCTCAACAAAATATCTCGGCTCATGTTAGTCCGGCTCATAGCAACAACCCTCCTTCACTACAAAAGTTGTATCATTCCGTTGCGCCTTCAAATCTTGTAAATATTGGGGTGGTCCTTCACCAACAATGCCTGAAAACCGTACAACAGCCATTTTTTAATACCTGCTCAATCAACATGATACAATTGATTCTCTGGTTGCCCTTTTCGATACTATCTCACACAAATACGAGCTCCAGAAGATGGAGATATCTCAACCTTATCCTCCTGAATGGGAGAATGCTACTTGCCATCCTAACTACAAGCCGCTGACGCTAAATTCATTTGACGGGATGACTTCTCCTCGTCAACACATGAAATACTTCAACACGCAGACTTTATACTTACCTATGGATGACACGTTCTTGTCAAAGCTGTTTATTAGTACCTTGTAGGAGGTAGCTTTTGAATGGTTCTGCAGTCTGTCTGACGGTTGTATCAATTTTTTTAAAGACTTGTAGAGGTTATTCCTCAACAGGTTTTACGAGAGTGGCATGCATGTTACTATGTCCTCCCTCATTGAGACCAAGCAAAGGTGGACTGAGTCTGTCATTGCTTTCATCGAACGCTTCAGATGGCTAGTGTTGAAGATGCCCTTCAGCATACCAGACTCAGAACTTATGGATACTTATTGACATAACTTCCTTCCTATAGTGAAGTTCTGTCTGGGTATACAAAAGTATGATACATAGCCCACTTTCATTGGGGCCGCTGATACTGCTAAAAATGATGTCCCTAATTTAGAATTACTGGGGTTGAAAACACCCAAATCTGAGGACAAATGTAAGCATCCTCAAACTATCCCTGTCCGTGGGGGTAAAGGGAAAGAAGTCTTGAAGGTCGACACTTCCAAGGGAGCTTCCAATTCTCAGGACGCCTCTGACAAACCTAAGGAGACTTTCTCCTTCGACGAAGGCGATGTTATTACCATTTTTCAGACATTGACGAAGGGTAATAAACTGATGTTGCCTCTACCACGACGTCCTGCAGAGGCAAAACAACTCAACGATCCCAAGTACTGTCTTTATCATCAGTACAAGCATCACTCTACCAAGGATTGCATCGTCCTAAAGAAGAAGATACAACAGCTTATCGGCAGCCAAGTGATCAACCTCGAAGCGGAAGACAAGGTCTTATCTTCTAACATGATCTCTCTTCAATTTGGTGACTTTCCTCCCACAAAAGTCCTATACGGCACACTCCCGATCCCTAAGGCAATAATGGAAGTCGTCAACCTCCTGCCCGCTCGCAACTCAACTTTGGTGCCACTCACAACTAAACATGGTGAGATCATGTAGGTCCATCCGGTCCTTGTGTAAGAAATGATGCAGGGGGTGGCATCTCTTAAAGTAAAGAGGGGCAAGAAATACAAATCGTGTCATATGGTGATTTCTCCCATTTACGAAGTTCTATCTGGTGAGACGCGATCTGGAAAGGCTTATCTATGAACTTATGACCCCGCACAAGAAGACATAGTGCCTTCTCAAGCTCCTGCTACCCCCATAAGTTTAGACGCTGGTTCATCTAAGCCCTCAACTACTGACAAAGCCAAGCAAAAGGAGATGCAATTTGACAAATCTCTGAAGGTGCCAACTCCCGAATGCATGGATCGGCCTTACAACTTTGACATACTGGCACAGTTGGCCAATACACCTGTCAAGTTGTCTCTGTTCGATCTATTATGACTCTCCAAAGAAATGTGGTAGGCCTTAAGTGAGGCATTACTACATGCCGACTCTTATTTTTTTGAAGTCAAAGCCCCCGCTGAAGACCCTGTCTCCTATCCTCACTTCCACAGTACTATGGAAGTGGTGCCCAACATCACCTTTTCACAGGAGGACATGCTACTAAAAAATAATCGTTATGATAGACCTCTATACTATACAGGATATATCGGGGCGATTAAGGTGGATCGGATGCACATCGATCAAGGTTCCTCTCTTAGCATCATTTCTAGAAGTTTGCTCCAAATTCTAGGAATCCTTCTGCACAAGCTATCTGCAACCAATACAACTATCATGGATTTCAATGCTGGAAGAATCCACTCGCTGGGCAAGATCCGTCTCAAGTGCCAGATTGGTGATCTCCGAACGGAGGTTTCCTGCTATGTAATCGATGCCAATGTATCCTACAACGTCTTATTGGGACGTCCGTAGATACACGAAAATATGATCGTTCATTCCATACTTACCAGTACTTCAAGTACGTCAACAGCGATAGCGTCGTAAAGACAGAGTTTGCCGATGTCGATCCTTTTAAGGGCATTGAAGCCTACTATGGAGATACTTTACCAATCTCAGCCCTCCAAGGATGATGACAACGAAGCTGACGATAAAGTTAAAGCAAGTTCATCCTCCAATGATGGTCCCCTGATTATTCGAGTCAAAGGATATACTACTCCAAAAAGTACCCCAAAGCCTCTCACAATCTGGGTTAAAAAGAAGAATCCTGATAAGGTTAAACCATTGACCATCACTCTCCGTAAGACACCTCGGGTGGAGCCTGTTGAAGTCCGTCCTTCCAATCTTGAAGAGTTACCCTATGTGGTGAACTTAGCCAAGACTGTGGCTCCTCTTCCAGATAATGATCCTCTCAATAAGTATATCAATACTCATAATAATGTACCTTTAGCGGATGATGTTATCCCTGAAGAAGAACTTGCGTATTTTCTTAATAAATATTTATCTTTGAATTACTCCGATGTCTACCAATTTGTAAACCAGTATGTAGATACGATATACGCTCTAAAGAATGGCATAGGACCACACCTCTGCATACCAGTCACAACGCCTTATCTGCGGAAAAAAGTCTTGCCAAAAGATATCCACTACTTCATCGTTCCATCTAGAAAGAAGGGTGAAGAATTAATCATCTTCGGTCGAATAATTGGTGAAAAAAAGTTCGTTCTGGACTCTATTTCACATAATCACAATACTGAAGCTGACTATGACTCTGTGAAAATGCAACATTTTTGATATATTTGGCAGACCAAGAATATCATCCAGAACATGGAATATGATGTAAAAAGTGACCAGGAGCTAAACTATGGCCGGGAACGATGGTTGCCAATACGTCACTTTGCTTCTCCCGGCAAATGTGAGAACTATTATCAATAAAACGGTATTAGCTTGGATTATGTCACTCCTCCAACTCCTGGAAGATCAGACATCGAAGCAGATCATTGTTCTCATTCTTCTGATTCCTGCCTCTGGGATTCAGACTCCAGCATTGGAGACATGTTTAAAGCAACTTAGTCTGTCAACATGGTGTTAGTTGACCAAATTACAGACGATGTCCAATCGATCGAGCTTGAACAATAGGCTCAAAAGATAGATACTAGGTGGGAGTTGCGTTTCGAATAATGTGAACCACCTACCGAAGATGAAGTCGTCCAAATCAATTTAGGAGATGTATCATCTCTTAAACTAATATTCATCAGCCAAAGTCTGTCTGGCGATGAACGATAATCTCTTATACAACTTATAAGAGAATACATTGATGTCTTTGCATAGAGCTACGAAGACATGCTAGGCTTGGACCCTAAAGTTGCTATGTACCGCCTAAATATCTCGTCTAAAGCTAAGCCAGTGAAGCAGCAGCAACGACGATTTCAACCAGATATTATGGAGGCCATCGAGAATGAAGTCAAAAAACTTATTGTAAGTGGATTCATTCGTGAAGAATAATACCCTGACTGGGTCGCTAATATCGTGCCAGTCATGAGAAAGAACGATAAAGTTTGAGTCTGCATCGATTACCGTGATTTGAACTCTGCATGTCCGAAAGATAAGTTCCCTCTACCGATCAGCGACGTAATGATCGATAATACTTGCGGCTTCGAGTGGATGTCCTTCATGGATGGGTTCTTAGGCTACAACCAGATCAAGATGTTCTTCGACGATGAGAAGCACACATCTTTTTGAATACCGTTGGGAGTATACTGCTATACGGTGATGCCCTTCGGATTGAAAAATGCAGGGACGACATACCAGCGAGCTATGAACACAATTTTTGCGAACATTTGTGCAAAACAGTGGAATGCTACGTAGACAATTTCGCAGTTAAAAGTTGTCTTAAGGGCAACCACCTCCAAGACTTGAGAACGGTGTTCAAATTAATGCATGCACACCAACTCAAGATGAATCCAACCAAGTCTTTTCTGGGAGTCTCCAGCAGTAAGTTTTTTGGTTTTGTCATCACTTCAAAGGGTATAAATCTTGACCCGGAGAAAGTGAAAGCTATCCTCGATATACATCCCCCAAAAAACTTCAAAGAGCTATGCAAACTTCAAGGAAGGCTAGACTATATCAGACGATTTATTTTGAACCTTTCTGGAAGGTGTCAACCGTTTACTCAGCTTATAAAGAAAGGCATATCTTTCATCTGGACTGAATAATATTAACGTGCACTCGACGACATCAAGAAGTATCTCACAAGCCCTCCAGTATTGGTAGCTCTAATAATGAGGAATCCCTTCTTACTATATGTCCGTGCTATGGACCATTCCTTTGGTGCCCTATTAGATTAGAAGAATGAAGGCAGCCATGAACAGGTAATCTACTACCTCAGCCGTACAATAGTGGGTGCTGAGCACAGATACACACTTGTAGAAAACGAATGCCTTGTACTGGTATTTGCTATTCAAAAGACACGCTACTATGTGTCTGGACAGACTATCCACATCATATCTAAAGTCAATCCTCTTAGAATACTCATGACTAAACCGGGTTCTCTCAATTCCCGTTTAGCTACATGGATAATGTTGTTGACTCTATATGATATGTTGTTCGTTCTTCAAAAGACAGTAAAAGGCCAAGCGTTAGCTGATTTCTAAGCAGCTCATCCGGTACTAGAATCTTCCAAACTCTACGACGAAATCCTCGATGAAGTAGTGGAGTCTAACACCGCAACTGAAAAAAAATCCCTATTTGGCGAATGTTCATTGACGGTAGATCAAGAATAGGACCTAAAAGAAATATCATAGTCGGAGTAGGCGTCGTGCTTATGTCACCCGACCATTTGGTTATACATCGTGCATATTCTCTCGTAAAACCCTGCACCAACAACGTGGTCGAATATAATGCCCTATTGATCGGCCTGTAACTGTTAAAACAATTGGGAGTTGAATATCTAGAAGCTTACGGCGATTCTAAGCTAATAGTTAGTCAGGTCCGAGGGGATTATGAAGTTCGTCACGAAGATCTCATCCCCTATCACAAAGCGATAATCGAGTTGGTGTCTACTTTTGCCTGATTCTTCATCGAGCACGTGCCTCGATTACAGAATATAGAAGCAGATGCTTTAGCTGGTCTCGCTGCTTCCTTGACCGTCCCCGTAACGACTATAGTTCGTATTACATATTTTGGTATACGTGTACGTATTTTGATTCATGGCATGTCTCATTGCATGGTTTATTTTGGCATTTCATTTGCTTGGTTCGATTTGCTTGGTTCGGCTTGGCTTAGTTTTTCATATGGACCAACCCCACCTACCACCCCTCTCTCTCTTTATTAGCTGCATGCCCCCTTCTCTCTCCTCATTTACTCCTTCTTCATTAATTCTTCTTCTTCCTCCATTACTCTTCACCTACCAGAGAGAGAGAGAGCCTAAGCAAGTGCAGCTTGCTTCATAGAGGAACTTAGTTTTTATTGTTCTATTGTCTTTCCTTTGAAATTCTAAGACACTTTAATACTTAGTTTTTTTAATTTTCATGGTTAAATTCTTGTAGATCTAAGTTTGTTATATTTTCGGATTTCTTGGGTTTTGATCTATCTAACCTTGTTATTTTCAAGTTTTGATGGTTTCATGTTATAGAGAATTTGATTATGCCCTATTTTGACCTATGGAAGTCTGGATTATGACCCTAAATGAAGGATTCAGGGAGATTTGAAGCCATAGCGTTCCTTAGTTCTTCTTCTCAGAAAGTGGAGAAGAAGAACAGTGCTTGACCGCATAGATTTTTATGCGACAAGTTTTCCTTGGCCGTATGGCAGCCTTAGCCGCATGGCAGTTTCGGCCGCATGGCCTCTGCCGCATGAACTCCCGTATTCTTTAGCCGCATGAACTCCTGAATTCCTCAACCGTATAAGCTTGTTTCTATTTCCCTGGCCGTATGGCAGTTTCGGCCGCATGAGCCCCAGCCGTATATGCCGCATGAGCTCCAACCGCATATGCCCGTTCCCTTTCAGCCGCATGGCTCTGCCCGACTCCCAGCCGCATGAACTCCTGCTCCTATTGCCGCATGGCTTGACTTAGCCGCATACGCCCGTATTTTCCGGCCGTATGAGCCTAACTTCCCATTGCCGCATATGCCTGCATTCCCTAGCCGCATGAGCCCGCTCCCCCGAGCCGCATAAGACTCTATTTTCTTAACCGTATGACCTTGGCCGCATGGCTCCTGGCAGCTTTCAGCCGCATAAGCTATCTTTAGCTCCGAACCACATGACCCCACTGCCCTTTAGCCGCATAAGACCCCTTCCTATTGCCGTATGGCTTTGTTGCCTTTAACCGCATGCGCCTCGTTCTCCTAGCCGCATGAGCCCTTTCCTTCCTAGCCGCATAAGCCCTTTCCTTCCTAGCCACATGAGCCCTTTTCCTTTCTTTTCGTAGCCGCATAAGCTTGTTTTCCCTTAGCCGCAGGGCTCTTTCCATAGTCCTTGTCCTCTTTTATTATTATATTGATATTATTATTATATTGGAATGTTACATTTAGGCTCATGTTTCCTGACCCTCTGTGTAGTTTGGGTCCCTTGATAGAATGCTTGTACCATATAAATTCTAATATGTTCCATGAATACGATAGTGGTCCGCCGTGGCGCACTCTTGACAAGTAGACCTGACATGATATACCTTGATATGTTGTTGTGACAGCTAGCTCGACATGACAAGAATGATTGGCCTGGACACCGTAGACGATTATGTTTGTACAAATGAACCCGTATTGTCTTACATCATGTCTTAGATAGGGACCCCTGAATACCACGGTCAGGGGTACCTACTGAAATTGACTAAGGCTAATAACTAGAAAATCCAGTAGTCATGAAGAGATTTTCCAGCTACAGGTAATCCCGTTATCTGGGCGCCCCATCATGGGATTTGTAGCCTGCCGTTGAGTAGGACACATTTCCAGCACACTGTCATGTGTTGCACCCACCAAGCTACTTAAGGGTACATGCGTTTCTTGGACGTTATACCCACATGAATTCAATCCCCTAATTGCGTCTAAATAATTTGGATGGTTTGCAGGGTTTGTAGCTGTTGGAATAATCTCATTGCATCTTGCTAGTAACTGGCCTGTGCTAACCCTAGTTAGTTAAAGTATCAAGCCGTACTTATTTGCTTGGCCATGAATGTTGGATGGAGTCTAAGTCTTGCCCTGTTCCGGTACCTGGTTACTTCAATAACATGATTATTTTTGCTTACTTTAACAATAATGATCAGGGGTCAAGTTCTGTTCAGGCGAAGGGTTACAACCCCGGTCCTTGTTTGGTTTAAGGGTTGTAACCTGGCTCCCGGAGCAATTCTGCGTCCTCTCTTCGTTTATTGTCTTATTGCACCCTATGTCATGCTCGTCATGTTCTACTTCACCAACAAAAATTTGAGACGAGTTTCTATTCAGGTGAAGGGTTACAACCCCGGTCCTTGTTTGGTTTAAGGGTTGTGACCTGGCTACCTGAATGGTTTTCTCGTACTTAATTCACTGTTGTTGTCTCTGTTATTATCAGTCTCTTTTATATACATAATCATCTTTAATATCCATTTATGATATGCTGGTTTTAGTTCCTAAGTGAAGCCTCCTTTTGTGGCACTTGCTCTTTCTGGGATCTGACCCAGCTGGTTTTGTATGGCCAGATATTGGAGCAGCTCCAGAGGATCTACCTACCTTCCAGCTAGATGGTGACCACCAGGTGTAACCCTGGCAACTAGTGGGTTTATTTTTGGCTCTCCCACTCTATTGTAAAAATATTCTTTTGTGGCGTTTAGCCGACGAGCACGTGTTAGCTCGATTGTATTTTATTTACTATCTGCCTACGGGCTGTAACATGATTGACAAATCCTAGGGTTGATCATGTATGACTGAAACTCTTGCTAGTCTTGATATTTTGTACGACAAGCTTCATGATCATCCAAATGTATAATGTATGGGACGCCTTGCTATTATATATTTGGAGCTCTGACATCTTATAACTGTTATTACTTGCTTGAGATTGAGACAATAGGCTTGTTCATGACCATAAGAGACTAATGGCTTATTGTTAAACCCTCATATATCTAGACAGCTGTGACCGTATAACGAGGTGGGTTGCACTTCAATATACGTAGTTGGCTATATAAGCCCCCGCTCTCTAGTATTCTGGTTCTGGGCGTTACATGGTTTAAGTGGTGGCCCATACAGGTCTTGTAAATCAAGATATGTGAGGGTTTACCGAATATATGTCTCAATCAGTACTCGCCCTTGATCTCTGCTCGTATCCTCTAAATTCCTAAATTCTTGACCTGATCACATGCTTGTATCTTTGATCTATCCTGGTCCTTCCTTATTGTTCGCTATATCGTCTACTTCAGCGGCATTGTTTCTGGTCCTACCGATCGGCAAGGCGGAGCACATCCCGTAGACAAGCAGCAACCTGGAGATCGAGCCCAGCATTCAGGAGTAGCCTCCAGAGTCATGCCTACTGGGGGTCAAGAGCCACCAGTTCAGCCAGTCCAGCCTACAGAGCCTGATGATGGCACCTTGGTGGGTCTCATCAGGACATTGTTAGCATCTCAAGATCATCGGGGAGATGCCCTGCACCAGGCAGTACAAGATGCTCTGACCAGAGAAGGTTATCAAGGTAATAGTACGACCAACAGCTTCAAGCGCTTGAACCCTCCCTTCTTCGATGGTAGTGAAGATGCTATTACTGCAGATGCGTGGCTTCAGGGCACATAGGTGATTCTAGAAGCAGCCGGGACTCCAGAAGATAAGAAGGTGGCCGTGGTGCGCCTGTAGTTATTAGATCTTGCCTACAGCTGGTGGGTGTCGCAGGCCGTTGGATTAGTGGCACCTGTTGCCTGGATAATATTCTATGAGAGATTCTAGACCAAGTACTTCGATGCTGTAGCTCGGTACGACCTACAGACGAGGTTCACCAATCTGAAGTAGATGGGCAGGACGATCGACGGATATGCGGCCGAGTTTTCGAGACTTAGTCGGTTTGCTCCCACCTTGGTAGCGACCGAGTTTAACAGAGCCTAGCGGTTCCAGCAGGGGCTCCATCTAGAGATTCTATTGGCAGTAGAGCAGTTTGAGCATCAAACTTTTGATGCAGTGTTGAGATCAGCCAGGAGGCATGAGTACACCTCCCAGAGGATCGTGGACAGGACCGGAGGTCGAAAGCGATACTATAGCCAGATGAATCAGTCTTCAGCACCAGCCCCGGCAGCTAGGACTTTAACCATTGGAGCTCAGAGGCGGGCGGGCTCAGTGACGTCGATTCAACATTTAACTCAGACGAACCCTCAGCAGCAGAAGTAGAAGCACTCTTCCGCAGTGGGATGTTCACACTGCGGGAAGCCAGGATATTTGGTATCAGCGTGTCGCAGAGTACTGGGTTTGTGCCTGGTTTGTGGTGCCCAGGACCACAGGGTTGGGAACTGCCCTAACAGGGGGAGTTCATCTTCATAAGCCTTCTCTAGTCCTTCAGTAAGGGGGCTAGTTCCAGTACTAGTCCAGTAGCAGCAGCAATACCCATTTTCGAGGCCCTTGTCGCCTCAGGCCCAGGCATTCCAGCAGCAGAGATCGCAGCAGTATGTCCAAGCCCAAGCTCAAATCCAGAATCGCCAGAGAGGTTTTCAGCAGAGGGGGCCGGCACCCAGAGGATATGGTCAAGTGCTGGCTTTGACCATGGAAGAAGAAGGATTGTCACCAAGTGAGGTAGTGGCAGGTACTATTCTCGTTAACACTTTTCTGGCTTCAGTGTTATTTGATTCTGGTGCATCGCATTCATTTATGTCTGCACGATTCGCAACACGGATAGGACTGGAGCCCGAGTCATTATCAGTAAGGCTCAATATACTTACTGGTAACGGTCTTGTGGGAGTAGATAAAGCATTTTCCTCGTGTCAGATCATAGTTAGCAGTAGAGAATTCCCTACTAGATTGATAGAGTTCCTGATGGCCGATTATGATGTGGTCTTAGGGATGGATTGGTTGAGAGACCAGTATGCTAGGATAGACTGCCATATCGGCAGGGTTATTTTTAGCATTCTAGGCGAGCCAGAGTTTTTCTTTTCCCGAGGTGAAGTTGAACCTTCACCTCCAGTATTACGGATGGTAGTAGCAGCAGTACAGTTACCCCGGATAGTCGAGGAGTTTCCAGATATTTTTTCAGAAGAGCTTCCAGAAATGCCGCCAGAATAAGAGATCGAGTTTACCATCGACTTGATCCAGGGACAGCCCCAGTATCAGAGAGAGTCTATAGGATGGCGCCGCCAGAGTTAGAGATATTGTACAAGATGATTGAAGAACTTAGAACTAAGGGATTCATTCGTGCTAGTGGATCGCCTTGGGGAGCCCCGATGCTTCTTATAAAAAGAAAGATGGTACGTCCAGATTATGTGTAGATTATTGTACCTTGAACTCAGTGACAATCAAGAACAGATACCCTTTCCCGAGGATAGATGACTTGTTTGATCAACTCAAGGGGGCAGCAGTATTCTCAAAGATTGACTTGCGTTCAGGATATCATCAGATCAGAGTCAGAGAGCAGAACATTCTGAAGTCAGCTTTCAGATATAGATATGGGCATTGGGAGTTCCTTGTTATGCCATTTGGAGCAACCAATGCGCCGGCTGTATTCATGGACCTTATGAATTGTATCTTCATGCCTTATTTGGATCAGTTCGTGATTGTGTTCATAGATGACATCCTGGTCTATAGCAAGAGTGAGGCGAAGCATGAGCAGCATCTCAGAGTTGTCCTCCAAATTCTCAAAGAGCACCAGTTGTATGCCAAGTTCAGTAAATGCAAGTTCTGGCTCGATCGCATTTCATACTTGGGTCATATCATCACCAGAGGAGGAGTAGAAGTGGATCCCCAGAAGATCGTGGCTATTGAGACATGTCCAGTACCCAGCACGATGGTAGAAGTTCGGAGTTTTCTTGGTTTAGCCGGCTACTACTGGCAATTTGTTTCAAACTTTGCTCAAATTTCAGCGCCATTGACCCAGTTGACCCGTAAGGATGTGCAGTTTGCTTGGACAGCAGAGTATCAGGATTCTTTTGAGAAGTTGAAGTGAGACTTGATAACGACACCCATTCTCACGCCTCCAGATGGAACCGGGGGATTCTCAGTGTATTGTGATACTTCCGGCAGAGGTTTAGGATGTGTTCTGATACAGCATAGAAAGGTAATAGCTTATGCGTCACATCAACTTCATGATTATGAGAAGAATTACCCGACCCATGACATGGAACTGGCAGCAGTAGTATTTGCACTTAAGCTCTGGAGATACTACTTGTATGGAGATAGGATATAGATTTTCACCGACCACAAGAGCTTGAAGTTTGTTTCAACTTAAAAGGATCTTAACATGCGTCAGAGGAGGTAGCTAGAGCTACTTGTGGATTATGATGTCAACTTGCAGTATCACCCAGGGAAGGCCAACGTCGTAGCAGACGCATTGAATAGAAAAGCCGAAGTTTATTTCCTAACAATGCAACCAGAATTATTAACAGATCTTTAGAAGATGGGAATAGAAGTTATCCTTCATACCAGTGTGGCACTGATAGCCAGTATACGAGTTCAGTCCACTATAGTCGAGAGGATCCGGATGGCACAGTCAACAGATTCCAAGCTTCAGCGGCTCAGAACAGAGTGTGAGGCAGGACGAAGAACAGAGTTATGTATCCATGAGGACGGTACACTTTGACATGGAAGGCATCTTTGTGTACCCAGTGTTGATATCAGATAGGAGATCATGGTAGAGGCTCACGGTTCTCAGTATTCGGTTCATCCCGGTGGTACTAAGATGTATCGTGATATCCGTCAGCACTTTTGGTGGAATGCCATGAAGAAAGAGATAGCCCAGTTTGTCTCTCGGTGTCTGATTTGCTAATAAGTTAAAGCTGAACATCAGAGGCCGGCTGGACTTCTTCAGCCCTTACCAATTCCAGAATGGAAGTGGAAGCATATAACCATGGATTTTGTGACTGGATTACCTAAGTCCCCGGCAGGTAGAGATGTTATTTGGGTTATTATAGACAGGCTCACGAAGGTGGCTCACTTTCTTCCTTTTAAAATTGGTCAGTCGACGGCTCAGCTAGCAGAGATATACCTCAGACAGATCGTCAGATTTTACGGTATACCAGTAAGTATCACCTCGGATAGAGATTCAAGATTTATGTCGCACTTTTGGCGCAGCCTACAAGAGAGTTTGGAAACTCACCTCCAGTTCAGTTCAGCTTATCATCCGCAGACAGATGGTCAGTCAGAGTGTACCATACGAACCTTGGAAGATATGTTGAGATCTTATACATTCGACTTCGGTGGTTCATGGGAAGATCACCTGCACCTGGTGGAGTTCTCGTACAACAACAGTTTCCAGGCCAGTATCCAGATGGCACCATTCGAGGCACTATATGGTAGAAAGTGTAGATCTCCGCTAGCATGGGATGATGTTGGTGAGAGACAGATGTTCGGTCCGAAAATGATTGCTCAGACAGTTGAGGTGGTCAGAAGAGTCAGAGATCATCTTCGCATTGCGCAAGATCGCCAGCGTCATTGGGCCGATTCTTATCAACGTTCCCTTGAATTTTCTGTCGGTGACCATGTATTCCTGAGGATTTTGCCTAACCGTGGCGTCATTCGTTTCGGAATACGAAAAAAGCTTAGTCCCAGATATATATGATCGTTCGACATCCTGGAGCGAGTAGGAGATGTGTCCTATCGTCTCGCTCTTCCGCCATCGTTACGTGAGGTACATGATGTCTTCCATGTATCCCAATTGTGACGGTATATCCTGAACCCGAGCCATATCCTGGATCATTCTGAATTGGTTGTTGGTACCAACCTTTCGTATGAGAAGAGGCCCGTATCTATATTGGACCGGAGAGAGGAGATAATCAAGAACAAGACTATTAAGTTAGTCCGTGTTGCTTGGGATCATCACTCTTTGGGTGAGTCAACGTGGAAGAGTGAGGATGATATCCGATCATGATATCCTGACCTGTTTGACTCGTAAGGTATAATGTCTTTCTTATGCTTTATGCTCTCAATTCCTTGCTTGAACGAATGATTACATGATAGACTGCTTGGTATAGCTTGTCTGTGATTGGTATATCTTGTCCTTGCCTCTTTAGCCTCTTGATTAAATTCTGAGGACGGAATTATTTTAAGATAGGCAGAGTTGTAACGACCAAAGTTTGTATTACGTTTTTGGTATACGTGTACGTATTTTGATTCATGGCATGTCTCATTGCATGGTTTATTTTAGAATTTCATTTGCTTGGTTCGATTTGCTTGGTTCGATTTGGCTTGGTTTTTTATGTGGATCAACCCCTCCTACCACCCTTCTCTCCCTTTATTAGCCGCATGCCCCCTTCTCTCTCCTTATTTACTCCTTCTTTATTAATTCTTCTTCTTCCTCCATTACTCTCCACCTACCAGAGAGAGAGAGAGAGAGAGAGAGAGAGAGGAGAGAGAGAGAGAGAGAGAGAGAGAGCCTAGGCAAGTGCAGCTTGCTTTATGGAGGAACTCAGTTTTTATTGTTCTATTGTCTTTCTCATGAAATTCTAAGACACTTTAGTACTTAGTATTTTCAATTTTCATGGTTAAATTTTTGTAGATCTAAGTTTGTTATATTTTTAGATTTTTTGGGTTTTGATCTATCTAACCTTGTTATTTTTAAGTTTTGATGGTTCCATGTTATAGAGAATTTGATTCTGCCCCATTTTTACCTATGGAAGTTTGGATTATGACACTAAATGAAGGATTCAGGGAGCTTTGAAGCCATGGCATTCCTTAGTTCTTCTTCTTGGAAAGTGAAGAAGAAGAACAGTGCTTGGCCGCATGGATTTTCATGCGACAATTTTCCCTTGGCCGTATGGCAGCCTTAGCCGTATGGCAGTTTCGGCCGCATGAACTCCCGTATTCTTTAGCCGCATGAACTCCTGAATTCCTCAGCCGCATAAGCTCGTTTCCACTTCCCTGGCTGCATGGCAGTTTCGGCCGCATGAGCCACAGCCGTATATGCTCGCATGAGCCCCAGCCTCATATGCTCGTTCCCTTTCAACCGCATGGCTCTGTCCGACTCCCACCCGTATGAACTCCTGCTCCTATTGCCGCATGGATTGACTTAGCCGCATACGCCCGCATTTCCTGGCCGCATGAGCCTAACTTTCCACTACCGCATATGCCCGTATTCCCTAGCCGCATGAGCCCGCTCTCCCGAGCCGCATAAGACTCTATTTTCTTAACCGCATGACCTTGGCCACATGGCTCCTGGCAGCTTTCAGCCGTATAAGCTATCTTTAGCTCCGAGCCACATGACCCCACTGCCCTTCAGCCGTATAAGACCCCTTCCCATTGCCGTATGGCTTTGTTGCCTTTTGCCGCATGCGCCTCGTTCTCCTAGCCGCAGAGCCCTTTTCTTCCTAGCCGTATGAGCCATTTCCCTCTCTTTTCCTAGCCGCATGAGCTTATTTTCCCTTAGCCGCATGGCTCTTTCCATAGTCCTTGTCCTCTTTTATTATTATATTGATATTATTATTATTATATTGGAATGTTACATTTATGCTCATGTTTTTTGACCCTCTGTGTAGCTTGGGTCCCTTGATAGAATGCTTGTACCATATAAATTTTGATATGTTCCATGAACACGATAGTGGCCCGCCGTGGCGCACTCTTGACAAGTAGACCTGACATGACATACCTTGATAGCTGTTGTGACAGATAGCTCGACATGACAAGAATGATTGGCCTGGACACCGTGGACGATTGTGTTTGTACAAATGAACCAGTATTGTCTTGCATCATGTCTAGGATGGGGACCCCTGAATACCACGGTCAAGGGTACCTACTGAAATTGACTAAGGCTAATAACTAAAAAATCCAGTAGTCATAAAAAGATTTCCCAGCTACAGGTAATCCCGTTATCTGGGCGCCCCATCATGGGATTTGTAGCCTGCCGTTGAGTAGGGCACATTTCCAGCACACTATCATGTGTTACACCCACCAAGCTACTTAAGTATACATGCGTTTCTTGGATGATGTACCTACATGAATTCAATTCCCTAATTGCTTCTGGATAACCTGGATGGTCTGCAGGGCTTGTGGCTGTTGGAATAATCTCATTGCATCTTGCTAGTAACTAGGCCTGTGATAACCCTAGTTAGTTAAAGTATCAAGTCGTACTTATTTGCTTGGCCGTGAATGTTGGGTGGAGTCTAAGTCTTGCCCTGTTCCGGTACCTGGTTACTTCAATAATATGATTATTTTTGCTTACTTTAACAATAATGATCAGGGGTCAAGTTTTGTTTAGGCGAAGGGTTACAACCCCGGTCCTTGTTTGGTTTAAGGGTTGTAACCTGTCTCCCTGAGCAGTTCTCCGTGCTCTCTTCGTTTATTGTCTTATTGCACCATATATCATGCTCGTCATATTTTACTTCACCAACAGAAATTTTAGACGGGTTTCTATTGAGGTGAAGGGTTACAATCCCAGTCCTTGTTTTGTTTAAGGGTTGTGACCTGGCTACCTGAATGGTTTCCTCGTACTTAATTTACTGTTGTTGTCTCTGTTATTATTAGTCTCGTTTATATACGTAATCATCTTTAACATCCATTTATGTTATGCTGGTTTTAGTTCCTAAGTAAAGCCTCCTTTGTGGCACTTGCCCTTTCTGGGATCTGATCCAGCTGGTTTTGTATGCCCAGATATCGGAGCAGCTCCAGAGGATCTACCAGCCTTTCAGCCAGATGGTGACCACCAGACGTAACCCTGGCAACGATTTATTTTGTTTTTGGCTCTCCCACTCTATTGTAAAAATATTCTTTTGAGGCGTTTAGCCGACGAGCACGTGTTAGCTCGATTGCACTTTATTTACTGTCTACCTACAGGCTGTAACATGATTGACAAATCCTTAGGTTGATCATGTATGACTGAAACTCTTGCTAGTCTTGACATTTTGTACGACTAGCTTCTTGATCATCCAAATGTGTAATGTATGGGATGCCTTGATATTATATATTTGGAGCTCTGACATCTTGTAACTGTTATTACTTTCTTGAGATTGAGACAATAGGCTTGTTCATGACCATAAGAGACTGATGGCTTGTAGTTAAACCCTCATGTATCTAGACAGCCATGACCGTATAGCGAGGTGGATTGTACTTCAATATACGTAGCTGGTTATGTAAGCCCCCGCTCTCCAGTATTCTGGTTATGGGGCGTTACAGTCCCTACCAAGACTCAGCAGTCGATCACAATATCTGGTCGGGAACTATTCCGTATAAAAGATGCCTTGCATATTCATCACATTTACATAATGGAAACAAATATCGATGTTAAATACAGGAGATTTCCTTTCATAGACTACGCCATCTATGGAATCCTTTCTGAGGACCCAAAGGAAGCAGTGTCTATCCAAAGGTGATCCCTCAGATTTTACTATGACACAGCTACCAAGATGCTGTACCGCCGCTCTTACGACGGGCTACTGTTACGATGTTTATCAGACACAGAAGCCAAACATGCACTCCGGGAGGCTCACGACAGAGTTTGTGGTGCACATAAACCAGGCCCCAAATTACAAGATCGCCTCAGATGAATGGATTATTATTGGCCCACGATGATAGCAGATGATGTTGAATATACAAAGAAGTGTAGGGCTTGTTAGTTCTACGTTGATTTCATTCATCAACCTTTAGAGTTTCTACACCCGACGGCAGCATCTTGGCCTTTTGAAGCCTGGGGTATGTACGTTATAGGCCCAATCAGCCCACCATTTTCCAGAAGACATCGGTTCATCCTAGCCATAACTAATTACTTCTCTAAATGGGTAGAAGATATACCGCTCACCGAAGTGAAGGCGTCAAACGTGATCAGTTTCATCAAATATCACGTTATCTATCGCTTCGACCTACCTCGCAGGATCATCCATAATAATGGTCCACAATTCGTAAGCCATGCATTCTATCGGTTCTGCGATAGGAATCAAATCTAGAATATAGCCTCTACTGCCTACAATCCAGCGGCTAATGGGTTAGCAAAAGCCTTCAATAAAACCATCATTAAACTTCTCAAGAAGTTCGTGTCTTCAAACAAACATGATTGGAATGAGAAGCTCGGCGAATGTCTCTAGGCCTATCGTACAACGGTCCGGACTCCAACAGACAGTACGCCATTCTCTCTGGTTTATGGAAGCGAAGCAGTTATTCCCCTATAAATCCAGATTCCTTCTCTTCGAGTAGCCTTAGCCAGTGAGTTGACTGTCGAAGAAAGCCACCGTCTGCGACTATAGGAGCTCGAAGCGCAAGACAAAAAATGCTTGTTAGCTCAGCAGCGCATTGAGCTATACCAAGCACGCCTTTCCAGAGCCTTTAATAAAAAGGTGAAGGAAAGAATCTTCCAAGTTGGTGATCTAGCCTTAGCAGTGAGAAGACCAATGGTCATGACGCACAAAACAAAAGGAAAATTTTAGCCTAAATGGGAAGGTCCTTTTGTTATAGAATCAGTGTATTCTAACGGTACGTACCGACTAACCAAGCCTGATGGTGACTTGCACATGATGTCTATCAACGGCAAGTTCCTGAAGAAATATTATGTGTAACCTTTTGTCAATAATGTTCACATATGTAAATATACAGTACAATGTTTATATGATTCAAAAAATTATCTAATTATTATCCGTAATTCAAGAGTCTTAAATACGCCTTGGATAATAGGTCCTTTGAATTATTTCCCCAGTGGAATCATTTTCGTTTTTGACTCTGCCCAAACTCGGTTTGACGAAAATAAGTCACGTCCCTATTACCTCTGAATTATTTTCTGATAATTATTTTCCCAGTGAAATGATTAAGAAACATTTTGTCACATCCATATTGTTTGCCATTGATTGTAAAAGTACAGAACAATTTTATAGGAGGACTGAACTTAGACTCACAATACAAACTCGCTCGTACAAAGAAAGCCTAGGAATGAAAAACCTAGGTACATCAATCTAAGTACGATTATTTATTTTTGATTCTGAGGGGTGACGGTAGAGGCTCGGGAAAGCGAGACAGCTCTGCCTTACTCCTTGGACGATCGAACGTAGCCTTGGCTCTAATGAAGAAATGCTCTCGGAATGTGTGGAGAGACTCTTCTGTGCGTGCCTTTTTCTCTCTGTGTGTCCAGTCGGGGCCTTTTTTGTAAGAGAATGGCACCTTGCTATTTATAGGAGTGGGGTATGATCATTAGGGTTTGCAATGATTACCTCTTAAAAAGTCGGCAGTTTGGGAATTAATTACCATTTTCCTTGATCCTGTTTTGTTGGTAATTAATCTGGGCTGTTAATCTTGATTGCAATAAATTTGGGCAGTTAATGTTGATTGTGCCAAATCTGTATGGATAATTAATGTTGATTGCCACGAATCTTCGTGATGTGTTATGACAAGCTCGGATCTCCTGCCACGTGTTCAATCTGCTTGATTACAACAAATCTGATTTGATCCGGGTAATTATGATGATTGTACTAAATCTGGTTGTTGGGATTTGTTGATAGTAACAAATCTGATTGGATAAATCTTGATTGATTTGGTGCCACATGTCCAACTAACATTATGCTGCGAGCCGTAGGGACGCGGGGGGAACTGATCCTCTGCCACGTATCCTAATCGCGAGCCACAGGGACAGGGTGTCTTGACAGAGCCGCATGAGGGTGGCTTCTCAGGATTTGAACCGCATGAAGGTGGCAGCCGCATAGGTATGGCCTCCAAAATCTGAGCCGCATGAGGGTGGTTTCCAACTGAACCGCATAAGGCTGGCCATGTGTCAAGGCTGCATGGGCGTGGCCTCTCAGTATTTGAGCCACATGGAGATGGTCTCCGTGATCCGAGCCGCATGCGAGTAGCATCCGCATGGGGTGGCTTCTCAGGATTTAAGCCGCATGAAGATGGCCTCCATGATCCGAGCCGCATGAGTGTAGCGGCCGTATGGGGTGGCTTCCACCTGAACCGCATGCGGCTGGCCACGTGTCAAAGCTGTATGGAAGACTTTGGGATTTGATGGATCGTGCCAGCTATAAAGATTTTTTTTGTTTCCCTAGGAGCATGCCTTTATGTCAGAGTCATCATTGCAGCTTTATGTCAGAGCTGTCAGTTCACCTTTATGTCAGAGCCGCCTTGTTGTGTCAGAGCATTAACTGAGGCCGCTGCTTAATGGCCAGCTGTAGAGGCGAGCCGCATAATCCCACGAGCCGCATGGCTATGTTGGCGACTCTTGAGCCGCATGAAGCTCTGAGAGATTCTTTGAACCGCATGAGACTCCCTCTGTTTTGAGTCACATGGATTTTCCTGTTCTTTTCCATGCTTCTACAAGACCCGCTTCAAAGTTTTCAATTTATAAAATTGAAATACTTTGAATAAGAAGCATGGTTATGTCCACAAAAGCTCTTCTGGCCGCATAGGATGTTCTGGCCGCATGGACTTCTTAGCCGCATGGCCTTCTTGGCCGTATGGACTGCCTGGCCGCATGGACTTCCTAGCCGCATAGATCGCTCTAGCTGTATAGACCGTTCTAGCCGCACACTGTATTTTCTGCTATGTAGGCATCATTAATTGCCCTTGAGCCGTCTTTTGAGGGAATCCCAAGAGTCGGTTCATTAAATATTTAGATTTTGTGCTTTGATGAATCTCCTTTATGAGAGGGGACGAAATCCTAAGAGTCGGTTTTACCTGCAGCACACGACCTGAAGCGTTCATCGGTCCACGTGCCTCCCCTTTGTCCTCCTATAAATAATAGTAATTTGGAGAAAGAAACTCTTTACTCTCTTTCCCAATTTAAGATCTTCTTGCCCTAACTGTCGTCCTCTTCTTCTTCTTCTTCGATCAACGATGGCCCCCAAGACTTCCAAGGCTGCGGCGAAGGGTAAGGGAGTGGCTTCTACGTCGACTGCGGCGTCTGAAGTTCATCCCGACGTTCACCCTGCCATTGCTGGTAAGGGTTTTGGCAGAAATTGTACAACTCAGAACTTCCACCATCATGGCTATGTCGCATATTTTATGCGCGGGCCTTCTTCGTCTTCATAAATCTGTATACTGTGCTATGTGTGCCACATGTGCATCCCATATTCGAGCCGCATGAGGGTATACCCCATGTCCGAGCCGCATGATAGCCGTCTTGCGGCCGCATGAGCACCTTGCAATTTGAACCGCATAAGGGCCTGTTGAACAGAACCGCATAAGTCCCTCTGAGCAGAGCCGCATGAAGTCCCATTAAACAGGACCGCATAAGCCTCCCTTTGAACTGTGCCGCATAAGCTCATCTAGACTGGGCCGCATAAGGCTCCGCTAATCAAAACCGCATAAGCTCCATCGAAACAGTGTCGCATGAAGCTACGCTAAGCCGAGCCTCATAAGCCCATCTGAACTGGGCCGCATAATGCCCTGGCCATCTTCTAACTTTATTTCTTTTATCTTTGATTCTTGCAGCATCCCTGTCGAAGGCTGAGATCATTGTGAAGGAAGAGCTGCTGCCTCCTTTTATCAAACAAAAGTCATCACATATTAAGGAGGAGGTGATACCAAAATCAGAGGAACAAAAAGAAGAGTTGGCGCCGATAGGGGAGGGAAACACTCCCAACATTAAAGTTGCTGTAAAGGAGGAGCCCCAGTCTGAAGGTGGTAGTATTGGGAGCTCTGATCCTTCTGTTCCGGACGAGGATCTTACTCAAATAGATTCTTCAAATGAAAAATGGTTGAGGGAATGGTATATGCGCCCCCGCAACTAGGATTCATGGGCTTCTATAAATGTCCATCTTTGTCTTGATATTTTTTATCTGTCTTTAGCTGTAGTTTGTGTTTTGCTTCTTTTGGACATCAATGTAATCTTTTTTCTTCTTGTCTGAATGAAATAATAGAGAACTTTTCTGGCTTGCTCATGAGATGTAGTCATATGAATGTAACTGATTTTGAATGAACAGAATACATTCGATCTATTCTTTGCTTGTAGTAGTTTCCCTAATGGGAGACTTTTGGTGGACCTATTATCCTTGGCGTACCCTGGTTCTGGATATGGATAATAAGATGAGAAAGAACCAACATACTTACTCAGAGGTAATGAGGACATGGCAGGAGTGGGCTTCATGAAGGGTACATAGAACAACTCAGAGGTAATGAGGACGTGGAAGTTCTATTTGAGGGACGGTTTATTTTTGATGGAAGTGAAAACAACTCAGAGGTAACATCGACGTGGTTGTTTCGAAGAATTTGTGGATCTGTTACCCTTTTTGTGTACTGACAGTACGGGTATTTGATCATAAGGAGGGAGCTCTTTTAGGAAGAAAGTTCAGAGGTATAATCATACATGACTTATTACCTAAAAGACGCGATATAGATTCATCTGTAGTGACCAGAGTGTAAGTTTAGCGGTATCTACGGGTACATAACTCCACAATCTGGGAGATTTAGGATCAAAATATAAGTTCAGCGGTACTAGAGGGTACGTAACTCGTCATTCTGGGAAATTTGGAGTCGGAATGTGAGTTCAGCGGTACCAGAGGGTACATAACCCAATAATCTGGGAGATTCAGAGTCAGAATGTAAGTTCAGCGGTACCAGAGGGTACATGACTCGTCACCCTGGGAGATTTGGAGTCAGAATATAATTTCAGTGGTACCAGAGGGTACATAACCCAACAATCTGGGAGATTTGGAGTCAGAATATAAGTTCAGCGGTACCAGAGGATACATAACTCAACATCCTGGGAGATTTGGAGGATGTTATTTCAGACGTAATACTTCTTTAGGAACTTGTCGTTGATGGAAAACATGAGCAAGTCTCCATTTTGTTTTGCGAGGCGGTAAGCTCCATTGGAGAATACAACATCGATGCTGAACGGGCCTTCCCACTTTGGCTGGAACTTGCCGGCAGTTTTGTGAGTCATAACCATCGGCCTCCGAACTGCCAGAACGAGATCGCCCACTTGGAATATTCTAATTTTAACCTTCTTGTTGAAGGCCCCCAAGATACATTCTTGGTACAGCTCGATTCATTGTTAAGCTAACAGGCACTTCTTATCTAGGGCCTCCAACTCTTGTAGTCGGTGATGATGATTATCATCTGTTGTTAATCGATAGGTGAGGGCGACACAGAGTAAAGGGATTTGAGTCTCCAGTGGAAGAATTGCCTCACTTCCGTATACCAGAGAGAATGGTATATTTCCGGTGGCAGTCCGTACTGTAGTACGGTACGCCAATAAGCATTCGCCAAGCTTTTCATTCCAGTCGCGTTTGTTTGATGACACAAACTTCTTGAGAAGCTTGATGATTGTTTTGTTGAATGCTTCAGCCAGACCATTAGTTGTCGGGTCGTATGGTGTTGAAGTAATATTCTGGATTCGATGTTTGTCGTAAAACTGATAGAAGGCGTGGCTTGCGAACTGCGGACCATTATCGTAGATGATCCTTCGGGGCAGTCCAAAGCGATAGATGACGTGATGCTTGAGGAAGCTGATCACTTTTGAAGTCTTGACTTTTGCCAGCAGAATAGCCTTCGCCCATTTGGAGAAGTAATCTGTGATTGCGAGTATGAAGCAGTATCCTCGGGACGAAGGCAGAGTGATCGGACCAATGATGTCCATTCCCCATGCTTCGAATGGCCAGGATGCCACCATCGGATGTAGAAACTCGGATGGCTGGTGGATAAAATCTGCGTGGACTTGGCAAGCTTTGCACTTTCTTGCATAGTCTATCGTATCGGCAGCCATCGTGGGCTAGTAATAGCCCATTCGGCGAAGGCGATCCTGTAGTTTCGGGCCAGGCTGATGGGCCCCATAGATGCCATCATGAGCTTCATGCACGGCTTCTTTGGCTTCTGTATTTGACAGACACTGAAGCAGTAATCCATCGTATGATCGTCGATATAGCATTTTTGTCTCCGTATCATAGAAGAATCTGAGGGAGCGCCTTCTGAAAGATGTGGTTTCCTTTGGATTTTCTGGTAGGATATCGTAGACAACGAAGTCGATGAATGGTTGTCTCCAGTCTGGTGCTTCGTCGACAATCAGAGCGGAGTAACTCTCAATACATTGAACATTATCCTTGGGACAGACCAATTCACGGCCTATTATGTCAACCAAGTGGTGAGCATGATTCGGAACTGCTAAGGAAGCGGCAAGACCTGCTAGGGCAACGGCTTCAATATTCTAGAGCCTGGGAACGTGTTTTATGAAAAACCCCTCCAAGGACGAGATGATGTCAATCGCTATTTGGTGATAGGGGATCATGTCTTCATGACGCACTTCGTAGGAGCCCCGGATCTGGTTAACGATTAGCTGCGAATCACCGTATGCTTCAAGGTACTCTACCCCTAGCTCCTTCGTAAGTCGGAGGCCAATAACCAAAGCATTGTACTCGGCCACATTGTTTGAGCAGGGCTTCGTGAGGGAATAAGCCCGATTGATCACCAACCCGGAGGGCGAAATCAGCACCACTCTCACTCCATCGACAATGTTGCCCTTGGGCCCAGTTCTAGAAGCGCCATCGAAGAACATTCGCCATACAGTATTGTGGGAGGCCATATTTGAATCGGCGACCTCATTTAGAATCTCCTCGTCTATTCTGGTTGACTCAGAACCTGGATGAGCTGCTAAAAAGTCTCCCAAAGCTTGACCTTTAACAGCCTTTTGTGGGACGAAGATCATGTGGTAGGGAGACAATAATATCGCCCAGGTAGCGAGACGGGAGCTGAGTGCATCTGGCTTGGTCATGAGGACCCTGAGGGGGTTAACTTTTGATACGACATGGATGGTTTTTCCCATGACGTAGTGTCGCGTCTTCTGAATGGCAAACACCAGAGCAATGCACTCCATCTCCACGGCAGTATATCGATTTTTTCGGCCCCATCATCATTCGGCTGAGGTAATATATAGCTTGCTCATGGCCCATATCATTGTTTTGTGCTAGTAAAGCACCAAGAGAGTGCTCCATTGCTCGCACATAGAGCAGGAATGGTTTTCCAGCAACCGGGGATACTAGGACTGGAGGGTTTGACAAATATTCTTTGATGCTGTCGAAGACGCACTGGCATTCTTCATCCCATACAAATGAAACACCCTTCTTCATTAGGTGGATGAATGGTTGACATCGTCTGGAGAGGTTAGAGATAAACCTCCTGATGTAGGCCAGCCTTCCTTGAAGGCCTCTGAGTTTGCGGAGATTTTTCGGGGGACCCATCTCCATGATTGCCTCCGTCTTCTCAGGGTCTATGTGGATTCCCTGGGCAGTAATTATAAAACCCAAGAACTTCATGCTGGATACTCCCAAGAAGGATTTCGTGGAATTTATTTTCAAATTGTGCGCTCGTATCAGGTCGAACACCGTCCTCAGATCATGCAGATGATCTTTTTTATAGTAGATCTTGATGGCGATGTCGTCGATGTAGCATTCCGCTATCTTACAAAAGTGGTCTCTAAAGATGATACTCATAGATCTTTGATAGGTGGCGCCAACATTCTTTAAACCGAAAGGCATGACTGTGTAGCAGTATGTGCCAATTGGTGTTCGGAATGATGTGTGCTTTTCGTCCTCAGGGAACATCTTGATTTGGTTGTACCCCGAGAAACCATCCATGAATGACATACGCTCAAAGCCACAGGTGTTGTCAATCATGATGTCTGTGATAGGGAGGGGGAACTCATCCTTAGGACATGCCTCATTCAGATTACGAAAGTCGATACAGATTCGAATCTTTCCATTCTTCTTGAGGACTGGTACTATGTTGGCGATCCAGTCTGGATGCTGTTCCTCGCGGATGAAGCTGCTGGCTATCAGTTTGTTGACCTTAGCTTCAATGGCATTCATGATGTCAGGGCGGAACCGTCGTTGCTGTTGCTTGACCGATTTTGCGTCTGGACGGATGTTGAGTTTGTGAAGTGCAACCTCGGGGTTCAGTCCTGGCATATCTTCATAGCTCCAGGCGAACACATCGATGTATTCTCTAACGAGTTGTAGTAGCGATTCCTGCTCTTCTTCTGTCAGACTTTTGCTGACGAAGATGGGTTTTGGAGAAGACTCATCACCAAGATTGACTTGCACAACCTCATCTTCGGTGGGAGGCTCTCTTTGCTCGAATCGCTTCTCCCATTGTGCATCTAGCTGTTGTGCCCACGGCTCCAACTCAAGAAGTTCAGGAATGTCTTCATCTTCTTCCTAGGCGTCGACAAATGCCATGTTGACGGACAAGACTTGTCTGAGTACTTTTCCGATGCTGACATCTGAGTCAGAAGTTGGTGATCCGGTTGAGTGTGAATGCCAATCGCATTCCTCATCCGAGCTTTCAGGTGTCGTCGTGGGTGTAACATAACCTAGCCTACATCTGGTCTTGTTGTAGTAATCCCGTGGTTTTCCAGCTGGGACAGGCAATTATAAGGGTAATCGCCGTCCAGTACCGTAGTTCAAGCCTGGCGTAGTTTCCAGATCATACCCCTATTTTTGTATGAGGTACTTGGATCGGAAACTATATAGGTAAAGGGGCAGTCTCCCAGTGTCGGGTTCGAGATCAACTTCTTCTATCCTGAAGGGTTGTGGATCATTCTTCCGGCCGAAGATGATTGGATGATCCTCTCCCTCGACTATACGGTAAGCATCTTCCACTGGAGTAAGTTGGTTTGCGGTGTAGACATTTGTCACCTGTGTGTGCAGGTGGGTGCCTATACCGTGTTCTATAGCATACATTGTACAAAGCTTATTAAGCTCTAGGTAGTTCAAAGATAACCCTTTATTGATAAAGTAAGGTATCTTTTCCAGTAGGATTACATCATCTGCGAATGGGACACCAGTGTGAGCAGCCACATACTTGGCCAGCTCTGACTCTTCTTCAGCCACCCCCTGTGTCAATGAAGACTGAGAGGATGTCTTGGGCAACTTAATCATCAGGGGCTCCACAGGTGGAGCAGAACTTGGAGTTGTTGGCGTACTAGTGACCTCCAGTTTGGTGCTCGGAGCTAGGCGGGGAGTTGTTGGCTGGCTAGCGACCCCCAACTTAGCGCTCGGCTGCCGATTTATTTTGGGAAGGCGAATTATCATCGGCTTGATGGAGGGGTTGAGCTCCCCTGTTTGTTGCTGGCTAGCTCTAGGCAGCTTGATTGTCAGTGGCTCTTTCGTGGGTCTTGGCGCCTGGAATCATACACTCACGTATGATTAGCCAGGCCAAACATTGTATCAAGTTCTAAGCCGATAACATGTTGAAACTAATACTAAACTCACATAGATATAGTTCCAGATTTTTGTACATGATATATACTGTTTTTTTGTTCTTACATTCAGTTACAGTCTTGACATGCCTTACCATGATTCATGTACACATTATTTTACCTCGTATATTCTCTCTATTTACTGCTATATTTTTAATATCGTCTAACTAGAACTGTTATTTGAGATTTGTGCTCGTTCCATCCTGACTGGATATGTTGATAAAATTTTAGGAGTAGTTGTGCCCTCAGTATTGGACTTTATGATGTTGCTAGCTGAGGTGGATCTCACTATTCTTCTATGTGAGTTGCCTGGTAGTTATCCTTAGTCTTGTTGTTCCTTCTTTATTTTTCTGTCTTATGATTATTGTAGATTCTAGTTGTTCTAGTGATATTGTTATTATTTCTTGTCTTATCTTCCTTAGTTTTCGTGATGTGATATGAGTACATTTCTAGTTATGGATATTTAGATGTGGTAGTTAGTATAGTATACTTGACAGCATTCTACCGCCGATACTGCGGCGGAGACACGACGTGGCCTACGTATTCGTACCCGTATATCCGGGTGCGGGTCGTGACACCTGGCTAGACCTTGGCAGCTGGATTGTCATCTGCCCCTCTTGTGCAGAGAGGCTGATTGTATCCTTACGCAGAGTGGCTGTAAGTGGTGTAGTTCTGCCAGGTTTACGGGCTTGAAGGTGGATCGTCAGAGGTTCTTCCGATCCAGTTGTCGCCTCAGTTGGAGCTTGAGTATCTCCTTCGACAAGGTGCCTTTTTGTCTTCTCGTACAAGCATGAGTCAAAGTAGTAGGATTCGACCCCTTTAAAGGGATCGATGTCGGTAAATTCTGTCCTCACGAAGCCGTACTTGTCGACGTTCTTGAAGCACTGGTGCAGTGTGGAGGGAATGATCATGTAATCGTGTATCCAAGGACGTCCCAGGATAATGTTGTAGGATGTGTCCGTATCTATGACATAACAGGTCACTTCTGACTGAAGGTCGCCGATTTGGCACTTCAAGCGAATCTTCCCGATCGGGTAGCTTCTGTCTGAATTGAAACCGCTGATGGCGGTGCTTGTCGGCGTCAGGCGATGCATTAGAATGCGCAGATGGTGTAGTAGGGTCTTGAGGATGATGCTTATGGAAGAACCGGGATCAATATACATCCGATCCACCTTGATATCGCCATTGTACCTAGTATAATACAGAGGGCGATCGTGCAGGTTAGTCTTGATAAGCATATCCTGCAGAGTGAAGACAATATTGGGTATTGCACCGTACAAGCGCTGTCTTGAAGATCTGCAGGCGAGCTCTCCCCAGTGAGATTGGACTGAGCCAGATATGCATCGGTATTCTGGAGTGCCTCGCTCAGTACGACGTGAACATCTTTGGAGAGTCTCAGGAGTTCGTATAGTGATAATTTGGCCGGTGTGTTGGCCAATTGTGCCAAGATGTCAAAGTTGTAGGGCCTCTCCAGCCCATGAGGCGTCTCTATTCGGAGCGGTTTGTCGAAGCGAGTCTCCTTTGGCCTAGGCTTGTCGATCGTCGAAGGATGAGAAGGTCCTGGAGCATCAGCAGCTGTTGGCTGATGATCTTCAGCCGAGTTACCCGGTGAAGGTTGGGTTTGTGCGCCAGAGCGGATAACAACAGCAGTAGCTTCTTCGACCTCTGCCGAGATTGTGCGGCATGATTTAACTTTTTCACTCTTCTTCTTGCTGGTGGAGGGTGGTGCGAACTGTGTCACTTTAGGAACCAGGTCCGGATGGACCCACATGACCTCTCCTCGTGATGTGGTAAGGGGCACTAGACCAACAGCCTGGTCTCGGGGAGGTGGAAGGTTAGCGACCTCCATCCTTGCTCTGGGGACGGGTACTACTCCATCTTGAGTCTTTGTCGGAGGGAAGCTGCCGAATTGTACTGATACAATGTTGGCAGCTACGGTTACCTCTTCGAAATCAACGGCCAAGGCCTTAGAGTCGATGAGATGCTGGATGTATCGCTTCAGTTGGTAGCAGTCATGTATAGCATGGTAGATATAGCGATGGTAGTGGCAGTACTTGGGGCTCTCCATTTCTGTAGTACGAGGTTCACGCCTTGGAAGAGGGAGCTTAATTCGACCTCCTTGTATGAGCATGTCCAAGATGGGCTTGACATGGCGGTCCTCGAAGGAATTGGTCATCTGAGGCCACTGCTTCTCTGTCGGCTTTGGTTCAGGCTTCGGAGCTGTGTCGGCCACCATAGCTTGTTTACCCTTGTTGTCTTGATTGTTGGAGGGGTTACCACCATTGTTGCTGTTGGTGTTAGGGCATTTGCCCTTGTCCTCTCCTTCCGATACATGCAATCCCAATTGGCGAGCTTTCTTCAACTTATCTTCTACGCTAGTGGGGCTGATAATGAAAGTCTTTCAATCCTTAAATTGACTTTCGCCCATCCAGAGGCTGATTGTGGGAAGCAGCCTCTTTTGGCAAATTTTAATTAAGGAGGAATCAGGGTTACCGGAAGGCAACTTCATCGCGGTTTGATGAAACCGCTCGATATAGTTCCTTGTCAGCTCCTTTTCTTCCTTGACAACATCCATGAGGGTGGATATTGTCATGTCTTGTCCTACTTCGTAGAACCTCTCCAGGAATATACGTTTTAAGCCAGCGAAGGAATGGATGCAGTTGTCCGGCAAGTTGTGGTACCAGTCGAAGGCGACACCTTCCAACGCTCCAATGAACAACCGTGTAAGGATGGCGTCATCATGAGGCAGATGGTCGGTTATGACTTCGAATTAGGTGATGTACCTGCTTGTAGATGTCTTTCCATCATACGGATTGATTTTTAATGGTTTATATCTTGGTGGGAAGGGCACATCTCTCCATGCAGCAGGATATGGTTGTCATATCCTGAGGTCCTGGCAGTTTTCTCGGGCGTGGAACATGGCCCGGAGCTCCTGGACCTCTCTTCTTGCCTTCCTAGCCTCGTCTGCAGCGGTGGGAGCCGATATTTCAGGAGAATTATCACCCGGGTTTGGTACAGCTGAGTTCGAGTCCGCATTGGCCGCGGGTCCCATATTTGTTTGGCCAAGTGTTCTTTCTTACAGAGTTGGAAGGGCCGCTTTGATCTCATCCACGGATTTGACCAAGATAAGAAGTATGGCTTCCAGAGTGTCGATGCGTTGACGATCACTGGGACCATCTTGTTACTGTCCGTTATGAACACCGTCCTTATATGAGGAGAGATAGAAGGAACGGTGGAGGACGCGCCCTCCGAGTCATATCCTTGTACAGAGAAATCATCAGAATACGTGGGACTATTCTTCTCTGGTTCGGAATCAGAAGGAGTGGTACCCCCAGCTTCAGAGCTTACCTCGTCTTGAGAGTTGTGGACGTCCTCGGGGACGTCAGGATCTACTGCATCCGTTGGGTGAACCGTTTCCCCTGGATTATCTTCTTGGAACACCGGATTGTCGTAAATATTTGGCGGAGTGCTACACCCGGCTCCAGCGCCTCCCAGAGATATGGACGACGAATCTCCAAGTGTGGCAGATTTCGTCTTTAAGCGAGTACCTTGGAAAACTCCTCCCGTAGCGGTCATGGACAATCGCTTGGTTGATATTTTCGAGCTGGTGACATTTGTTTTCTTTTCTCTCCCGCTGCCAGGAATCTTCAGAGCAGAATTGCAGGAGGTGACGAGAATCGTCTCGTCTTCTGAGCTTGGGTGTTACAGCCATTGAAAGACGGACTGCCGGTCTTCTTGTACTGCCCCCTTATTACAACAGTTGACAATGACTTGGGTGCAGCGATGTCCCCGAAAGGACTCTCTGCACACCGAGTCTTCGTCTCTTTCCTTGTATTTGTGAAGAATTATGTTGTGCAAGTCACCCGTTTTGTGGGCTTGGGAGTTCTGAGCACATGAGTGTGTTAGCATCATGCCTGCTCCCTGATGTGGGGGTAGTACGAGTGCTTGCCCCTGATCATTATTGGGAGACTCTTGATAACTATTTCGTTCGTTGGCCGCCGGGGGCTGGACACGGATAGTTTTATACAACTTTCCATCAGGGGCCCGCGTAATAGTCAGCTGGACGTCCTGATAGTCAGAAGTTGGGACAGCTGTCTGAGCTCGACGAGCCCGTGCTGCCCGAGACTTCTTCCTTCTAGTACCTGAGAGTTCATAGTAGGAAGAGTCCACAGAGACTGGCACATAAGAGCATCTGGGGTCAGGATCGCCTGAGAGGCGGTCGAAGACTGACCTTGAGCCGCATGGAGTAGATGGTATGCAGCTGGGTTTGGTGGCCGTGCAGGCTGTCTGCATGCGGCATGACCCTTCTGTATGCGGCTAGGAGCGGTAGCCGCATAAGTAGTCTTTATGCGGCTGGCAGTCGTGGCCGCATGAGCCTCCTTTATGCGGCTGGACGTTCTGGCCGCATGAGCCTCCTGCATGCGGCTGGCTTCTGTGGCCACATGAGTTTTCATGTGGTCGGCGCCCTTATGCGGCTTCTTCTTGGACCGCACAGAGATTCTCTTTGTCCCTGCAAGTCCAGTATTATAGTATTTTCCTCTGCCGGACTTGGGGACAGCAGAGTCCTCTATGGTGGGGCCGCAAGCGAGACTTCTCCGCCATCTCAGACAACAGAGAGTACTTCTTCGAGAGCTTGGGAAGGAGCGAATGATTTGGGCCTCCACTCCTTGCAGGCCTTCTTTGTGCGGGCTCACCGCTGGACCGGGCCAGCGCTCTCGTCGGAGAACATTTCTTCAAACGCCTGCTGGTCGAACCGGGCGACCAGCATTTATTGAGTGGAGCCAATTTTAGCTGCATCCGATTACGTCACCAACTCCTCAGCCGTGGAGAAGTTAGTCCCCAGCAGAGTCGCCATCGTGTTTGCCATTGATTGTAAAAGTATAGAACAATTTTATAGGAGGACTGAACTTAGACTCACAATATAAACTCGCTCGTACAAAGAAAGCCTAGGAATGGAAAACCTAGGTATAGCAATCTAAGTACGATTGTTTATTTTTGATTCTGAGGGGTGACGGTAGAGGCTCGGAAAAGCGACGGCAGCTCTGCCTTACTCCTTGGACGATCAGACGTAGCCTTGGCTCTGATGAAGAAATGCTATCGGAATGTGTGGGGAGACTCTTCTGTGCGTGCCTTTTTCTCTCTGTGTGTCCAGCCAGGGCCTTTTTTGTAAGGGAATGGCATCTTGCTATTTATAGAAGTGGGATGTGATCATTAGGGTTTGTAATGATTACCCCTTGAAAAGTCGACAGTTTGGGGATTAATTACCATTTTTCTTGATCCTGTTTTGTTGGCAATTAATCTGGGCCGTTAATCTTGATTGCAACAAATCAGGGCAGTTAATGTTAATTGTGCCAAATCCGTATGGGCAATTAATATTGATCGCCACGAATCTTCGTGATCAGTTATGACAAGCTCGGATCTCCTGCCACGTGTTCAATCTGCTTGATTGCAATAAATCTGATTTGATTCGGGTAATTATGATGATTATACTAAATTTGGTTATTGGGATTTATTGATAGTAACAAATCTGATTGGATAAATCTTGATTGATTTGTTGCCACGTGTCCAACCATCATTATGCTGCGAGCCGTAGGGACGCGGGGGAACTGATCCTCTGCCACGTGTCCTAACCACGAGCCACATGGACAGGGTGTCTTGACAGAGCCGCATGAGGATAGCTTTTCAGGATTTGAACCGCATGAAGGTGGCAGCCGCATATGTATGGCCTCCAAAATCTGAGCCGCATGAGGGTGGTTTCCAACTGAACCGCATAAGGCTGGCCACGTGTTAAGGCTGCATGGGCGTGGCCTCTCAGTATTTGAGCCGCATGGAGATGGTCCCCATGATCCGAGCCGCATGAGAGTAGCAGCCGCATGGGGTGGCTTCTCAGGATTTGAGCCGTATGAAGATGGCCTCCATGATCCGAGCCGCATGAGGGTAGCGGCCGCATGGGGTGGCTTCCATCCAAACCGCATGCGGCTGGCCACGTGTCAAAGCTGTATGAAAGACTTTGGGATTTGATGGATCGTGCCAGCTATAATGATTTTCTTTGTTTTCCTAGGAACACGCCTTTATGTCAGAGTCATCATTACAGCTTTATGTCAGAGCTGTCAGTTTACCTTTATGTCAGAGCCGCCTTGTTGTGTCAGAGCATTAACTGAGGCTGCTGCTTAATGGCCAGCTGTAGAGGCGAGCCGCATAAGGCCACGAGCCACATGGCTATGTTGGCGACTTTTGAGCCGCATAAAACTCTTGAGCCGCATGAAGCTCTGAGAGATTCTTTGAACCGCATGAGACTCCCTATGTTTTGATTCGTATGGATCTTCCTGTTCTTTTTTATGCTTCTACACATATGACCTCTGAGCAAAGCATTCGTCAAGGATAATCGCATCCATATTGCCTCTGAATTATCTACTTCTACCTAATGTTATATATCTTTCCAGGTCCATATTACCTCTGGTCAGATATAGAACATCCTCTACTATTACGTCCGTATTACCTCTATTAGAAGCTTCTTTCAACTTATTATCCATATTCAAAAACCCTGAATATAAAATGGATAATGAGTCCACATCAAATTCTCCAACGGAATACCCACCAAAAATATCCTTACTACGTCCACATTACCTCTAGTTCCGATATTTTACAAAACCACATTCATGAATTTTGAAAGCCAAAAGATTCGTTATTCTTTATTTAAATGTCTATCAAGAGAAGGGAAAAAAGGGATACACGAGCCTTGACAGCTAAAAGAGAAACAATTACAAAACAAAAGACTTAAGGGATACACAATCGATTGATGCTATCCCTCAGAGCCTTGATCTCAGCCTGAGATTTGACAGTGGCGCGACGACGTGCTTCTCCCTGCCGAGCAGCTTCACCTTGAAAGGAATCAGTTTTAGATGCTCCTCTTCCAACTTAACCAACTGAGCTTTCAATTGATCTGAAGTTGTGGCAGACGCAGCAGCCTGAACCACGTAGTCTTCCTGCTCAGATGCAGCCATTTGCAGGTCAGCCTCGAGCTGAGCAATCTCTTCGTAAAGATGCACAATATGGTTGTACTTTTCAGCAATCTGGATGGCCAGCTTATTCTTTGAGGTAATACGAGCTCTACTGGCAGTATCAAACTGTTCATACTGATCAGCCAGCTCGCTGATCTCTTTAGCCAGATCCTCTTTTCTCGCCTGGAAATTAGCTTTCTCCTTCTCAATAGCCGTAATCAGAGCCACATCCTCCTCAAGAAATGATGATGTTGGGCTTCGCTAACTGACCTCTCGGAATTTGGCCACTAGATTTTCCAGGTCAGCCATGACCTTCCTTAAAGCATTAGCTCGCTCTTCATAGCCAGCAATGCTTTCAAGAGCTGTCACCTAGCATTCAGCAACAGCCTTCATAGGCCCGAAGGCGGCATTTCGGTTCAAAACTCCAGGAAGTTTTACTTTCAATACAAAATAGAAAGCTCTTATGACTTCCTTAGCCATCTCATCATCTTCAGAAGAAGTCATTGGAGATGAAGCTTGATGAGGATCTTCTATCCTAGGAAGAGCTACTTGGGAGAAAGCCGAACCTGACAAATAAAGCAATACACATATCGATAACAAAAGAAAACTTACTTAAAGAAAGAGTTGTAAGTTTATACCTCCTGCCGGCTCGGCATCAACTGGAACTGGAGAAATGAGAGCAGGTCCAGGTCGCTCACTGTCAACATCTGCCTGCTCGCCTTCCACGGTCCCAGCTAGACCCAAAGCATATTCAATAACGACCGCCTCAACAGGCCGATCGGGAACTTCTTCAGTATCCGATGCCGGTTTGGAAGAACCAAGGGCAGCTTCCTGTCTAGCCCCGGTACCTGGAGCAACCTCCGTGCTTTGTTCCCTTTTCTTGTCTACAAGGGAATATACGATGGAAGTCAGCCTCACAATTGTACGCAAAATTGAAGCCAAAAAATTTTATTCAAAGAAAAGTGCAAAAATGACATACCCAGAGGAGGGTGAACAGATTGGACTTGATTTTCATCCAAGTCCTTCATCATAGCTCATATCGCAGACATATCCCCCAAAGAAATGTCATAGGAGGGACTGGTTTTCTGATCGCCGTCGTGGTCGGGGCCTTCACCCTGATCACCCCTTCGCTCGGGCCTTACAACTGAAGAAGATCCGCCCTCATCCATCGGTTGAGGACGAGTAGGGACACTGTTGTTATGTCCACCTTGTCAGGCAAAGAAGCACCTGCCAGAGTCATAACTTCAACGTCCTGTGCAAAGGACAAACGCAATGGTAAAAAAACTCCTAATGGTTTGACCAAAACGGCTATGGAGTCTAGGAAGGGATCTACCTCCCGAATGGTAACGGCCTACGACGCCGTCTGTCGAGACGATCTTTTGGAAGGAGGCGAGCCGGTTCTTATGTTCGCGACCTTCTTTCTCCCACGAAAAACAACAACCTTCTTCCTTTTGGGCCGTAGGACCAGCTCGGTGGAAGCTTTCCTCTTATGAGGAATGTCAGGAAGAGGTTCTTCAGTATCCTCTCTCCGAGGTGCTGCAACAATGGACTCCTCAAGAACAACTCTTTGCTGCGGCGTTGCAGCCGGTTCAACTGTGGGTATGGCACCCTCCTTTCTGTAACTCTCCATTGCGCATACTCGTCCTATATTAGCAAGGGTAGGGGCAAGCCTAGCCGGTTCAACTGTGGGTATGGTACCCTCCTTTCTGTGGGTATGGCACCCTCCTTTCCCAACTACGGAAGTATGTACACGATCCAAGCCATGTGGTAGACTTCGGTCCGTTAGGGCTAAGAGCTGACTTGTCTTATGTGGAGGAACCCATGCAGATCTTGGATAGGAAAGATAAAATCTTGCGGAACCGAGTTGTTTCTTTGGTTCGAGTGCTTTGGCGAAATCATTCCGTCGAAGAGTCGACATGGGAACTTGAGGCAGAGGTGAAGGAAAAGTTTCCTTCGTTGTTTGACCTAGGTGGGTTTGTGTTTAAGTTTCGAGGACGAAACTTTTTGTTAGTGTATTAATATGTAATGCCCTGAATCCGTTGCGGAGCACGGTGCGGGCTAGCGGCCGAATGGCCGAGTCGGATGAGAATTGGGGAAACTTTACCAGGATCGCGGGATAATAAATTGAGATCCTTTCCTCATTATGGATTGGACTCTTTTGAAATGATGCCCAAGATGCAGTGGCACGCGTCTTGGGGAAAGATTTCTATATAAGAGTCACTTGCCCCGAGACTGTTGCCCTGCTGGTTTTCGATGTCGCTTTTGCTGTTGGCTTTTGTGTGCATTTTCGTGATTGTTTTCGATGAATATTTTCATGGATTTACTTTCACCGTCTACGCATTTCATATCGAATAACTGAGAGAAAGAGAAGAAGTATGCTGACCAGACGTTGGTGCCAATGCAGGTGCTAACGCGGTGAACCTAGGGTGACGTTGCGTGGAAGACCTCTTTCTCTCGGCAATTCACCAACAAGTGAGTGGCTTTGATCCTTCGACGATCCTTGATCTTCGCGCATAACAATGGTAGACTTGTTATTGCGTTCGGTGCTTAATAAAAGATGCCTAGTAATAATATGGGAAAGATAATGAAAGATAAATTATCACATGGCTAGGCTTATGTTGTAAATCGAATGATGCTCGTATGATATATAAATTGTTTAACAGGTGATGCAAAGACCCAAGTATTGGGCGGTAAGTATATCGGACTTCGGTTCGAAAGAATGTTTTAAACATGAATAGTCCCTTGGTTGGATGAACGAACATGCGAGCCTATGGCTCAAAGTAAGATGGTAAGATGGCAAGTTGGAAAGATGGGAAAATGGCAAGATAAAATGAGAACTACGACTATGTATGGAAGATGCTATTATCATGCATGTCATGTCCCTTATTAGTTAAGTTGTATTGTATGCATATGTTAGCCCAATGATTATATCATATTTTTGAATATGGCTAATCAATTAAGTTTAACATATCGATGTCACTAATATTCATGTAATCACTATCATGTTGCTACTTAAACTTAGCATTGTCGTACGTTAGCATTGTCCTAAATGTTCTATATCATATTGCTATGCTTGTATCATATTATTCTGTTTGTCTAACATGTTCTTATAGACATGCAGTAAGCATGATCAAGCTTTGTCAAACCAGGACGTATGCATTAGAGAATTATTGATGGGCCAAAGACGGCGTTATACAAGAAGATTTCTCTGAACCGCCTAACGACCTATCCGGGGCCTCGCATCGAGGGTTCCGCTGCCCGGTCAGCGGACAGGGGTCGAGGGGGCAGCACCCTCCGTCAGGGGTTCGGGGGCGAAGCCCCCGAATGGTATTCAGATTTTCAGATCTGTTTATCTTTGGACGACCGCCGTCAAGGAAAAAGGCGTCTTCATGTCTGCTAAAATATTTGAAGAAAGGCGTCATCAAAGGGCTCTTGGTTTTCCTATTTTATCAATGCATTTTTTATATTTATTGAGTCTAGGAATACGATGTAAACTGCATCATACTGGCAAATAGGCTACCCAAGAAACGTTTTCAAAATACCCTTTCATTTTGAAAACAAGCCCACTTACAAAAGCCCAAACTACTTCCTAACTGCCTGACTTTTCAAAAAGCCCAAAAACCAGTTTACAAAAATCCTGACAGAACTCCAACAGAACTTAAGGAGAATTCGGCCAGAGTTTGGCCCGAATTCGGCCAGAGTTCGGCCAGAGTTCGGTTAGTGAACGTTACTTTTTGAACTTGGTCTTCCTGCAGTTACGGATTCCACCGAGATTTTCTCATAGAGTTCTGCCCGAATTCTGCCCGAATTCTGTCAGAATTCTGCCTTTGGAAAAACTATAAATAGAGAAGGATTTCGATCATTTCAACACGCTCATTCACTTTCATATCTCTTCTCTATAAGCCTACTACTTCTTCCAAAGTATTCTGAGCTATTCATTTTCAAATCCCAAGCCAGTTACAATCCTCTAGTCGATTTGCCAGTGCGGTATGGTCTAGAAGTTTCAGAGTGGTTGTAATCGGAGGCTTGATTGAAGTTACACACTTCACAATTGAAGTTGGTCGAGTACTTCGGATCAAAGCTCGCGTTGTAGAAGTTGCAAGATCTTCGGATGAAAACTTGTGGTGATTTTCCATAGTGGATTCAACTGGAAGCTAGAGTTCTTCCGACTGGACTAGTCCTCAACAGAGGAAAACCAGTATACATCCTTGTGTTTGTGTTTGCTCTCTACTCTCTACTTTTTATTTACATATCTGTGATATATTATCTGTGATCTTGTTACTAACATTTTTAAATAGCTAATTTCTGCTGCCTACTCTATTCACCCCCCTCTAGAGTATTATGCTTTACAACTCGTTCCTACAATCGGTCCTACAATTGGTATCAGAGCCAGTACTGCAACTAGAGGTAATATATTCTGATCCCAATTGTTCCTACAATTGGTATCAGAGTAGGTGCTCCTTCTAGAGATATTATTGCAGGTGCTCCTTATAGAGATATTATTGCTTATACCAATTGCTCCTTCAATTGGTATCCTAGCAAGGACTTTATTATTTGGCTTAACATCCTTGGAGCAGATCCTCATTATAAAAGCGGGTTATACAGGTAAAGCGAGGTAATATTGTTATTATATAACTGCTGTTACATAGATCACTGTATCACATATAGCAAGTATGTACTTCACAACTGAAGAGCAATCCTCAAATAGACTCCCACTATTTGATGGAACAAACTATAGCTATTGGAAGATACGGATGAGCTTCTACTTGAAGTCTCTAGATTTTGACTTATTGTCAATTGTTGTCACTGGCTACAAAAAGCCTACTATCACTTCTATTCTTACATCCTCTATAATCAATAAGCCTTATTATAGTTACACAGATGAAGAGAAGAAGTTAGCTAGCCTTGATGCAAAAGCTATGCATATCTTTTATTGTGCTGTAGACACAAATGTATTCAATCTTATTTCTACTTGCACAACATCTCATAAAATTTGGAAAGTTCTTGAAGCTACTTATGAGTGCAGGTATGAAAGCAAAGCTATCAACTCCAGAGAGAAGGATAGTCTTCATAATGATACAAATATGTACATGACGAAATTGGGATTTAAGGTACATCATAATCCCTTATACGAAGAAGAGCTTGTATGTGACAATTACAAGAAGATAGACCACATCTAAAAAGATTATACTACTACAAGAAAGGAGAATCACTACGAACAATCAAATGAAGGAAGATCATCGGGCATATGGTGTGAAAGCGAAGCAAGCGATTCTGAAGAAGAAGAAGAACAAGAAGATGAAGAAGAAGAAGAGAGACCTCATCAAGCTGCAAATTTATGCACAATGGCATTATCTAACGAGGTACAAAATAATTCTTTTTCTAGAGAGAGTGAATTTTCTTATGATGATTTATCTGATGCTTTCAGTGATCTGTTAGAAGAACACAAGAAAGTATTAGATAAATATAAGCAAGCTAGAAAGGATATTCGATCCTATAAGCGTGAGATTGAAAAGCTTACTTGCTTATTGAATGATGCTAGAGATACTTCTACTTCTGATAATTCAATGAGATTTCCACACTAAAGTTTAGATTGCATGAGGCACTTGATTGCATTGAGAAAAGCACTCAAGAAAATGCTAAACTTAAGAAGGAATTAGAATCAGAAAAGAAGAAGTATTCTATTGCTTCATGTAGAATTGATGCTCTTTCTGCTAAGTATGATGATATCTGTGCTAACTCTAAAAAGTTAGAGATTAGACTGGAAAAGCAGGTAATACAACCTATGACTCAGTCTAACACAAGACACTTAGCACATCACAAAGTCACACACGTTAGATCTTTTACTAAGGAAGCAAGCAAAGCTAAAGCTTCACATAACCATGCTTTCTATTACAAGTATCCACGCACATCATATCACACTACTGCACATTCTCATATTACTACACATAGTACTAATATTAATTCTTTCTGTCATTATTGTGGTTTGAATGGACATATTTCTAATCATTGTCAGATTAGAAAACTTGTTGATATGAACTTGTGCAAATGGGTTCCCAAAGCTAACAAATATGGATCCAAGTATTGGATACCAAAGTCTTCACCTAATATTGCAGGTGAAGCTTCTCATATCAAATAGAACCATGGAACATGTTGGTAATTACAAAACTACAAAGGTCATCTTCCATGCAATTGCACCAACATAAGTGTGGTCACTAGAACCACTTCGGTAACATGCTTTCTAAATAGTTCTTAATATCTAGCATGTTCATTTTGATGTATTGCTACTAGCTCTCATTTATATCTTTTAATTGTTTATTGTTTGAATCAATGTGAGATATAACCCTAGCTTGACTAGATGTTTAGCTTAAATGTTCAATTCACACTATACGATATTTTACTCATTTTCTATTAGTGTGACACATTTGTCTATGTATGCTATTTATTGTTCTTGAAGCATGCATAGGAGCTTAATTTTGTTTTGGTGAATATGCTTTTGTTTCTTCGTCTTTAATATTTTTTAATGGTCACTTCTTACCGATTTGTCTTTAACATGTCGTATTTACTTTGATCAGTATTTTGTGAGTATGTATGTTTAGCACAACTCTCATGTTTACTTGAAAAGTATATACATATATTTTTATGTTAACCTTGTGCTTGCATAATATACTTTACTATTGATTCTCATATTTTAATTATTTTGATTAACTTCTTATGAATCAATTACATCTTTGTCTGATAAAGTTTATTTATGCATGTTTTTGATGCTTGTTAATAATTTATTTTTATTTATATATTGCTCATGTTTCTTATATTTTTGTATAAATATCTTTATGGGGATATATGAGTTTAAGTTCAAGTTCTATATTATTTTAAAAAGTAGTTTTTAAATTTGTGCTTATCTCATATTTAAGCTATTTATTTCTTTAAACAAATTCATGTACTTCTCTTTATTAGCTTCTTCCTCAAAGCCTCTTTTAATGATGTATGTTTCTCTTGGCTTTTTGGTTGATATTTTGGATACATGATATTTTGAATATCTTGTTCTTAATAAACCATTCTTTGGGTATTTACTTATTTTACTTTTAGGGATTCTGGATTTCGATGATGTTCGATGATACTGCATATATTCTTTTGAATCTAAGTTCTTAAGAGTAGAAATCATTTTGGGAACAAGTCGAAAGGGTCTTTCTGTCATACAGGTGTAAATAGCCTGAAGCGACACGGTGTACTAGTCTTCGGACTACCGCTAGCTGGAAACCGGCTCCTACAGCTAACCCGAAGTGATCAATACTTTATAGACTTAAGATTTATTAAAGTATACTTGCAACTATTATCTAGTTCTGGATCCAAGGTGCTGTCAAATCTCCTAGGTTCTAGAATACATCAACGTATCTATGTCCTACATTTTGATTTACAAATATTTTATATTTTATTGTTACCCAATGATTTTGTAGCACATATGGATAAATGTAAATTGATACATCTTATGCCGTATGCTACATTGTTCTAAATTTTTTTTTAAGTCTATAGAATATAATTTATTTCATATTGCACTAATTCTTTTTAAATCCTCGGTTATTAAAGAAGAGATTTATTTTGGGTATAAGCCTACAAAAGGTCTGTCTGTCACCACGAATACGGTCGAAGCGAAGCGGTACTTAAGTGTTCCCCGGTGAACCTCCGTTAGCTGGGACAGTACCTCTACAGCTAACCCAAGATTGATCAACGCTTTATAAACTAAAGATTTATTGAGATTTAGTTGCAATTATTATTTGATGGATTTTTGATTTTAGATTTGATGGATAATATTCTTTCTTTATATTTTCACAACAGGTAGCATATGTTGATCTATCTTGTCGATTATGAGATTCTATAGCATAGATCAACTTATGTCATCTTTTGACTTATACGATTATTCATCATGCTAATTTGAAATATCTTTTGATTGTTTTATTTTTAAATTTTCATTTAATGGATATTTCTTCTTTTGTCTAAAGATGATTATTTTTCGTATTCTTGACTACTCATTGAATATTATGGTCATGTGATTTCATCTTTAACTTGTGTAAATTGAGCTTTATGTTATTATCTTCTTATTCAAGTTACTTACTGTCTACAACAGTAATTCTTTGCAGGGGAGAAGTCAAGCAAATTGAATCTCTCTCTTAAGGCATTTCTTTTCTTTACACCTTACGGTTGTAAGATGGACACCGTGCTAAGGCTTTAAAAGGAAAGAAATGAACTTTGATAAGAAGACCTAATTAATTTTCTACTTCTGGAAATATGTCTCTGAATTTTATTTTAAAATTTTATCTATATTATTATTTTGGATATAATCATGTAAAGGTGGAGTAGTTAATTGTTTCAAATCAATTATTCCTTTGACATGCCATATATCTATAATACATTTTTTTTTGGACATTTGACTAGTTATGTTTTCAAAATGGATTTATTTATGATTTATGGATTCTTTTATTGTTTTCGTGATTCGAATCGCCAGCTTTCAGTCTGAGGACTAAATGGACGCATTCGAACATTTATAAAGACAGTTTTTTGTAATAAATTCCATATTTTTGAAAAGCATTTTTGATTTATTTTTGATTTATTGAATCTGTCCGGTACTCAAATTTTATTATTAAAGACAGTTTTCAAAATCTTTTTATGTCTTGAAATATTTCTTTAATATATATTGGAGATATGTGTTATTTGTTCATCTTTAAGCGTTTATTTATTGGATTTTTTTGCCTAAAGATGATATTTGTTTTGAGTTTGGAATTTTATATGCATTTGATCAAAGGAAAGAAAAGATGTATATCTTATATATCCCTTGGATCTTGTGATTATTTATCTATTTTATGCATATAAATTATTTTTGAACTATATACGCATATTTTAAGGGGGAGCAAATTAATTGTTTCAATTATTTTATGCCCTTAATATGTGGTATACCTAGTTCATCATGGACATATATTCTTTTATTTTGTTGAGTTGTTCATGATATTTGGATTTGTATTGAGTTTATGAGAGAATATATGATTATTATTATTTATTTTTAATTCTCTCATTTTTTTTTGAGTTTCTAAAAGTTATCTTGCCAAATATATATTCAAATATCCTTATCTTCTTGAGTTTTAGAACTGATTTGACATTTCTTACTGAGAGTTTATCTCAAAGTTCATGATTATCTATATTTAGACTGATCATACTTTGCGGGGGAGCATTCAAGTCGACTGGATTTCTTCTTCTCAAGTGTTTTGTCTTCGTTACCTTCATGTTTTTCTGATAGATATACATCATGCTAAGGTAATTGAATTCAAATGCATGAACTTTAGTATAGATTTTGCATAGATTCTAGTATACGTATTTTTGATTCCTTTTCGATGATTATACTCTTATGGAATTGATTCACTAATTTGTATGGGCAAATTATGAATCATATTTTATTGTGATCATTGTTGAAAGTCTCATGATATTGTTAAATTTTTAGGGTATATACTAGATCTGCGAATTTCTATTCTTCATGATTTATTTATGACCAATGATTGATTCCTACTATATTTTTATAGATATTTTTTTGGTCTATTTCAAAACACAATATGATGAACAAATGTGTTTTGAAGTCATTTTTTTGCTTTCTAGTTGGTAAACTATGTATTGCTTGATTTCAGTGTTCTTTGTTATAGTTCAACCAACTATGTTGTGTTTTGACAAGTTTTTCTACTATAGTTATGCAATTTTTTAAACACTTGTCATTACACTGTTCTCCTAATCCTTGATCATGATTATTTGTGCTTTCCTCCTTTACTTATGCTTGAGTTCATTTTAGCTCTAATTACGGGGGAGCTTATTTTTGATCATGTCAAAGGGGGAGAAATAAGTTTAATTGTGAGAAATAAGTTTAAGCCTGCATACAATCTTTTAGTATTATGTATTTATTAGTGATACATGCATCTATTGTATATATATTAAACTTAAAGGATTTGCCATAATCAAAAAGGGGGAGATTGTTAGCCCAATGATTATATCATGTTTTTGAATATGGCTAATCAATTGAGTTTAACATATCGACGTCACTAATATTCATGTAATCACTATCATGTTGCTACTTAAACTTAGCATTGTCTTATGTTAGCATTGTCCTAAATGTTCTATATCATATTGCTATGCTTGTATCATATTATTCTGTTTGTCTAACATGTTCTTATAGACATGCAGTAAGCATGATCAAGCTTTGTCAAACCAGGACGTATGCATTAGAGAATTATTGATGGGCCAAAGACGGCGTTATACAAGAAGATTTCTCTGAACCGCCTAACGACCTATCCGGGGCCTCGTATCGAGGGTTCCGCTGCCCGGTCAGCAGACAGGGGTCGAGGGGGCAGCGCCCCCCGTCAGGGGTTCGGGGGCGATGCCCCCGAAAGGTATTCAGATTTCCAGATCTGTTTATCTTTGGACGACCGCCGTCAAGGAAAAAGGCGTCTTCATGTCTGCTAAAATATTTGAAGAAAGGCGTCATCAAAGGGCTCTTGATTTTCCTATTTTATCAATATATTTTTTATATTTGTTGAGTCTAGGAATACGATGTAAACTGCATCGTACTGGCAAATAGGCTACCCAAGAAACGTTTTCAAAATACCCTTTCATTTTGAAAACAAGCCCACTTACAAAAGCCCAAACTACTTCCTAACTGCCTGACTTTTCAAAAAGCCCAAAAACCAGTTTGCAAAAACCCTGACAGAACTCCAACAGAACTCAAGGAGAATTCGGCCAGAGTTCGGCCATAGTTCGGTTAGTGAATGTTGCTTTTTGAACTTGGTCTTCCTGCAGTTACGGATCCCACCGAGATTTTCTCATAGAGTTCTGTCCGAATTCTGTCCGAATTCTGTCAGAATTCTGCCTTTGGAAAAACTATAAATAGAGAAGGATTTCGATCATTTCAACACACTTATTCACTTTCATATCTCTTCTCTATAAGCCTACTACTTCTTCCAAAGTATTCTGAGCTATTCATTTTCAAATCCCAAGCCAGTTACAATCCTCTAGTCGATTTGCCAGTGCGGTACGGTCTAGAAGTTTCAGAGTGGTTGTAATCGGAGGCTTGATTGAAGTTACACACTTCACAATTGAAGTTGGTCGAGTACTTCGGATCAAAGCTCGCGTTGTAGAAGTTGCAAGATCTTCGGATGAAAACTTATGGTGATTTTCCATAGTGGATTCAACTGGAAGCTAGAGTTCTTCCGACTGGACTAGTCCTCAACAGAGGAAAACCAGTATACATCCTTGTGTTTGCGTTTGCTCTCTACTCTCTACTTTTTATTTACATATCTGTGATATATTATCTGTGATCTTGTTACTAACATTTTTAAATAGCTAATTTCCGCTGCCTACTCTATTCACCCCCCCCTCTAGAGTATTACGCTTTACAACTCGTTCCTACAATCGGTCCTACAATTGGTATCAGAGCCAGTACTGCAACTAGAGGTAATATATTCTGATCCCAATTGTTCCTACAGCATGGTCATGGACAACTTGTATACAAGGTAGTTCCTCGAACGGTACTCCGAGGCCACGGAACCGATTCGGCCTAGGAGGAACGTCGTGCTGAAGTAGTAGCACAGTGCTGAAGTAGTAGCACGGTCCTTCGGGAACCTTCCGGATGGGCTAGCTACCCACCGCTGAAGGGGAGCCGTTCGACCAAGATGTCCCAGACGGCGTGTAGTCAGTGACCTTCATATAAACAGGTGGCATAGCTAACATTGTCTTATACAGGCAGAGTAAGTGGTATTCATAAATATGTACAGGGATGGCTATCGACCGTGGGTAAGATTCACCTAATTGGTGATCAATATGAACTGCTTATGTTAGATCAACATGAATTGCTTATGTTTCTAACATCACTGTATGCTTCTTATATTTCTCATCAAATATATGAATTGTTAATGGACCCTAAGGCAAGATAGAAGGAATACAAATCAATAGTGAACATTCATGTAATTTTACTACTGTTGATTTATGGTGAGATTGGTTACGGCCGCTCACCAGTACATATGTGGCAATGTACTGACCCTCGTCTCCACAGGTGCCGAGAACCTAGTGGATAATCATAGACGCTGAAGGCTTGCTGTCCGACTCTTTAGAAGCTTCGTACATCTTAAAGTTTCTACTTGAAGAAGAAGGCATTTTGCTGAAGGTGGTTATTGCCGCATTATTAATAAAGGGATATGATGTATGGAACAAGTTGTATCTTATTTCAATATTTCTGCAAGTTGTAGCCAAGTTTGGCCTTTCATCTCGGCTGTTTGAGAGCCTTATGTTTATGCAATGTAATTTCAAAGATATCAATAAAGAACTTATTTCAGATCATATCTGTGTTGCCAAAACTTCTTCATCATCCGCTGCGAATCTCTATTCTAAATGTCTCTTTTATAAAAGGAACACGAGCACGCCTTGTACAAGTGCAATTCCAGACTTGTACGGCATCACGCCTTAGCGAGGACGAACGATTCGGCGTGAATCTAAGCAGAGGCGAACGATTCCCGAATCGGGGCATGACATTTTGGTATCAGAGCACGGCTTTACATCCTTGGGAATTTCTTGATTTTAAAGATTTCGAAAATGACACAAACTTTATTGCTTCTCGAACAACTTTGGTTTTAAATGTCCCGAAATGAGATGTTCCATACAATAAGTCCATAAATATATTATGAGACTAACAAGCTCCTCTGTTTTACAGAGATGACAAAGGTGGGTGCGACAAACAACGCGAGTAGCTCAAGGGTGGTAGCCTCAACCGACCCTATGGAGAGGATGCTGGCTATGATGGAGAGCCAGCAGAGGCAGAACGCAAAGCAATTCGAGGCCCAACAGAAGCAGCTAGATACCCTGCAACAGTTGGTCCGATCAGTGGTGAACAACGGGGCTCAAGGCACTCCAGTCTCACGAGAGAGCGAACTTGTGGAGGCAGAGGAACCCCCGACAGCTAAGAAAACCACTGCTGTGGCCGACATTACAAAGTTTAAGAAGATCTGCAACAAAGAATTCAAAGGGACAGAAGAAGCCACCATTGCTATGGATTGGCTAGTTGAAGTGGAAGATCACCTAGAAGCCTTGGGTATTGTTGGATCTAAGAGGGTCTCGTGTGTGAAACTACTGCTGGTTTCCAACGCAAACTACTGGTGGCAAAGTCAGAAAAGAATTCTTGCGGGAGTGAATGGAACAACGAAAATTACTTGGCTGATGTTCCGCGAGGCATTTCTAGCTCAGTACTTCTCTTCGACTGAGCAGCGAGCTAAGGAATTGGAGTTCCAGAAGCTCGAGCAGGGGAACTTGACGGTAAAGGAGTATGAGGCAGAGTTTTCCAGACTGTCTCAGTATGCGATCACGAAGTTCACTGACGAAGCATCTAAGGCTCGTCGGTTTGAGCAGGGCTTGAGGCCTGCTCTGAAGGCTCAAGTTGTGGTTCAGAAATATAAGACTTTTCAGGAGTCTTATGAGCACGCGAAGGAATTGGACCCACACTATCCTGCGACGGCGCCAGTGCAAGCGTCGGTGCAGAATCTGCATAACAAGAGACCGAACAACGGGGGCAGATATGAGGCGCCTAAGCGTCAGAATCACGGTGGCTTTCAATGACCCAACCAGGGTGGACCATTCTGCAACAAGTGCCGCAACAAAGGGCACTTCGCTAACGAATGTCAGGTGCTAGAGGGTGGATGCTTCAAATGTGGTCGCATGGGCCATGGATTCAGAGACTGTCCAGGGAGGGGCCACCAGAACCCTCCAAGGTAGCAGCATCACCAACAGTATCAACAGAATCGTGGACAGGCACCACGACCCCATCAACTACAACAGAATCAGAGGCCCGGTGCCCAGGGCCTAGTCTTTGCATTGACTCAGGATGAAGCATTTGCATCAGATACTGTAGCGACAGGTATATTGTTATTTAATGGCATTCCTGCACGTACTTTATTTGATTCTGGTGCTTCACATAGTTTTATATCTAAAGACTATATTAAGGAACATGAAATAAAAATAACAATATTGGATGTATATCTTAGTGTTAGTACTCCATCAGGAGTGGAGATGCCTACTAACATGATATGTAGGGATGGTTACATATGTATCGGAAAGAGAAAGCTACCATTAGATGTAGTCGAGCTAGATATGAAAGATTTTGATATCATTCTGGGAATGGATTGGTTAAGTGCATGTTGTGCGACGATTGACTGTGCGAAGAAGCGAGTTATGTTTCGCCTACCTGGGGGAACAGAATTCTCTTACTCCGCCAGTTCGTCGGCGAAGACTTCGATGGTGATTTCAGCTACTACGGCCCGGCGATTGCTTCATTCTGGCTGCGAAGGGTACCTTGCTTCTGTTCGAGACACACACAAGAATGGTGCAGACTCAGCTAACACTGAAGTCGTGGCAGAATTTCCTGATGTGTTTCCTGACGAGATACCTGGAATGCCTCCGGACCGAGAGATTGAATTCACTATCGATACATTTCCAGACGCTCGTCCGATCTCAAGGGCACCATACAGGATGGCGCCTGCTGAATTGAAGGAACTCAAAGTGCAACTACAAGAATTGTTAGACAGAGGATACATCAGACCCAGTGTCTCACCATGGGGTGCTCCATTGCTATTTGTGAAGAAGAAAGATAGATCGATTCGGCTGTGCATCGACTACCGCGAGCTAAATAAAGTTACAATTCGGAACCAGTACCCGTTGCCTCGAATAGACGACCTCTTCGATCAGTTGCAAGGGGCGTCTGTATTTTCAAAGATTGATCTTCGCTCAGGCTACCATCAGTTAAAGATCAAACCAGATGACATTTCTAAGTCCGCATTCTGAACCAGATACGGACACTATGAATTCTTGGTCATGCCCTTCGGACTGACCAACGCCCCTGCCGCTTTCATAGATATGATGAACAGAGTCTTCCGGCCCTTTTTGGATAAATTTGCGGTCGTGTTCATCGACGACATCCTAATCTACTCGAAGAACAGAGAAGACCATGCAGAACATTTGAGGACAATGTTACAGACTTTACAGGACAATCAGCTCTATGCCAAGCTGAGCAAATGTGAGTTTTGGATGAGTAGCGTGTCGTTCCTAGGGCACGTTCTCGGCGGAAGGTGTGTCCGTTGACCCAAAGAAAATTGAAGCCGTAGTGGATTGGAAGCAACCCACGTCGGCGAGCGAGATCCGAAGTTTCCTCGGCTTGGCAGGCTACTACAGGAAGTTTGTCAAGGATTTTTCAAAAGTGGCAGCGCCTTTAACTCGGCTAACCCAGAAGGGAGTGGCATTCGATTGGACTGATGAGTGCGAGTCTTGCTTTCAAAATCTGAAGCAACGTCTCGTATCAGCTCTAATCCTTACACTTCCAGACGGCATCGAGGGATTCCAGATATACAGCGATGCGTCCGGATTGGGTTTGGGATGTGTGTTGACTCAGAGAGGGAAAGTGATATCTTATGCCTCGAGATAGCTTAAGCTGCACGAGAAAAATTATCCAACGCATGATTTGGAATTGGCAGCGATAGTGTTTGCACTGAAATTGTGGAGGCACTACTTGTATGGAGTGGCTTGCGAGATCTTCACCGATCATAAAAGCCTGAAGTACATCTTTACTCAAAAAGATTTAAATTTGCGGCAAAGACGTTGGTTGGAGCTTATAAAAGATTACGACTTGACGATCGCGTACACCCCAAGAAAAGGCAATATGGTGGCGGACGCGTTGAGTCGAAACTTTATGGGATTACTCAGTGTTAACAAATGAATACTGGAGGAATTAGAAAGCATGGGAATTGAGCTCCAGATTCGTGGCCAAAATGCACAATTGGCTCAACTTCAACTTGAGCCGAGTTTGTTAGAAAAGATAAAGACGGCACAGAGGACAGATGAGTTCTTGATTAAGATTGGCAGAATAGTAGAAAAGGATAAAGCTAGCGACTTCACCAGGCACGAGGACGGATCATTGCGACTCAAGGGGAGGCTATGTGTCTCGAAGGATGAAGAACTCCGGAAAGAAATCTTGACGGAGGCCCATTACGCCAAGTATTCCTTACATCCGAGAAGTACAAAAATGTATAAAGATTTACGCACGACCTTCTGGTGGCACGACATGAAACGAGATGTGGCCCTCTTTGTCTCGCGATGCTTAGCGTGTCAACGAGTCAAGGTGGAACACCAGAGGCCCGGCGGGGAGATACAGAACCTCGCGATCCCAGAATGGAAGTGGGATCATATAACCATGGATTTCATAGTTGGCTTGCCGAAGACGCAGCAGGGGAATGATGCAATTTGGGTCATCGTTGATCGATTAACCAAATCTGCACATTTTTTCGCAATGAAAACCACTTGGAGCGTCGATCGGTTGGCTCAACTATACGTGGATGAAATTGTCCGACTGCATAGAGTGCCGGCATCAATAGTGTCGGATCGGGGTGGGCAATTTGTATCGCATTTTTGGGTCAGTTTGCATGCTGCCATGGGAACACAATTGAAATTTAGTTCTGCATACCATCCATAAACCGATGGCCAGACCGAGAGGGTGAATCAGATACTTGAAGACATGCTATGGCTTTGTGCTATTGATCTGAAAACTAGTTGGGATACTCACTTGCCGCTAGCAGAATTTGCCTACAACAACAGTTACTAGTCAAGTATACAAATGGCTCCGTATGAAGCATTGTACGGGCGAAGGTGTCAGTCTTCGATTTGTTGGGATGAAGTCGGTGAACGACAGGTACTTGGTCCGGAGATGGTGGAACATGCCGTCGAGAAGGTTCGTATGATTCGGGAGAAGTTACATGTGGCACAAAGTCGGCAGAAGAGTTATGCGGATACTCATCGACGACCATTGGAATTTATGGTGGATGATCACATATTTTTGAAGGTGTCACCGATGCACGGAGTTATACGATTCGGTGCGAAGGGGAAGCTAAGTCCGAGATTTGTTGGCCCGTTTGAAATTCTTAAGCGAGTCGGCCCTGTCGCCTATCTGATCGCGTTGCCACCGGCATTGGATGGATTGCACGATATCTTCCATGTTTCCCAACTACGGAAGTATGTACACGATCCAAGCCATGTGGTAGACTTCGGTCCGTTAGGGCTAAGAGCTGACTTGTCTTATGTGGAGGAACCCGTGCAGATGTTGTATAGGAAAGATAAAATCTTGCGGAACCGAGTTATTTCTTTGGTTCGAGTGCTTTGGCGAAATCATTCCGTCGAAGAGTCGACATGGGAACTTGAGGCAGAGGTGAAGGAAAAGTTTCCTTCGTTGTTTGACCTAGGTGGGTTTGTGTTTAAGTTTCGAGGACGAAACTTTTTGTTAGTGTGTTAATATGTAATGCCCTGAATCCGTTGCGGAGCACGGTGCGGGCTAGCGGCCGAATGGCCGAGTCGGATGAGAATTGGGGAAACTTTACCAGGATTGCGGGATAATAAATTGAGATCCTTTCCTCATTATAGATTGGACTCTTTTGAAATGATGCCCAAGATGCAGTGGCGCGTGTCTTGGGGGAAGAGTTCTATATAAGAGTCGCTTGCCCCGAGATCGTTGCCCTGCTGGTTTTCGATGTCGCTTTTGCTGTTGGCTTTTGTGTACATTTTCGTGATTGTTTTCGATGAATGTTTTCATGGATTTACTTTCATCGTCTACACATTTTATATCGAATAACTGAGAGAAAGATAAGAAGTATGCTGACCAGACGTTGGTGCCAATGCAGGTACTAACGCGGTGAACCTAGGGTGACGTTGCGCGGAAGACCTCTTTCTCTCGGTAATTCACCAATAAGTGAGTGGCTTTGATCCTTCGACGATCCTTGATCTTCGCGCATAACAATGGTAGACTTGTTATTGCGTTCGGTGCTTAATAAAAGATGCCTAGTAATAAAATGGGAAAGATAATGAAAGATAAATTATCACATGGCTAGGCTTATGTTGTTAATCGAATGATGCTCGTATGCTATATGAATTGTTTAACAGGTGATGCAAAGACCAAAGTATTGGGCGGTAAGTATATCGGACTTCGGTTCGAAAGAATGTGTTAAACATGAATAGTTCCTTGGTTGGATGAACGAATATGCGAGCCTATGGCTCAAAGTAAGATGGTAAGATGGCAAGTTAGAAAGATGGGAAAATGGCAAGATAAAATGAGAACTACGACTATGTGTGGAAGATGCTATTATCATGCATGTCATGTCCCTTATTAGTTAAGTTGCATTGCATACATGGTCATGGACAACTTGTATACAAGGTAGTTCCTCGAACGGTACTCCGAGGCCACGGAACCGATTCGGCCTAGGAGGAACGCCGTGCTGAAGTAGTAGCACAGTGTGAAGTAGTAGCACGGTCTTTCGGGAACCTTCCGGATGGGCTAGCTACCCACCGCTGAAGGGGAGCCGTCCGACCAAGATATCCCAGATGGCGTGTAGTCAGTGACCTTCATATAGACAGGTGGCATAGCTAACATTGTCTTATGCAGACAGAGTAAGTGGTATTCATAAATATGTACAGGGATGGCTATCGACCGTGGGTAAGATTCACCTAATTGGTGATCAATATGAACTGCTTATGTTAGATCAACATGAATTGTTTATGTTTCTAACACCACTGTATGCTCCTTATATTTCTCATCAAATATATGAATTGTTAATGGACCCTAAGGCAAGATAGAAAGAATACAAATCAATAGTGAACATTCATGTAATTTTACTACTGTTGATTTATGGTGAGATTGGTTACGGCCGCTCACCAGTACATATGTGGCAATGTACTGACCCTCGTCTCCACAGGTGCCGGGAACCTAGTGGATAATCATAGTGCTGAAGGCTTGCTGTCCGACTCTTTAGAAGCTTCGTACATCTTGAAGTTTCCACTTGAAAAAGAAGGCATTTTGCTGAAGGTGGTTATTGCCGCATTATTAATAAAGGGATATGATGTATGGAACAAGTTGTATCTCATTTCAATATTTCTGCAAGTTGTATCCAAGTTTGGCCTTTCATCTCGGCTGTTTGAGAGCCTTATGTTTATGCAATGTAATTTTAAAGATATTAATAAAGAACTTATTTCAGATCATATCTGTGTTGCCAAAACTTCTTTATCATCCGCTGCGAATCTCTAATCTAAATGTCTCTTTTATAAAAGGAACACGAGCAAGCCTTATACACGTGCAATTCCAGACTTGTACGGCATCACGCCTTAGCGAGGACAAACGATTCGGCGTGAATCTAAGCAGAGGCGAACGATTCCCGAATCGGGGCGTGACACCTTCACCCTGATCACCCCTTCGCTCGGGCCTTACAACTGAAGAAGATCCGCCCTCATCCATCGGTTGAGGACGAGTAGGGATACTGTTGTTATGTCCACCTTGTCAGGCAAAGAAGCACCTGCCAGAGTCACAACTTCAACGTCCTGTGCAAAGGACAAACGCAATGGTAAAAAAACTCCTAATGGTTTGACCAAAACGGCTATGGAGTCTAGGAAGGGATCTACCTCCCGAATGGTAACGGCCTGCGACGCCGTCTGTCGAGACAATCTTTTGGAAGGAGGCGAGCCGGTACTCATATTCGCGACCTTCTTTCTCCCACGGGAAACAACAACCTTCTTCCTTTTGGACCGTAGGACCAGCTCGGTGGAAGCTTTCCTCTTATGGGGAATGTCAGGAAGAGGTTCTTCAGTATCCTCTCTCCGAGGTACTGCAACAATGGACTCCTCAAGAACAACTCTTTGCTGCGACGCTGCAGCCGGTTCAACTGTGGGTATGGCACCCTCCTTTCTGTAACTCTCCATTGCGCGTACTCGTCCTATATTAGCAAGGGTAGGGGCAAGCCTACTCCCCGATATTAGACTATGCTCACGATTATACCGAAAATGAAGGGTATTGACCTGAATATAGAACTCGATAGCAGCAAAGAGCATGTGGGTGTCAAGATTATCTTCGGACAAGGTAAAAAATGCCCCCGTACATCCAGCAGTATAGTAGCCCCATGCATGTGCCCCGTCGATCAGACTCCCAATCGACTATAGATGAGGGCTGGAATTGCCCAAGAGAAGCTGGCTGTAGCCGAATTGTCGTGCAAAGCGACTGGAAAAATAAGGTTCCAGGAAAGTGTGATTCCTATTCCTGAATACCAGATAGGAAGGCCTGATGGACTGGAACCAACAAAATGCCCCAATAGAAAGGCTAGTAGTGAGTGCTCCCTCATTTACTAGGGTGTGTCCTGCACGGCCACTACCAGACGGAGGCGACACTCTAAAGAATTCATAGTTCTACAGAAAACTCAAAGACTTCATGCAAACAAGTACCCCTGTAACGGTCCAGTCAGTATCTTTGAATCTCCGAAGAAAGGCATCTTCCGTCAAAGAGTCTGCCATCAGCCCGATGTTCATCAATCTGGGATAATACAGTACCAGCTATCCCATCAGATAGTGAAAAAGAAACTCAGTCCCAGTAAAGTCCTTTCTGCCATCGGGTGTTATGGTGTTCACAACAAAATGTCGCAAACCCCGTTGGATGGCACAGACCATCGCTGGAAGCAGGGCAAGTTGGCATCCAAAGTCCAGCTTTACAGCCGAAAGTATCATACCCTGGCTTATTCTTTCAATAGACCCTGAACCACCAGGGACTACGCATTCACGAAGCCATATCATCAGGAAAGCGGCTAGCATCGCCTTTTCTGACAGCTTGAACTCGGCCTGCCTGAAGAAATAATAAACCAGAAAGTTTCCCTCAGGATCATCACTATCTTCGGTATCTATAGCTCCGTGATCTGCCATCAACTGCTTTATCTTAGAGCTCGTCAAGGGCTTACGAGATGAGAAAGAGACTGAGCTATCCCCTTCTTCTCTAGTAAAGACGTAGTTAGTCTAGGCCCTCGTATGGGGAAGCGACCCCTCAGTCTTACCCTTCTTCCTAATCTGGTGACAAATAAAAAAGTGACAGAGTAGCTCTTTATACACCTCCATCATCTCGAAGTTCTCATTCTCCAAATCCAGGAGCTCCGCATCACAGGGGACGTATTCTGCATATAGCTCCGTCCCCCAGGGAAGTTTGGATATCACCTACATCTTGTGAGGTGCCAAACCTATCTCCCCACCCGGAGTGAAGAAGGTGCACATGTGATGGTTGTATAACTCCGCCATGGAGACAAACATTGGACAGTTAACCTCAGTGCTATATTGGGTGGCTCTAACAGCATAAAGAAGACCGACAACTTTTAGGGTGGCCTCGTAAGCCGAGAGCACCCATCCAGTAAGGTCACTCCAGAACGGGACAAAATGTCTCCAACCTTTCATCCGCAGCTTCCCTTCCGGGTACGACTCCCTCTTTGACAGCATCAAGTTGGAGATAGTCTTAGCACCATAGGGTGAAGATCAGTCGGGACATCATTCATTATGAGACCAGGTTGCAGCCCCCTCATGGAGTAGGACGTGGAACCCTTGACACACTTGAAAGTGTCCTTCTTTCGGTCACCAGAGTTGAATTGGATCCTGCCAGAAATAACCCCATACAGTTCAGCGGTCAAGTCCCATTTCATCTGCCTCTGTATAGCCAGATCAGTGAACGCTGACAGAGGGTATTAACGCATCATCGATGGCAATCCTATTCTTTTGTTATTTAACTTAACTACTAGAGGGTCTTCTAGACACATCGTCTCATCATCCTCGAATCCTACACTGTCATCGAACAGGAAGTACGGCTTTTTCAAATGACATATCCCTCCGAGCAAGAGCTTCTCATCATTAATCATCTGCTTTGGAACGGTTTTGTCCTGTTCAATTATGGCGATCGTCCGTTCTATAGGTTGGTCATGACTGATCTTAGCCTGAACATTGCTGACCATGTTCTTATGAGGCTTGTGCCGAGGACTTGGCAAGCAGATCCGAAAGGGATTCCACCAAGTTTTGGGACAAACATGTTAACTGCAAGGACAGAAGAGAAAGTCGAACTTAAAATCTGCAGGAAAAACTAAGTGATAGGGGAATCTTATGCACCCAAAGTGTTATGCGCCCAAAACAGCATGTGGGCGCATAACGTACAACAGCATGTGGATGCATAACATACAGCAGCATGTAGGCACATAACATATAGCAACGAGTGGGTGCATAACACATCACAACATTGGCGTATGTTTCTGTGGGCGCTCACAGAAGCATGTTACCTTGGGCGCATGCACCCAGGCAGAGGAAAAGTCTAAGCGACGCAAATTAACGCACAAGACTTTGTTTTAAGGCGTAGCCTCACCCAAGATTGGGTCTTGGACTGGCGAGGATGCTGTCGTAGGAGGAGAGCCACTCGGTGCAGCCCCCTTGCCCTTCGCAGATCTCTTCGCGACCTTGGGAGACATAGTTCGTAAAGAGAGGAGATGAAAAGTCTTTTTGAAAGTTCTGAGAGAAAAAAAGAATAATGAATTTTCTCTCTTCAAAGCCTATTTATAGGCATGGGCCATACCCTATACGCCCACTACTTCTATGCGACTATGCGCCCACTGTGCACTATACGCCAACGATGACTTATGTGCCCACGTGAAGAACCAGTTACTTGCATATTATGCGACTGCCACGTGCTGACATGGACAATGCATGAAGGATGGACCTCTTCAAATTCTACCCCGATGAATCTGTTAGCTCAATTTTTTGAGGAAGATCTCAACAGCCATTTCTCTAACAGACTGGTCAAACTCTATACGTCTACAGGGAGAGCTATGCTATGCTCCCACTGTATCACGAGAAGGCGATCCATGCTTCTTTCAAAGTATTTTGAACTCGGTCAAATATCAAAAACTTTGAAGGAGTTCTTTTAGAAGCATGAAAATTTCAGCAAACTTGGCAACCATGCACCCAAGCCAGGGTAGATACATGCGCATAAGTCACCAGTGAAGACATATGTGCCCAAGTCACCAGGGAAGTCACATGCGCCCAAGTAACTAGTGGAAACATATGCACCCAAGTCTCCAGTGAAGACATATGCGCCCAAGTCACTAGAGTGAACTATGTGCCCATGCGTCCACTCTAGGCTCCTCCAGAAGGGGGCACATAGCCTTGTTTCAGGCTATGCGCCCAAGCCAGAACAGCATCCGACTCGGTCAAACCCACGATCAATCATGCACCGAAGCATACGACTACTTCAGCCTCCATGAGCAGTCGTACACCGAAGCATGCGGTAACGTCATCACGCAGTCTGCATGCGCCTACACCCTATGTGCCCAAAGCAGGACCATGCGCCCACATGAAAACCAGTGTGCTTCTTGGTGTGGGCACATAACATCATTCCAGCACAAGAACGACTATAAAAAAGGATATCATCCCTCTTCAAAACAGAGAACAAAGAGCATTTAAAGAGCCAAATTGTTGCACTTCTTGCCAGTGAGCCGAGAGTTAGCAATTTTCTTAGGTTTTCCTCCACTTTTGTAATCGGAGTGTCAACGGAGTAATGTAGCAACTGCCACTCGATCTCCATCGTCCCATTCTTCAGAATTCTTTTTGTACTCGGGGATCCTCAGCGTAGGATCTCTCAGGCGTACTTAATGTTTGGTGCCTTGCACCAATAAAAAAACATCGTTTCTTCTTCTTCTTTTTTGTGTATCCATAACTTGGTGTACATAACTCGATAGTTTAAAAGATTTGATGGTTTGAGGGAGTACCAGCATGTCCTTAGGCATAGTATTTCTTCAGAAATTTATCGTAATAACCCCGAGGTCTCCCAGACGGGGTTGAAAGCTGCATAGGCGATTGTCGACCGTTGCCGTAATTCAGACCTGGAGTAGCCTCTATGTCGTACCCCTACTTTTGCATGAAGTACTTGGCCTGAGGACTATACAGGTAGAGCGGTAGTCTTCCAGTATCGGGTTTGAGATCAAACTCTTAAGGCATGAAGGGTTGAGGATCTTCTTTTCGGCCAAAGATGATCGTGTGATCCCCTTCTCTTCTGCCTGGGACTAGGAAGTAGGCATCTTTAATGGGAGCAAGTCGGTTACGGTATGAACGGTTGTCACCTGTGTGTGTAAGTTAGTATCCCAATCGTATTCCAAAGTATACATCATATTGAGTTTATTACACTCAGGATAGTTCAATGGCAGCCTCGTATTAATAAAATAAGGAATTTTGTCCACAGGGATTACATCATCAGGAGAGGGACTATCTACCTTTGCAACAAGATACTTCGCGAGTTCTGTATCCTCTTCAGCTATCCCTACGTGATCGGAGGTGGGGATGTTGTGCAGGGCAACTTGACTACCAAGGGTTCAGCTTGTGGCATTGGCTTGCCTGAGGGTATCGGATCGACACTTAGTTGTCGGCTCATCTTGGGAAGACGGATGACCATCGGCTCGACAGGGGACTTTGTGTCGTCTGATTACTTTTGACTGGATCTTGGCAATCGGATCACCATTGGCCCTTTGACGGGATTTAGCTTTTGGCTTTGGGAGTCGGATGACCATCTGTTTCGACTGTACAGCTGGAGCGGGGGAACCGGGCACCTATTTATGTAAAGTTGCAAAAAGGATGCAGCTTCGCCCGGTTTACGTGCCTGGAGATGAATTCTCAAAGGTTCATCTGGCCCTGTGATGGCCTCCAGTTCGTCAGTTATGTGTTTCTTGGATTTGTCATATAGACACGCCTTCGAAGAATAATAAGACTCAACCCCTTTAAAGGGATCGATATCGACAAATTTAGTCTTCACGAAGCTGTGCTTACTGACATACTTGAAGTATTGGTGGAGGATGGATGGCACGATCATATAGTTATGTATCCACGGACGCCCCAAGAGGATATGGTAGGACGTATCTGCATCTGTGACGTAGCAGGTAACCTCTGTCCTCAGGTCGCCGATCTGACATTTTAATCGGATATTTCCTAAGGGATAGCTCCTTCTTGAGTTGAAACTGCTAATGGCAGTTTTGGTCGTCGTTAGCCGGTGTATATGGATGCCGAGGACTTGAAGCAAGATTTTCGGGATAATGCTTATCGATGAGCCACGATCGATGTGCATCCGATCCACCTTGATGTCGTCTATGTATCCAGTGTAGTACAAGGGGCGATAATGCATGTTGATCTTGATCAGCATGTCCTGTCGGGTGAATACGATGTTGGACATTGCATACGTACGGTTGCTATCTTGGAGATCTGCCGACGAGTCTTCCCCCGTAGGTTTGACCTGGGCTAAGTAAGCGTCAGCATTCTGGAGCGCTTCGCTCAATGCGACACGAAGATCCTTGGAGAGCCTTAGGAGCTCGTATAACGACAACTTTACCGACGTATTAGCCAGTTATGCTAATATATCAAAGTTGTAAGTTCTCTCCAACCCCTGAGGTGCATTCTTACGGAGTGGCCTGTCGAAGCAGGTTTCTTTCGGCTTGGACCTGTCCGCCGGTGGAGGCTGAGATGGCCCTAAAACATTAGTGGCCGGCAGCATTGTTGGCTGAGGGTCTTCAACTGAACTACCCGGAGTGGACTGGACTAGTACCCTAGACCGGGTAACAACGACCGCCGCTTCCTCAGCTTCGGCTAAAATTGTGTGGCAAGATCTGTACTTCCTGTCCTTCTGTTGGCTGGAGATGATGTCGCTTGGGTCACTTTGGGCACTAAGTCTAGGTGCACCCACATGATCTCTCCTCGTGACGTGGTGAGAGGTACCAAGCGAGTCGTCTAGTCCCGAACGGAGGAAAGATTAGTAACTTTCATCGTTGCCCGGGGGATAGGTATTGCCCCACCTTGAGTGCTTGTTGGAGGAAAGTCGCCGAACTAAATTGACACCATGTTCGCCGCCACGGTAACCTCTTCAAAGTCTACCGACAGAGCTTTAGAGTTGATAAGATTCTGGATGTACCATTTTAATTTAAAGCAGTCATGAGTGGCATGATGAACAAAGTGGTAGAAATAGCAGTATTTTGGGTCCTCCGTCTCTGCCGCTCGTGGCTCACACCTTGGTGGAGGGAGTTGGATCCTGTCCCCTTGCAAGAGCATGTCGAAGATAGGCTTGACATGACTATCTTCGAATGTGTAATTCACCTGGGGCCACTGAGCTTTTGCTTGCTTTTGTTCAGGCTTCTTGGTCGTACCGACGACCATAGCCTATTTTCCCTTATTGTCCCGGTTATTGGAGGTGCCATCAGTGTTGTTGTTATTGGAGATGGTACCAGGACATTTGCTTTTGACCTCTCCGTCCGGGATGTGTAATCCCAGCTGGCGAGCCTTCTTTAACTTCGTCTCCGTATTGGTGGCGCTTATGATGAAGGTCGTCCAATCCCTGAACTGATCTTCACCCATCCAGAGGCTGATTGCGGGGAGAAACTTCTTCTGGCAAATTTCAATCAAGGAGCTTTCGAAATTGCCTTGGGGCAATCTCATTGCAGTTTGGCGGAACCGCTTGATATAGTTCCTTGTTAGCTCCCTCTCTCCCTGAACGACGAACATGAGGGATGACATTGTCACATCATATCCCACTTTATAGAATCTTTCTAGGAACATGTGCTTGAGGCCATCAAAAGACCGGATGCAGTTGTCCGGAAGGTTGCGGTACCAGTCAAACGCGATTCCCTCCAATGCTCCGATAAATAATGGTGTGAGGATGGTGTCACTATGCGGCAAGTGGCCGGTTGTGACCTCAAAATAAGTCATGTACTGACTAGCAGAGGTCTTTCTGTCATATGAATTGATATGAAATGGCTTGTACCGTGGTGGAAAAGGCATATCTCTCTATGCAACGGGATACGACTACTGTATTTTGAGGTCCCGAGAGGAGTCTCGGGCATTGAACATTGCCCAAAGTTCCTGGACTTTCCTCCTTGCTTTCCTGGCTTCATCTGTAGCAGAAAAAGTGGATGCTCCTAGAGGATTATCATCCAAAGGAGGAGCAGTCGTGTTGGAGTTCGCATTGACTGCGGGTCCCATGCTTGTTTGTCCAGGCGTCCTTGTTGGCTGAGTCGACAAGGTAGGTTTGATTTCGTCTATTGACTAGACCAAGAACAGGAGCATGGCTTCAAGTACTTCTAGACGTTGTCGGTCAGTAGGCTCTTCATGATCATTATCGTACATAAAGACTGTCCGCACGTGGATAGAGGTAGAAGGGATCGTAGCAGAGGTTCTCTCTGTGTCGTACTGCCGTACCGAGAAATCGTCGGGAAATAACGGAATATTTTCCTCCTCAGACTCGGAAAGGGTGCTACCCCCTGTGCAGGAAGCTGCATCGTCTTGGCAAGGGCGATCATCCTCAGGGACGTCTACGTCTGTTGCGTAATTCCAGTGGATCGCTACCCCCTGTGTATGCTCTTGGAACACCGGGTTGTCACATACTTTGAGGGGACTGCTACCCCCGGCCTCAACTACCCCCAGGGAGGTCAAGGATGCACCCCCAGGTGTTGGAAGCTTCTTTTTGGATCGAGTGCCTAGGTAGACACCCCCTGCGGTTGTCGGTGGCAGTCCTCCAGACGAGAGTTTCCTTGCAATGCTGGAGGAGATTGCCCAGCTGGAAGAGCCTGTCTTCTTTTCTCCCTTGTCAGAAAGAACCTTCCGAATTGAATTGCAGGAGGCGACAAGAAATTCCTAATCTTCCAGAATTTGTACCTATTTTTTGAGCTGTTCTTGGAAGGGTGCTGGCTGGTGCAGTCGTTGAAAAATGGATTGCCGATCTTTAGGTGCTGCCGACTTGTCGCAGCAGTAGTTGATGATGACTTGGGTGCAATGACGCCCCGAGAGGGGTTCATTGCTGTAGGGTGTGAAAATTATGACACGCTGACATGAGACTCAGTCCAAGCCATACGCTCAAGGCTATACGCTCATCTAAAGGCCATACGCTCAGTGAATATTTTATTATTTTCTGAGATGACAGCACAGCATGTATTTAATAAAGGATGAATCTGACACTTCGTCTTTCGAGCAAAGACAGCTGTTCAATGAAGACTAGCCGTCGTATAGGTGTTCGAAAGAGTTGGTTTTATCTTTTACGAGGACAGCTCAGCATCTCTTATAAATGTAAAAGCCATCATTACTGTCAGTTTTGACAGTCTGTCAGCCATCATATCCGCAGTCACGACGCTCGAGAAAATTTTGTCAGTTATTAGAAGATATGGCGTATCAAAGAAGATTGATGATGGCCACGTGTCTACTTATTCAAACATGCCACGTGTCTATTTATTTCAACATACGACTCCTTCCAACTAAGTGAGCGTATGGATCTCATACGACTCATTCCCAATTAAGTGAGCGTATGGATCTCATACGACTCCTTCCAACTAAGTGAGCGTATGGATCTCATACGACTCCTTCCTAATTAAGTGAGCGTATGGATCTCATGCGACTCCTTCCCAATTAAGTGAGCGTATGGATTCCATACGACTCCTTGTCAAGTGAGCGTATAGTTTCCATACGACTCCCTGTCAATAATGTGAGCGTATCAGCTTTATATGGTTCTACGTTGTCCAAGTAAGCGTATGCAAGACATGTGCCTTCAAAAGCTAGCGTATGACTCTTCTTCTAAGGCAGCGTATCACAGCAGTTGTGTCCAGAATGATTTTCAACGTGCAGTTAACACACGTTCTCACGTGTCCTGCACTCAGTTATCCACTTCTTCAGAAGTTATGCAACGTGGCATTCATGCCATCAATCTCTCCTGAATATGCTCCACTACTTTCAACCGCATGCTAATGTGTCTCCATCAGAATTCGCCACGCATCCCTGCAGTTATGCACACGTCAAGTAACTACCTGAGCGTATGCTTAAGGACAGTTATCCTGAACTCTATAAAAGAGAGTTTCTTCATCTTCATCAGACACATAGTCAATTTCAGAGAGAACAGAGAGATTGCCCAGTTGCTGTCCAAGTTCTTCGAAGTTCGAGTTTTCTTCATCGCATCGTCCAAGGGATAAAGTAATCGTCTTCTAGATTAGATTCCTACAGTTGTAATTTTCTCAGATACAAAATAAATAAAGTGAATTTATTTATGGAAAACAAATTGGCGACTCTGCTGGGGAAAGCTGTCTCCTCCAACGAGATAGCAACAACTCAATACGATACTTCGTCGATCGGCTCGACGAAGAAGACGATGGTCGTACAATTCGACCAGTCTGCTTATAAAGAAATGCTCAAGGCGAAGGAGGGCCGCACTGCTTCCTCCGCTATTCCTGCTGCCAAGGAGAAGGGACGCTCTGTCTATGTCCCTAAGTCTTCTTCAACAGACTGAGACGTTTCTGTCACTTCTCACGCTGACAAGAACACGTCTTCAACTTCGACTAAGCACACTTCAGCTTCTCTGAACACGGCAACAGTGGCTTCTCCTAGTCACGCTGACAAAGTTGGTTCTTTAACCAAGTCAGCGTGTACAAGGAAAACCATCTCTGGACATGTCAAAGTCCCTTCTCCCTCTACCCTTACGACAGCAGTCGGCTCTTTAGCCATTGATGACTCAGAGCGTATGGCATTTAAAGGGCAGCGTACGGCAAAGACAGCGTACAAAAGCCAACATCAGGCAGCGTACGCTAAGCCAAAGCCAGCATATGCTAATAAAAAGGCAGCGTATGACCAGAAGTCCAAACTGAAGTCAACGTATGCTAACAGATACAGTCTTTTGACTGTTTCTCAAAATCAAGCTGGGGGTTCTCTTCCACAGAACATACAAATGATTCCCCCTCAACTTGCACATCTTGTGCCAATCAAGAAGAAAGACTCTTTAGTCAACTCCTCTACTCCTAAGGTCTTTACCTCTGGAGTTAATTTGACTAGTAATCTTACTAGATCAAACAAAGGAAAACGCCTTTTGGCTAATTCCTCCAAAGATGGATTATTACCGACTCCCAGTCGGAATAATACCCATCTTCCTTCTCTCCAAATTTCTCTATCTGAGAAAGGCAAATTACAAGTATCCAAGACTGATATCAAAGTCAGATTTCCTACGGATCTTCGTAACAAGCTTAATCAGAATTGTCTCGATTCCACTGAGACAAGTATATTAGACCCTGATGCAGAATATGCCAAAAATTATGTGGCTCAAATTAATCAGTCTTTATACACTCAAGAACCGAGAAGACAGAAGAACAAAAGACAAGTTTCTACACAGAAACTATCTTCAAGTACTTTTCAATCTGTCCCTACAGATCTCCGGGAGTATTTACAAAATAAACGGAGAATTGACACTCCATCAGGCTATGATATTGCTCATATTTGCCATGAAAAGCATGGTTGCAACTTCTAACCTCGAGTTGTAATTCAATGTTGTTGTTCACTAAAAAGACAATCTATTTTCGAACGGATTCAGTATGAACCAATGTTGGATGAAGATGAACCTCTTTATGCTTCTGTCAATATGACCCCCAGAAATATTGGGGGTAGCATACGGTCTGAGGCTATATCAGACTCTGAAGATGGTGTTTATCTCGGCACCCGATCCAGGACCGGAGCCTTGGCCAGGGTCTCTTCTTCTTCTCATCCAAGTGGTAATCCGGAGATCACAGAGGACTTCCTTGGAGAATCCAACTTTCCAGTATTGACTCCCGTAAATAGTCCCGGAAAAGATACTGATTCACACAGTGATGATTCAGAACAGACTGTTTCATCATCTATTCCTCGAATGATTACTACTTACATGGCAGAGGGCAATCATGAACCTTCAACTAGCACCGAAGCTCATGAACAAAGGATTTCTTCCTTAGAACAACAGTTGCGAGCTATGGCAGATACATTGAATGCTATGCACACTCTTATGCAAGCTCAGCATCAAACTCAGCAAGTCCAACATACAGCCCCTCCAGTTGTATTAAATACTCCTGTTGTTCCAAACTCGGAACCTTCTACTATTCCGGGGGTACAATCTAATGTTCCTGTACAACCCACTCCAAGTCAGTCTGGAGCTGGGGGTGGTACATATGCTGCAGTCCCTCCTCCCAATTACACTCAACAAGTTACAACTCCCCAATCTTCTGGAATTGTTACTGAAGAGTTAAGGAATCTCCGAACTCAATTCGAGGCATTTAAACAAAAGGATGGTTTGCAAAGGTTAGGTATCAAGCAACCTTACCCAATAGAATGGAAGCAGGTATCGTATCCACCAAAATACAAACCTCCAACCATCTCTTTCTTTGATGGGACAACCTCCCCAAGTCAGTTCATTAATCACTTTGAAGTAATGACTGATCAACTGCAACCAAGTGACGCCCTCCTTACTTGGGTGTTTGTTGGGTGTCTCAAAGGAACGGCTTATGAATGGTATAGAAGTCTCCCTGATGGGTGCATTACTTTATTTGCCGGTTTCAAGCAAATATTTCTTGAACGGTTCTATGAAGGGCTTAATGATATGACCATGTCAGCCCTCATAAGAATTAAACAGAAAAATAACGAAACCACCGAGGACTTCATTGAAAGATTCAGAAGAGAAGCCCTCAAAATGCCTCTCGGAACTCCCGATGCTGTTACTATCGACACTTGCAAGTCGAATCTCTTACCAATTATCAGCATGTGGACAGGGTCCACTCAGTTCCAAGATTGGCCTTCTTTCATTGTCAGTGCCAAGGCTGCTGAAGTCAGTGCTGAGACCTTCAAGGGTCTGGGGGTATAAATGGCTCCCAAGGAATCAAATCAGAGTGCTAGCAATAGTATTCGACCCAATAATCGCAAAGGGAAAGAAGCTCTTGAAGTTAATCTCCAAAGCAGTAGTCAAGAGGTAAAAACTACTCAAGCTACCCCAGTTCCAACAAATCAACAACAGAGACCTCCTCGGCCGAAGGAAGAATATTCTTTTGACGATGACGATGTTCAGGGTATCTTTGAATGCTTGCTCAAAGGTAACAAGATTCAATTGCCAGAAATTAAAAAGCCTGAGGAAGCCAATAAGACAGATCATCCAAAATATTGTCCATATCATAGAATGCTGGGTCATACAATCCGGTCTTGCTATGTATTGAAAGGGAAGATTCAAGAGATGATTAAATCAGGAGCCGTGACATTAACACCCAAAGACAAAACAGTTACAGCAAATGTAATTTCAATGCAGTTCGGTGACTTCCCTCCCTTAATGGTAGAAAGTGGGATTGTTCCTATCCCCAAAGCAGCTCTCGAAGTTGTAAACATCCCACCAGTACAGAATGACGGACTTGTTCCTGTCACAACTAAGAAGGGAGAGATCATGTGGATTCACCCGGATTTAATGACGGAGTTTGAAACGTCTTCCTCTTCTCCTCGGAAGACTCCATCATCTAAAAAGAAGCTCGGGAAGACTAAGTCATGCAATATGACTTCTAGTTTCACACCCAATTTTTACCTAACCTCTACTTTCATCTTGGTAGGAAATTCACTCCCTACGGAGATAAAATCTGTACCTCAATTTGAAGATAGGTACAAGCCTGCTTTTCATCTATACAGTTCACAATCTCGTGAATTGATAGCGAAGATGGGTTATGATCTAGCCACTGCTCCTGGTTTGAACTAAGGCAAGGGACTCCGAGCACCTTTAGCCATCACTATGAGGCATAATCAATCTCGTGTTGGCCTTGGTTTCTGGAATGAAGCTTTCATCAAACATAAAAGAACCAAGAGCAAGATAAAGAATTGCAACATGGTTTCCATAGGCCCTGAACCAGAATCTGAAGTTGAAGTTCATACTGGAACTCGATCATGAAAAATATATCTGAAAGATTATGCTGAAATTCCTGAAGAAACTTCTGACGTCCCTCCGATTACAGCTTCAACACCAGTCTCTACTGAAAAGCCTTCAAATGTTTCTGTTGAGACAGTTCCTTCTAAACCAACAGCAGCTGACAAAGGCAAACAACAAGTCCGCTTCGACAAACCATTGAAGAAGTCATCTCCTACAGGACTTGAAAAGCCTTATAATTTTGATATATTGGCTCAACTAGCCAATACTCCAGCTAAATTATCAATCTTCGAGCTCTTACGCCTCCCTAAAGAGACTCGAGAAACTCTAAGTGAAGCATTGCTGCAAGCAGAAACCTGCTTAACTCTTCTCAAGAAGTTGGAAACAGAACCTGTTTCTCATTGCCATAATGTATTGGAATTTATTCCAAACATTACCTTTACGCAGGACGATATGCTGCTAGAGGATAATCGACATGACCGTCCTTTATATCATACAGGATATATTGATTCTATGAAGGTTGATCATCTCCTGATTGATCCAGGATCTGCTCTCAGTATTATGCCAAAAGCTATGCTAGATACACTGAAGATACCTGTGCATAGTCTTTCCAGCACTATCACTACCATTTTGGGATTCAATCAAGGAAAAAGCGAGCCTTTGGGCAAGATTTGCCTCAAATTTCAAATAGGCGATCTTCGCACTAAAGTTACTTTTTACATCATCGACAATCATGGTTGCTCATACAATGCTCTGTTGGGGAGACCATTCTTGCATGAACATAATGTCGTTCCTTCGACTCTTCATCAGTGTTTCAAATATGTTGATGATAATGGAAAAGTTCAAAAGGAGGTTGCAGATCTCTATCCATTCAAAGGAGTTGAAGCTTACTTCAATGACGCTCGTATGTACAAAGATGAATACTCAAAAGTCTTACAAGCTATGGATAATGATGATGAGATAGCAAAAGTTGGCACTTTTGTTATTCCTGTAAAAGGGCGTATCACTCCTCCGCAATCTGTTAAATCATCTGAAGAAGGCCCACTGATAATTCCTGTCAGTGGACGTACTACTTCATCACCTACCCAGGCTCCACAAGGCTCACTGATAATTCCTGTCAGTGGACGTACTACTTCATCACCTGCCCAGGCTCTACAAGGCTCACTGATAATTTCTTTCAGTGGACGTACTACTTATCCACGATCTTCTTCAAGGGAGCTCACCTCTTCTGAGCCTTTTGTTATCGATCTTAATCGAAACAAAACTTCTGATCGCACTTCCTCTCCCCCTTTTGTCATTAATTTGACTAAGTCTGATAAGGCTCAGCCTTCTATTGTAAATACAGTATCTAATATTAATGAAGCATCTCCTTTGCAGTATATTAATATCTGTAATCATGTACAAAGTTATTTACAATTGCTAGATAGCTTAGAGTCACTAACTATAGGGGTTGTTCAAACTCTTCATACAGACGTATCATTGGAATCCATACAAAAAATCATACTTCGTAGTCCCTGCTAGAAAGAAGGGAGAAAATCTAATCTTCTTTTATAAAGGACCCCAGAATCCTCCTAACTTGGAAGAAGATGACATAAACGACGATACTGGAAGGTTACAACTGCGTCGCTACAGTCAGCAATCGAATTCCTCCATTAAAATACGGAAGGACAAAATGTGGTTTAGGTTACATTGCTCCTACTTTCTTTATCAACATTGTTTATGAAGATTCAAAATCAGATGAAGACGAACGATCTGAGTCTTCTGATTCCCTCTCTTGGGATTCTGACACGAGTATTGGCGATCTCCATCGCTCTATTTTATCCATCAATATGGTCTTCGTTGATGACCCGCAAGAAAATGATGAAGATGAGGATAATTTTGAAATATCACCCGAATCAGAACAATGGGCTCAAAGATTAGATAATCAATGGGAATTCAGGTTCGAGCAGAGGGAACCTCCTACTGAAGATAAACTGATCCAAATTGATGTTGGTAAAGAAGGGTCTCCTAAACCAATATTCACCAGTGAAAGTCTTTCAGAAACAGATAAACAAGACATGATTAAACTTATTCGTGATTATATCGATGTCTTTGCCTGGAGTTATGAGGATATGCCAGGACTAGATCCAAAGATTGCAATGCACAAACTCAATATCATGCCAAATGCTAAATCGGTCAAACAACAACAGCGACAATTTCGTCCAGACATCATGGATGCGATTGAAGCTGAAGTCAACAAGCTTATGGCTTCTGGATTTATTCGAGAGGAACAACATCCTGAATGGGTGGCTAACATCGTTCCTGTCCTTAAAAAGACTGGCAAGATTCGAGTCTGTATAGACTTTCGCGATCTCAATGCAGCTTGTCCTAAAGACGAGTTTCCTCTTCCAATTACTGATGTCATGATCGATAATACATGTGGTTTCGAACGAATGTCATTCATGGATGGGTATTCGGGATACAACCAGATCAAAATGTTTCCAGATGATAAAAAACACACTTCCTTCAGAACGCCGATCGGTACATATTGTTATACAGTGATGCCGTTTGGTCTCAAGAATGCAGGAGCAACATATCAGCGAGCAATGAGCACTATATTCCGCGAACATCTCCGGAAAATAGTCGAATGCTATGTTGATGATTTTGCAGTCAAAAGTCGACGAAAGGAGGATCATATCCAAGATTTGAAGACTATCTTTGATTTAATGCGTCAGCATCAACTTAAAATGAACCCTACTAAGTCCTTCCTGGGCGTCTCTAGTGGTAAATTTCTCGGCTTCGTCATTACCGCTAAAGGTATACACGTAGATCCCGAGAAGATCAAAGCCATTCAAGAGATGCGTCCTCCACGCACCTTAAAAGAGCTACGAGAATTTCAAGGAAGAATTGCTTATATCAGGAGATTCATTTCCAACTTATCAGGACGCTGCAGACCATTCAACAAACTTTTGAAGAAAGGTGTATCTTTCATTTGGAACGAAGAATGTCAAAAAACATTTGACGATATTAAACAGTATCTCATGAACCCTCCAGTTTTGGTACCTCCCGTCTCAGGAATACCATTCCTTCTATATGTTCGAGCCATGGATCATTCTCTTGGTGCATTACTTGCCCAGAAAAATAAAGATGGCCATGAACAGGCTATTTATTATCTCAGTCGCACAATGACAGGTGCTAAACCGCGTTATTCTCCAATCGAGAAAGAATGCCTAGCATTAATGTTTGCTGTTCAGAAAATGCGACATTATATTATCGGTCAAACGATTCACGTCATTTCCAGAGTGAATCCCATCAGGATTATGATGAAGAAACCTGGTATTCTTAATTCCAGACTAGCTAATTGGGGAATCTTGTTAGCTCAATACGACATGCATTATATTCCTCAGAAGTCAGTTAAAGGACAGGCTCTTGCTGATTTTCTGGCTGCTCATGCGATTCTAGAAGATTTTAAATTATATGATGAGATTCCAGATGAAGTCTTGGATTCATATCTGATTTCTGAAGAAATTCCTACCTGGCGTCTATTCTTTGATGGAGCATCTAGAATAGGTCCTAACGGCGATATTGTCGCTGGAGTTGGGATTGTTCTTGTATCCCCAGAAGGACTAACTATTCAGAGGGCTTATTCTCTGGATCAATCATGTTCAAACAATATAGCCGAATACAATGTATTACTCATCGGCCTTCAACTTGCTAAACATCTAGATATTCAATATTTGGAAGTTTATGGAGACTCCAAGCTTATCATCAATCAGATCAGAGGAACGTATGAAGTTCGTCATCAGGATTTGATACCTTATCATCGAGCAGCACTCTCTATAGCCTCATCTTTTGAAGGTTTCTTTATTGAACATGTTCGACGAGCCTATAATGCAGAAGCTGATGCTTTAGCTAATCTTGCTGCTGTATTAGCTATACCAATCAGACGTCAGCAAGTGATAGTGGTTTATAATCAAGAACTATTCTGTGTTGAGAATAATTTGGCTTTGGCTTTTCCCTATAAACCAGACAAAAATTCTCTCAACCTTGATGCTGGATTAAAGTTTGACAACATATCCTCGTCTTCTTCCGATTCTACTATGGAATATGTCTTTTCTAATGAAACAGAAGCCATAACTGAAGACTGGAGACGCCCGTTTCTAGACTTTGTTTTGTATGACATACTTCCCGATAATCCGAGTGAAGCAGCATCTATCCGGCGTCGATCTCTTAGATTCTATTTTAATCATACGACGAAGACATTATATCGTCGATCTTACGACGGTCTTCTCCTCCGATGCATTTCTGGTGAAGAAGCACAACAGATAATCCGTGAAGCACATGATGGTGTTTGCGGAGCTCATCAACCAGGTCCTAAACTTCAAGATCGTATCCGACGTATGGGTTATTATTGGCCCACGATGGTGGCTGACGCTATTCAATATGCTCGAAAATATAAAGCCTGTCAAATTTATGCAGACTTTATTCATCAACCATCAGAATTCTTACACCCAACAGCGGCATCATGGCCCTTTGAAGCTTGGGGCATGGACGTCATTGGTCCCATCAACCCACCATCATCAAGAGGACATCAGTTTATTCTAGCAATAACCGATTACTTTTCCAAATGGGCTGAAGCAATCCCGTTATCTGAAGTTAAAACTTCTAGTGTTATCAACTTTGTCAAACATCATGTTATCTATCGATTTGGTGTTCTTCGACGTATTATCCATGATAACGGACCGCAGTTCGTCAGTCAGAAATTTACTCGATTCTGCGACGATCATCGGATCAATAATTTAGCTTCTACAGCATATAATCCAGCAGCTAATGGATTGGCAGAAGCTTTCAATAAAACAATCATCAAACTCTTGAAAAAGTTTGTTTCTTTCAACAAACGCAACTGGAGCGAGAAGCTTGGTGAATGTTTATGGGCCTACCGTACTACAGTTCGCAATGCGACCGGATGTACGCCTTTCTCTTTAGTATATGGGTGTGAAGCTGTTCTCCCCCTTGAGATCCAGATTCCTTCTCTGAGAATTATAATCTTCAATGAACTTACAACAGAAAACAATGATCGTCGTCGACTTCAAGAATTGGAAGCTCTAGATGAAAAACGATTGTATGCTCAACAAAATATCGAGCTGTATCAGGCCCGAATCTCAAAGGCTTTTAACCGGAAAGTCAAAGTCAGAGCATATCTGAAAGGAGAACTGGTCCTTACTGTCAGACGTCCTAAGACCATGACACATATGAGTAAAGGCAAATTTGATGCGAAATGGGAAGGCCCATTCGGAGTAAACAAAGTCTTCTCTAACGGAGCATACCAGCTTGCCTCTATGGATGGAAAAGTCATGATGATGCCTATCAATGGCAAATTCTTAAAGAAATATTATGTATAATATTTTCATCATTCCCAAGCAAATATAAAATTCTTCTCTAAAAAAGTTATCTCGATATCGTTATCCCCAGAGGAAACTGATATTCCACCATGTATCATCTTCCCAGAGAATTTGATATTTTGTTTTATTAGATCCCCAGTAGTTTTAATAAAGATCTTGAATAGAAAATCATGTCCATATTACCTCTGAATTTTCTATCTCAGTATGTATCATATTTTCTATTTTATGAAAATGATATCTCGTTTTTTGATTTCCGAATCCAAAGATCATGGAAAATAGAATCTAAAGATATCTTTATATCTGAATTCTGTTTTCTCTAATCAGTATTAAACTAAAATTTTTTGGTTTAATATCATGATAGAGTTGCAAAGTTTATTTGTATATTCTATTCTATTAAAATATGTCATGTATTATTTACCTCTGAACATGTTTTCTACAAAAATATCATCCAAAGAATTGAAATCAAGCCAAGATATTCATTTCAATCAAAATCAGAATAATGATTACAAATGGGTATCAAAACTTCAATACATGATAAATATAAAAGAACTATTTAGGAGGAGTAATGATCTCCTGAATACGAATGATTACATTATTCATCTTTTCATCATGAGCTTTCTTGATTCGCTCTGCTGTTTCTGCTCCAATCATCCGTTGGTCATATTCTACAATAATAGAGCTACGGCGATTGGTCTTCTCAATCTGATTAGTTTGCATCAATTCTCGCTTCTGCTGTAAAACTTGACAGCGTTCAGCTGCAGATATATGATTAGTATCAATCTTTGATTGTTCTATTTCCACAGAGGCAATTTGCTCCTGAATACGAGCTAGCTCTTCCCTCAGCTTTCTAAGTTCTTCAGCTTTTGACGCTTCATTTTGCTCTAGGCGTTCCATATTCTGACGAGTACTTATTATTTCTTCGTCTTTCGCCATTAGCTCTTTGGAAGACTGAGCGAGGAATTCTGTCAGAGCAATGTGCTGAGCTTGAGCTTCATTCTCCAATTGAGCAATCTCAGCCGCAGTCAGAGAATTAATATCTTCCTTTTTAATCTCCCAATATTTTTGGATGTTGGCTTCTAAATCATTCAAGAGATGTTCAAAGAAGACACATTGAGCCTCATAACCAGATTGTCTCAAGGCTGAACGTGGGAAACTAGTCGCCTCTCGAAGACTCGAAAAGGGCATAGTCTCATCTTTCATGAGTCGCCTCGAATATGTATCCAGATATGTATAAATAATATCTGAATACATCCCCATAACTTTTGCTATCCCTGTGTCAAAACTGGGAGTCGCTGCAATAGTAGGGAAAGGAGCAGGAGGAGCCTCTATTCTTGGAGCTGAAGTTAGTGCTTTTGGAGAACTCGGCAGATGGGAACTCCCCTCACCCACTTCAGTTTGAATAAGTGGGGCTTGAGTAGAACTCATAGCCGGTGCAGTTCCTACAGCTGTTAGAATCAAAGAAACATGATCAGAAATTTAAAGATAATAAAACCAAGACAAGACAAAACTTTGATGAATAAAATATTACCTGGAGTTGGTTCATATTCAGTCTCCTTCGGATCATTCAATCCGGCTCTTAGTCTGTTCAGGGTACTTTCTGACACGGAATTTATTTCACTGCTTCCCGCCCCAGAAGTACTCGGAATTTGAACTTCTATTTCCAGATGCCTCTCCGGTTCTGGTGTCAACCCTGAGTGTTGACCAATGGTCTTCAGTACATCAATTGGCATTTTAGACGGTGATTCATCGTCTATCTCCATGTCTTCTTCTCCAGAAGAATGAGACGACGGTTCATAGTCAACTTGTTCACTCTCTGAAGCTTCAACAATTGGATTGAGAGAAGTGGCTTCCTTCACTGATTCTTCCGAAATCAGTAAGTCATTAGCCGTTTCAGTCTGATGCTCAGCCTCTACCGCAGGTTGACTAATTTCCTGCACATCATCGGCCATTGGTGGAACTGAGCCTATATCAGAAGGCCTAGAAGACCCAGCAGTTTCAGGAATTTCTTCTTCTTCTGTCTTTACAGAAAAATCAAAAGCAGCTTGCTTTTCTGCGGCCAATCGTATAGCACGATCGGTGGGACTCTCTGCATCCAGACAAATTACGAATTTAGTTTTTGAAACTATTACTTTCCTTCCTATTCTTTTGGTTAAAGGAACAGTAGGATAATTGTCTATTGGATCACTACCTGCTTCATCAACATCTCTGACTCGTTCAGAAATAGGAGAGTTCCCGGGAATAGTAATTCCTCCGTGACTTCGAGTCTCTGCTCGAGTAGCTCTTTTTTACGGCAGGACCCGCAGCACCTTTACTCCTCTTCCTCTTTGGTGTATTATCAACAGATATACTCTCTTCAGCACTCCCGATAGGCACATGCAATGGTTGATGAAGGTCATCAGAGAAGAAAGTTTCTAAAACATCATCATCAACTTCATCGGTGGCCAGAGGATCTTCTTTGTCGTGACAATCCCTAGGCAAGGCGGATTTGGTTTATTTCTTTTCAATATGAATAAAGCTTTTACCTAAGATGCTAAATTTTTCATCAAATTAGCTGATACATAAAATCTGGCATAGGACGCCAATATCTTAGCTCCTCTCCGATAGTTGACCGGATCTGGCATAGAAAATGTAGCCCCTGTACCTTTGGCAATGTAATATAGCCAAGCTCTGGCACCATCAACCAACCCGCCTTGATGAGCAAAACACGTCGTTGTATTGCCCACATGCAACTGATCATAACCAAATTGACGAGCAAATCTGCTCGGAAGATATGGCTCTAAATATGTGATGTTGTCACGGCGGCAAATTAAATGAGATGGCCTGATTCTCTTTAGCCATTCATGTTGGACATCATCCAACTCATTAGCACCAACGCCGTCAATCAATCTCCCGGGCATGGTCTCATAACCAACAGGGGGAGGAACACAGGTGAAGCTCCATAGTTCTCCCCTGTTCAAGATGGTTCTGCAATCGGTTAAAGTGTCATATCTCCATTTTGGTATGTGCTTGTACCTTTCAAGGAAAGTATCATCTGGTCTAGCCATCCCAGCACTCATCAAGGATTCAAAATGTAGAAGCAGCCATCCAAACAAGTATGTAAAGGGCATTTCTACCCGAGGAAAGGACGTCAGGCTCTTCCGTGCCAATTCGAACATCCTATCTGTGTATGCCCTTAATCCGGCATTCAGACGGCAGGTCATTGTCGTTAATAGATCCATCTTATACCCAAAAACCAGACGAACTGCTGCGAAGACGACTCCTCTGTGCATCCTATCTGCCGAACAGGTGCCAGGAACTACGAATTTCCTCAGCCAAAGAGATATGAATCCGGCCAGATGACCTTCAGCGGACAATTCTCGGCCACCCTGCTTAATATAGGTTTCTAACCTATCATCGGCCTTGTAGCTGTCGATGTCTTCTTCGACGACAATGTCGTCATGATTAGTCTCCCGGATTAATCTGTTAATCTCGGCTTGACTCAAGGGTTTGAATTTACCGACATACTGATCGGTCTTTTTCTTCTTCTAAATTTCGTCAGTGCGGCCTTGAAACAAATAAGCCATCCACTTCGAAGAATAGCAATTGGAGTCCCCTTCTCCACCTTGTCCCTTATAAAAAGCTTTACAGATACTGTAATGACACATTAATTCTTCAAATACATAAAGAATTAGTGGGTTGGCTGCAGAAATCTTATTCATTTCATCAACAAAAGGGATATATTCTTCATATGGCAAATCTGCTGTTGGTAGCTGAGATATATGCCATTTCATGAAGGGCAAATCCCATCTCGCCCTTTGGGGTTATGAAGGTGCCGGTCCGATAGTTATATCTCTCCGCTAATGCCAAAAACAGATCCGGGTTTGGTTTGAAACCATAAGCAGTACACTTAATGGCATCATATAAACCTATTGCCTTCAACTGTGCACCGAAGTTCTGCAAAATCCATCTCACTAGAGCAGTCCATCTAGTGTTCTCTGGATTTACTAGACCAGTCAGCCTCATTGACTGTTTTGGGTAGATGGCATTCTTTAATTGAGCAAATTCGTTGGCAAAAATTGGGACTCTGACTGGCTTCAGCAGTGCCGAGTCCTCAGGAGGGATGGTGGCAGGTAACAGTCCTCACAGAGATGTGACATGTGGTTCAGTACCACTGCGGAACCTTCATTGACGATATCCAATCCACCCAGCCTTAGCTTGTCGGGATGGAGTAATATCCCACTTCATCTGTCTTTGCTGGCCCGAATGGAATAAACGGGCTATGTTGATACTCTTTGTCAAACCAGTCAAATACATAGGTTGATTTGCATCACCATCCCTGTGATAAGAGTATGCTACTTTGTCAAGAGCAGGCTGAGAATTCATGTCAATAGCATCTCCAAAAAGGAATGCTGGCTTCAAATGGGCAACACCATCTACACTCTGTAACAGCAGTCCACTCATCAGGTTCAGCAAAGTATCATCTTCCTGATTGGTCAACAGAGCTATTCTTGTGGAAGGTCCGTCAAATTGGGGAAAACGAACATGTGATAGATCACTTCTATAATTATTTCCCATACTTCTTTCAAATTCTGCTTCCTGAGCTAGAATATCCACTACAAATGAAGAATAAAAGTATTAGAAATCTTCAACGTCAAGAGAGGATAAAGCTCAACATACGCTCAGTTTTAACTAAGCGTACAGCTCAACATACGCTCAGTTTTAACTAAGCGTACAGCTCAACATACGCTCAGTTTTAACTAAGCGTACAGCTCAACATACGCTCAGTTTTTACTAAGCGTACAGCTCAAATTACGCTCAATTCTTACTAAGCGTATGGCAGACTCAAGGATCAGCATACGCTCAGTTTTCTTTAAGCGTATGGCAGACTCAAGGTTCAGCATACGCTCAGTTTTCCTTAAAGCGTATGGCAGACTCAAGGTTCAGCATACGCTCAGTTTTCCTTAAGCGTATGGCAGACTCAAGGTTCAGTATATGCTCAGTTTATCTTTAAGTGAATGATTTTAAAAGTTCAGTTTATGATCAGTTTGAGCGTATCAGCGTATGGTTGACAAGATGATCATCAAAAATTACGCTAACACAGGAGTTAGCATATTTCAATGAGACAATTTGCCATAGCATATTCTTTTAAGATAGCGTATTTTGATATCTCTATCGAAAATACGCGTATCTTACAGATATACGCTCCAAACATATTTTTCGTAAAAACGAAAAACATGGAATACGGCTAAACCCTAAAAAGGGAAGCGTATTTGCTGACGTATTGACCCTAAAGAGGGATACGTTTTCTGAGTTTTGTTCTAACCAGAGCCCTAAAAAGGGAATAGTTATTTGTTCATCATCTTCGTCCTCACCATAAAGAGGTTTCAATGGCCGTTCACTGCGTGAAATACGCTGACTGGCCGTCTTCTTGGTGGTAGCAGTGTCGACGGCAGGATGAGATGACTCTTCAGGGGCTTTCCCCTTTCCTTTCGCAGAAGCATCAGCCTTGGGCGCCATTAATGGAGGTTGAGTCGAAGACGAAGAAGGGGAAGAAGGATTTCGAGTTTCTGAAAGCACTTTTCTCTCTCGAAAGCAAAAGCTGTGGTAAAGAAATAAAATAGGTTTTGGAAGACCTATTTATAGAAGAAAGAAAGAAGTTCAAACGGCGGATATTCTTTAAACAAAATCCCTAAAGATTTGCACTGATATTGAGGAAGATAACGAACTCATGCCAGCGTGTCAGGACTTATTCTCACTTTAAAGTTCAAAGTAATTTCGAACTTTTAAAATTCATAAAGTTCGAAAACTTTGAAGGGGGTCTTGTAGGGTATGAAAATTATGACACGCTGACATGAGACTCAGTCCAAGCCATACGCTCAAGGCTATGCGCTCATCTAAAGGCCATACGCTCAGTGAATATTTTATTATTTTCTGAGATGACAGCACAGCATGTATTTAATAAAGGATGAATCTGACACTTCGTCTTTCATGCAAAGACAGCTGTTCAATGAAGACTAGCCGTCGTATAGGTGTTCGAAGAGTCGGTTTTGTCTTTTACGAGGATAGCTCAGCATCTCTCATAAATGTAAAAGCCATCATTACTGTCAGTTTTGACAGTCTGTCAGCCATCATATCCGCAGTCACGACGCTCGAGAAGATTTTGTCAGTTATTGGAAGATATGGCATATCAAAGAAGATTGATGATGGCCACGTGTCTACTTATTCAAAGATGCCACGTGTCTACTTATTTCAATATACGACTCCTTCCAACTAAGTGAGCGTATGGATCTCATACGACTCATTCCCAATTAAGTGAGCGTATGGATCTCATACGACTCCTTCCAACTAAGTGAGCGTATGGATCTCATACGACTCCTTCCCAATTAAGTGAGCGTATGGATCTCATACGACTCCTTCCCAATTAAGTGAGCGTATGGATTCCATACGACTCCTTGTCAAGTGAGCGTATAGTTTCCATACGACTCCCTGTCAATAATGTGAGCGTATCAGCTTTATATGGTTCTACGTTGTCCAAGTAAGCGTATGCAAGACATGTGCCTTTAAAAGCTAGCGTATGACTCTTCTTCTAAGGCAGCGTATCACAGCAGTTGTGTCCAGAATGATTTTCAATGTGCAGTTAACACACGTTCTCACGTGTCCTGCACTCAGTTATCTACTTCTTCAGAAGTTATGCAATGTGGCATTCATGCCATCAATCTCTCCTGAATATGCTCCACTACTTTCAACCGCACGCTAATGTGTCTCCATCAGAATTTGCCACGCGTCCCTGCAGTTATGCACACGTCAAGTAACTACCTGAGCGTATGCTTAAGGACAGTTATCCTGAACTCTATAAAAGAGAGTTTCTTCATCTTCATCAGACACACAGTCAATTTCAGAGAGAACAGATAGATTGCCCAGTTGCTGTCCAAGTTCTTCGAAGTTCGAGTTTTCTTCATCGCATCGTCCAAGGGATAAAGTAATCGTCTTCTAGATTAGATTCCTACAGTTGTAATTTTCTCAGATATAAAATAAATAAAGTAAATTTATTTATGGAAAACAATCGCATGCCAAGGTTGCTTCCTTCTCCTTGCGTTTGTGAGTAATCACCTCTCGCAAGTTGATAGCGGATAGATCTACCTTTGTATCCCATTTATGGAGTCGGGTATCCCAAGCACACGGGTGCGAAGGTGTCATATTTGCTCCCTGATCTGAGGCTATTAAAAGCACTTTCTCTTGATCGTTAGAGGGAGACTTTTGAGACCTACCCTGTCCGTTAGCCCTGGAAGACTGGATGTGGTTGGTTCTGTACAACTTTCCATCAGGAGCCCGTATAACAGTTAACGGTGCCCGTTGACGGTTAGCAACTTAGACAGTTGACTGGGCCTATTGGGCCCGCACTACCCTAGACTTCTTTGACTTAGCACCCGAAGGTGCATAGTAAGAAGTGTTCAGATTGACACATCCTACATTCTCAATGGGCCGTATGGAGTCGGGCCCGCATGAGAGACGGTCGAACACAGAGCTTCTGACAGGGCCGCATGAGACACTCTGCCTGCGGCCAGGATTTGCTGCCGTATGGACCATTTACCTGCGGTCAGAGTTGGCTGCCGCATGGGCGATCTGTCTGCGGCCAGAGCTGACTGCCGCATGGGCGATCTGCCTGCGGCCAGAGTTGGCTGCTGTATAGGCCATCTGACTGCGGCCAGAGTTGACTGCCGCATGGGCCATCTGCCTGCGGCCAGAGTCAGCTGCCGCATGAGTCATCTGCCCATCTCTCTTATGCGGTCTCTTCCTCGTCTGCATGGATTTCCCTTATGCCCCTAAAAACTCAGCATCATAGTATTTTCTTTTACTAGATTTAGGGATAGTGGGGTTATCTTCGGTCGGAAGCAAGGCCGCATGAGAGTCTTGATCACCGTCTTGGGCCACAGAAGGAGCTTCTTCGAGAACGTGGTCGGGTGCAAGAGTTTTACGCTTTGATATGCTGTGGGCTCTCTTTGGGCTGGCTCGCTTCTGCGATGGGATGGCGCTCCCTTCAGAGAGCATTTCTTTGAATGCTCGTTGGTCAAATCGAACCACGAGTATTTGTTGTGTGGACCCGAGCTTGGACGCGTCAGATTGCATCACCAACTTCTCATCAGAATAGAAGGATCTCTCCAGTAGAGTCGCCATAGTGTTTGCCATTAAATATCAAGTACAACAAATTACAAATGAATTGAACTTGATTGCAATCTCACTTGTTCAGAAGAAAGCCTAGAAAGAACGTCTAGGAAACAATCTAAGTACAATAGTTTAGTTTTGATTCTGGGGGTCACGATAGAGGCTCGAAAAAGTGTAGCAACTCTGCCTTACTCCTTGGACTATCTGATGCGATCCTCGCTCTTGAGGAAATTGCCCTTTGTAGGTTACCCGCCTTAGATTTCTAACCATTTGCATGGGTGTGGTACCCTGTTATTTATAGTATTTTCTGCAATAGCAAATTTTTGGGCCTCATAAAGGGCCACGTGGCCACGTGGCCACGTGTCTATCACAGCACACAAAGACTCGATCTCGGGCTGCCAGCTGGTGGGGGTTGTTGAGATTTTATTGTTGTGAATCTGGGTGGTTGAGACTTAGTCAGCCTTTCACGTATCCCATCGCAATATAGGATCAGTGTGCTTGAGTCATTTTGAGCCGCATAGGCCTTTCAGTGTTCGGCCATGCTGGGCCGTATAAGACTTATGCGGCAGTCTCCCTTAGTCCGCATATATCTTGGGGACTTTTGAGCCATATAGGTTCAATATTTTAGGCCACATAAAGCTCGTACAGCTCAGATTGTAGTTACCCTTGGCCATATGAAGCACATAGATTGAACCGCATAAGGTTCATGCGGCTCGGGTCGCATTTCTTTTGGCCGTATGGCCATGTCCAGTCTGGTGGCATGACATTTTGTCTGGTCATGTCTTATTTTCTTTTTGTCAGAGCTGCCAGTCTTGCCAATTTTGACAGAGTTTATCAGCTTTATCATAAAGGTTGATTAGCTTGGCCGCATAAGTAACTATTCTCTCTGTGGCTCAAAAATCAGTCTGGTAAAGATGGGCCGCAGGGGGCATGCTGAGTCTATCATGCGGCTCTTCTTTATGCGGGTCAATCCGTTCCAAGGTACTCATGCGATCAGTTGTGATCCGCATGAACCCCATATTTTCCATGCTTCTACAGTTCCGATACAAGCAATCACAAAGAATAAAAATATATAGGTACGTTGACCCCTTCAGTGGAGCAACTCTCAACACCGGCCATATAGTATATAATATCCGGGTACGCCGACCCCTTCGGTGGAGCAACTCTCAACACCGGCCACGCAATATATATATATATATATTTTAAAGAAAAAGATTGAAAAACAGGAAACTACGACTGGGCCCACAAGTGGGCGCCAGCCCGATACAAGCCCAAAACGGGACTAAAGACAGGGCCCACAGGCGGGCAACTGCAGGACCAGCCCCAACTCGGGAATTTCAAAATTTGAAAATTAAAAGAGGGAGGGGGGCACGTGGCCCACGGGAGCTTGTCCCAAGGGGTCAGGTGGTGGTAGGCCCGAGGACCCATGTGACGGGGAGCGTGGCCCGAAGGGTCGACGGGCGGGTCCTGAGGGGGCGCGAGGGCCGAAGGGGCACCTCGGGATACCCCACGATGCTGGGAGACACGCCGTGCAACGCCGCGGAGGCTGAGGGGGGCGACATGACGCCGGCGTGAGGGGGAAGGTCCAGCCGCAGGGCCTCGAAGCAGGCGGGGAACGACGAGGGAGCGGCCCGAGGCCCTCGGGACTTCCCGAGCACGAGGAAGGGCAACGCCGGGCGGCTCCGCAGCAAGGAGAGGCGGGGTGACGGGGACTGAGCCGTCGGTGAATGAGGGAGCCAGGGAGGAGAGGGGGAGGGATGCCCCGAACGCTCTTCAGGGCTGACAGACGAGGAGGGGGGAGCCGGTCCGGTGAGGACAAGGTGGGCCCCACGGAGGACAGAGGCGACCGGAGGAGGTATCCGCAGCGGCTGGAGCGCCGGGGCAGGCGTGACGCGTGAGGTCGATGACACGGCAGGGAGGCCCGCACCACCGATGACGGCCGAGGGCCTCAGACGGCACCTGGGAGCAACGGCTAGCAGTAGTAGCGCCGCCCCCACGCCGACGCGAGGGGGAGGCTAGCACCTCCGAGGACGGATGCCTGCACGTGAGAGGCGGTCGACTGGGTGGGAAGGGGGTCCACTGCCACCAAATGGTGGAGGGGTCCTGGGAGACCCAGTACCACCTCTGGGAAGAGGGGTCCTGGTGGTAGGCTCCCGCCACCGCCGAGGAGGAGGGATAAGCCGCGAGCTTGGCGACGGGAGGGGGAGAGGGATCCGAGACCGAGGAGGGAGGTTGCTCGGCGGGGGAGGGCACAGAGAGGAAGGAAGGCCTCCGAGGGAGGGTGCACGAAGGCGGGAGGTACGATTGGATGAGGGAGTGGGACCGCCTGGGAGGGAGACGAGGCTGGGAGGACGACTGAAGGAGGATTGAGGGGAGGCGCCGACGGGGGGGGGGCGAAGGTGGAGGAAGTGGTGAGGGAAATCGACGGGGTAGGGACCACCGGAAGGGCGGAGGGAGCCCGGACCGAGGGAGAAGGAGGGGAAGGTCCAGGCTGGGCGGAGGAGAGCGTCTTGGAGCCGAGCACCGGGGGAGGAGGATGGGATCTGGGGCGGGGGGAGATGAGTGGGGGGAGCGGCCTCTGGGAAGGAGGAGGGCACCACTGCGGCAGAGACTGCGGCAGCTCCTGCTGGGGGCAGCGGAGCTGGGCCAAGGAGGGAGGGGGACGTAGATGCCCGGAGGCGTCGAGACCGGCGACGACTACGACGCCGAGGGCGCTGACTGCTCCGCGCACGGGGGAGGAGGGGCGTGGGGCCGCCGCACCACGGGCAGCCGCCTGGGGCAGGGGCTTCCCACGGAAGGAACGGCCGAGGGAGGCCCGACCAGCAGCCGAGGTCGGGGAGGACGAGAAAGCAGGGGGCCTCACGACGGGGCGCGGGCCTTTGGGAGGCGCCCGGCCACCGCCCGGGAGCGGGAGGGAGGCTTACGATGGGCGAGCGAGCGCCGACCAGGGGAATCCAGGCCCAATACCCGTTCTCCATATATAAATAAATAAATAAATAAATATATATATATATATATATATATATATATATATATATATATATATATATATATATATATATATATATATATATATATATAGTGGGCATACGTTTTCTACGGCCACCAGATCGTAGCGGCTGCTGCTACGTGGGTCTTATGGAAGAATCGTAACAAGGCGAGATATGAAGGCCACCAGTTCAACGCTGACATGCTCATTCGTGAGGTGATCAAGAAGTGGTGTAAGATCAGGGACTTCTGTTCGCAAGGCCAGACTGGTTTTTGGGTTTCTCTCCTCTGCTAGGCTCCCGGTTTAGGTTTTATGTTTTGTTGGTATACTTGTATAGGCGTCGGCATTTTATGCCTAAGGGTATACTTGTACAGGCTGCGACAAAGTGTCTAAATACAACCATCATAAATAGATTTTTCCAAAATAAACTCTAACATGTTCAAAGTCAATCTATACTTACTATGTGCTATAATCTAGCTTTTAGGAAGCACAAAATAGTTATTTTGACTTGAAAATTTATAGGTAAGGTTACCCTAATATACCGGTATCTATAAATACCTATTTTAACTAAGTGATCACAATAATTATGTCAAATATGTATAATTTTCAAACCTTGATAGAATTGAAATAATATGAATAATAATGAAATAAATTCATAAAACCTTGTTTTGAAGTTATTTAGAAGCACTTTCATGAAAACAACAGTGTTGGGCTATTTATTTCTTGAAATTTGTAAGTATGTATATAAATATATATTTAAACCTTGTATGGAAAATTAACATTTACAATTTTGTATTTCATGACACTAACAAAATTCATACAAGCCCCTTTTTAAGAATATATAAACTCATCATCTATATAACAAGCATAGAACCATTCAATAAAATCACCACTTAAGGTACTAGTATTTCTAGACTTTCTTCCTAATAAGTTTTCATTCATGAATATGGGAAAACACAAGTTGTAATAACTTATTGTGCCATGAAAAGCTAAAGTGTTGGTAAAGTATACGTGCTTGAGATATACATAAGATAGATAGGGATGTAACTCTTTATCTAACAATTTATACTATAGCATGAATTAATGGAAATTTAAAAGAACAAAAGAGGGGAAGAGCTTGGCTTGGAATTTTGGATGTTTTTCCTAAGAGAGAAATTCTCTCTATGATCCAAAATCAGAAGACTCATCACCAAGATTGACTTGCACAACCTCATCTTCGGTGGGAGGCTCTCTTTGCTCGAACCGCTTCTCCTATTGTGCATCTAGCTGTTGTGCCCACGGCTCCAACTCAAGAAGTTCAGGAATGTCTTCATCTTCTTCGTAGGCGTCGACAAATGCCATGTTGACGGACAAGGCTTGTCTGAATACTTTCTCGTTGCTGACATCTGAGTCAGAAGTTGGTGATCCGGTTGAGTGTGAATGCCAGTCCCATTCCTCATCTGAGCTTTCAGGGGTCGTCGTAGGTGTAACATAACCTAGCCCACATCTGGTCTTGTTGTAGTAATCCTATGGTTTTCCAGCTGGGACAGGCAATTGTAAGGGTAATCGCCGTCCAGTGCCGTAGTTCAAGCCTGGCGTAGTTTCCAGATCATACCCCTATTTTTGCATGAGGTACTTGGATCGGAAACTATATAGGTAAAGGGGCAGTCTCCCAGTGTCGGGTTCGAGATCAACTTCTTCTATCCTGAAGGGTTGTGGATCATTCTTTCGGCCGAAGATGATTGGATGATCCTCTCCCTCGACTATACGGTAAGCGTCTTCCACTGGAGTAAGTTGGTTTACGGTGTAGACATTTGTCACCTGTGTGTGCAGGTGGGTGCCTATACCGTGTTCCATAGCATACATTGTACAAAGCTTATTAAGCTCTAGGTAGTTCAAAGATAACCCTTTATTAATAAAGTAAGGTATCTTTTCCAGTGGGATTACATCATCTGCGGATGGGACACCAGTGTGAGCAGCCACATACTTGGCCATCTCTGACTCTTCTTCAGCCACCCCCTGTGTCAATGAAGACTGAGAGGATGTCTTGGGCAACTTAATCATCAGGGGCTCCACAGGTGGAGCAGAACTTGGAGTTGTTGGCGTACTAGTGACCTCCAGTTTGGTGCTCGGAGCTAGGCGGGGAGTTGTTGGCTGGCTAGCGACCCCCAACTTAGCGCTCGGCTGCCAATTTATTTTAGGAAGGCGAATTATCATCGGCTTGATGGAGGGGTTGAGCTCCCCTGTTTGTTGCTGGCTAGCTCTAGGCAGCTTGATTGTCAGTGGCTCTTTCGTGGGTCTTGGCGCCTGGAATCATACACTCACGTATGATTAACCAGGCCAAACATTGTATTAAGTTCTAAGCCGATCACATGTTGAAACTAATACTAAACTCACATAGATATAGTTTCAGATTTTTGTACATGATATATACTGTTTTCTTATTCTTACATTCAGTTACAGTCTTGACATGCCTTACCATGATTCATGTACATATTATTTTACCTCGTATATTCTCTCTATTTACTGCTACATTTTCAATATCGTCTAACTAGAACTGTTATTTGAGATTTGTGCTCGTTCCATCCTGACTGGATATGTTGATAAAATTTTAGGAGTAGTTGTGCCATCAGTATTGGACTTCATGATGTTGCTAGCTGAGGTGGATCTCACTATTCTTCTATGTGAGTTGCCTGGTAGTTATCCTTAGTTAGTTTTGTTGTTCCTTCTTTATTTTTCTGTCTTATGATCATTGTAGATTCTAGTTGTTCTAGTGATATTGTTATTATTTCTTGTCTTATCTTCCTTAGTTTTCGTGATGTGATATGAGTACATTTCTAGTTATAGATATTTAGATGTGGTAGTTAGTATAGTATACTTGACAGCGTTCTACCACCGATACTGCGGCGGAGGCACGACGTGGCCTACGTATTCGTACCCATATATCCGGGTGCGGGTCGTGACACCTGGCTAGACCTTGGCAGCTGGATTGTCATCTGCCCCTCTTGTGCAGAGAGGCTGATTGTATCCTTACGCAGAGTGGCTGTAAGTGGTGTAGTTCTGCCAGGTTTACGGGCTTGAAGGTGGATCGTCAGAGGTTCTTCCGATCCAGTTGTCGCCTCAGTTGGAGCTTGAGTATCTCCTTCGACAAGGTGCCTTTTTGTCTTCTCGTACAAGCATGAGTTAGAGTAGTAGGATTCGACCCCTTTAAAGGGATCGATGTCGGTAAATTCTGTCCTCACGAAGCCGTGCTTGTCGACGTTCTTGAAGCACTGGTACAGTATGGAGGGAATGATCATGTAATCGTGTATTCAAGGATGTCCCAGGATAATATTGTAGGAAGTGTCCACATCTATGACATAACAGGTCACTTCTGACTGAAGGTCGCCGATTTGGCACTTCAAGCGAATCTTTTCGATCGGGTAGCTTCTGTCTAAATTGAAACCGCTGATGGCGGTACTTGTCGGTGTCAGGCGATACATTAGAATGCGCAGATGGTGTAGTAGGGTCTTCAGGATGATGCTTATGGAAGAACCGGGATCAATATACATCCGATCCACCTTGATATCGCCATTGTACCCAGTATAATATAGAGTTCGATCATACAGGTTAGTCTTGATAAGCATATCCTACAGAGTGAAGACAATGTTGGGTATTGCACCGTACAAGCACTGTCTTGAAGATCTGTAGGCGAGCTCTCCCCAGTGAGATTGGACTGAGCCAGATATGCATCGGTATTCTGGAGTGCCTCGCTCAGTACGACGTAAACATCTTTGGAGAGTCTCAGGAGTTCGTATAGTGATAATTTGGCCGGTGTGTTGGCCAATTGTGCCAAGATGTCAAAGTTGTAGGACCTCTCCAGTCCATGAGGCGTCTCTATTCGGAGCGGTTTGTCGAAGCGAGTCTCCTTTGGCCTAGGCTTGTCGGTCGTCGAAGGCTGAGAAGGTCCTGGAGCATCAGCAGCTGTTGGCTGATGATCTTCAGCCGAGTTACCCGGTGGAGGTTGGGTTTGTGTGCCAGAGCGGATAACAACAGCAGTAGCTTCTTCGACCTCTGCCAAGATTGTGCGGCATGATTTGAATTTTCCACTCTTTTTCTTGCTGGTGGAGGGTGGTGCAGACTGAGTCACTTTAGGAACCAAGTCCGGATGGACCCACATGACCTCCCCTCGTGATGTGGTAAGGGGCACTAGACCAACAGCCTGGTCTCGGGGAGGTGGAAGGTTAGCGATCTCCATCCTTGCTCTGGGGACGGGCACTACTCCATCTTGAGTCTTTGTCGGAGGGAAGCTGTCGAATTGTACTGACACAATGTTGGCAGCTACGGTTACCTCTTCGAAATCAATGGCCAAGGCCTTAGAGTCGATGAGATGCTGGATGTATCGCTTCAGTTGGTAGCAGTCATGTGTAGCATGGTGTATATAGCGATGGTAGTGGCAGTACTTGGGGTTCTCCATTTCTGTAGTACGAGGTTCACGCCTTAGAAGAGGGAGCTGAATTCGACCTTCTTGTATGAGCATGTCCAAGATGGGCTTGACATGGCGGTCCTCGAAGGAATTGGTCATCTGAGGCCACTGCTTCTCTGCCGGCTTTGGTTCAGGCTTCGGAGCTGTGTCGGCCACCATAGCTTGTTTACCCTTGTTGTCTCGATTGTTGGAGGGGTTACCACCATTGTTGCTGTTGGTGTTAGGGCGTTTGCCCTTGTCCTCTCCTTCTGATACATGCAATCCCAATTGGCGAGCTTTCTTCAACTTGTCTTCTACGCTAGTGGCGCTGATAATGAAAGTCTTTCAATCCTTAAATTGACTTTCGCCCATTCAGAGGCTGATTGTGGGAAGCAGCCTCTTTTGGCAAATTTCAATTAAGGAGGAATCAGGGTTACCGGAAGGCTACTTCATCGCGGTTTGACGAAACCGCTCGATATAGTTCCTTGTCAGCTCCTTTTCTCCCTTGACAACATCCATGAGGGTGGACATTGTCATGTCTTGTCCTACTTCGTAGAACCTCTCCAGGAATATACGTTTTAAGCCAGCGAAGGAATGGATGCAGTTGTCCGGCAAGTTGCGGTACCAGTCGAAGGCGACACCTTCCAACGCTCCAGTGAACAACCGTGTAAGGATGGCATCATCATGAGGCAGATGGTCGGTTGTGACTTCAAATTAGGTGATGTACCTGCTTGCAGATGTCTTTCCATTATACGGATTGATTTTGAATGGTTTATATCTTGGTGGGAAGGGCACATCTCTCCATGCAGCATGATATGGTTGTCGTATCCTGAGGTCCTGGCAGTTTTCTCGGGCGTGGAACATGGCCCGGAGCTCCTGGACCTCACTTCTTGCCTCCCTAGCCTCGTCTGCAGCGGTGGAAGCCGATATTTCAGGAGGATTATCACCCGGGTTTGGTGCAGCTGAGTTCGAGTCCGCATTGGCCGCGGGTCCCATGTTTGTTTGGCCAAGTGTTCTTTCTTACAGAGTTGGAAGGGCCGCTTTGATCTCGTCCACGGATTTGACCAAGGTAAGAAGTATGGCTTCCAGAGTGTCGATGCGTTGGCGATCACTGGGACCATCTTGTTACTGTCCGTCATGAACACCGTCCTTATATGAGGAGAGATGGAAGGAACGGAGGAGGACGCGCCCTTCGAGTCATATCCTTGTACAGAGAAATCGTCAGGATACGTGGGAATATTCTTCTCTGGTTCGGACTCAGAAGGAGTGGTACCCCCAGCTTCAGAGCTTGCCTCGTCTTGAGAGTTGTGGACGTCCTCGGGGACGTCAGGATCTGCTACATCCGTTGGGTGAACCGTTTCCCCTGGATTATCTTCTTGGAACGTCGGATTGTCGTAAATATTTGGCAGAGTGCTACACCCGGCTCCAGCGTCTCCCAGAGATGTGGACGACAAATCTTCAAGTGTGGCAGATTTCGTCTTTAAGCGAGTACCTTAGAAAACTCCTCCCGCAGCGGTCGTGGACAACCGCTTGGTTGATATTTTCGAGCCGGTGACGTTTGTTTTCTTTCCTCTCCCCCTGCCAGGAATCTTCAGAGCAGAATTGCAGGAGGCGACGAGAATCGTCTCGTCTTCTGAGCTTGGGTGTTGCAGCCATTGGAAGACGGACTACCGGTCTTCTTGTACTGCCTTCTTATTACAGCAGTTGACAATGACTTGGGTACAGCGATGTCCCCGAAAGGACTCTCTGCACACCGAGTCTTCGTCTCTTTCCTTGTATTTGTGAAGAATTATGTTGCGCAAGTCACCCGTTTTATGGGCTTGGAAGTTCTGAGCACATGAGTGTGTTAGCATCCTGCCTGCTCCCTGATGTAGAGGTAGTACGAGTGCTTGCCCCTGATCATTGTTGGGAGACTCTTGATAACTATCTCGTTCGTTGGCCGTCGGGGGCTGGACACGGATAGTTTTATACAACTTTCCATCAGGGGCCTGCGTAATAGTCAGCGGGACGTCCTGATAGTCAGAAGTTGGGACAGCTGTCTGAGCTCGACGAGCCTGCGCTGCCCGAGACTTCTTCCTTCTAGCACCTGAGAGTTCATAGTAGGAAGAGTCCACAGAGACTGGCACATGAGAGCATCTGGGGTCAGGATCGCCTGAGAGGTGGTCGAAGACTGACCTTGAGCCGCATGGAGTAGATGGTATGCGGCTGGTTTTAGTGGCCGTGCAGGCTGTCTGCATACGGCATGACCCTTCTGTATGCGGCTAGGAGCGGTGGCCGCATAAGTAGTCTTTATGCGGCTGGCAGTCGTGGCCGTATGAGCCTCCTTTATGCGGCTGGACGTTCTGGCCGCATGAGCCTTCTGCATGCGGCTGGCTTCTGTGGCCACATGAGTTTTCATGTGGCCGGCGCCCTTATGCGACTTCTTCTTGGACCGCACAGAGTTCCTCTTTGCCCTTGCAAGTCCAGCATCATAGTATTTTCCTCTGCCGGACTTGGGGACAGCAGAGTCCTCTATGGTGGGGACAAGCGAGACTTCTCCGCCATCTCAGACAACAGAGAGTACTTCTTCGAGAGCTTGGGAAGGAGTGAATGATTTGGGCCTCCACTCCTTACGGGCCTTCTTTGTGCGGGCTCGCCGCTGGACCGGGCCAGCGCTCTCGTCAGAGAGTATTTCTTCAACGCCTGCTGGTCGAACCGAGCGACCAGCATTTGTTGAGTGGAGCCAATTTTGGCTGCATCCGATTGCGTCACCAACTCCTCAGCCGTGGAGAAGTTAGTCCCCAGCAGAGTTGCCATCGTGTTTGCCATTGATTGTAAAAGTGCAGAACAATTTTATAGGAGGACTGAACTTAGACTCACAATACAAACTCGCTCGTCCAAAGAAAGCCTAGGAATGGAAAACCTAGGTACAGCAATCTAAGTACGATTGTTTATTTTTGATTATGAAGGATGACAGTAGAGGCTCGGGAAAGCGACGGCAGCTCTGCCTTACTCCTTGGATGATCAGACGTAGCCTTGGCTCTGATGAAGAAATGCTATCGGAATGTGTGGGGAGACTCTTCTGTGCGTGCCTTTTTCTCTCTGTGTATCCAGCCAGGGCCTTTTTTGCAAGGGAATGGCACCTTGCTATTTGTAGGAGTGGGGTGTGATTATTAGGGTTTGCAATGATTACCCTTGAAAAGTCGGCGGTTTGGGGATTAATTACCATTTTTCTTGATCCTATTTTGTTGGCAATTAATCTGGGCCGTTAATCTTGATTGCAATAAATCAGGGCAGTTAATGTTAATTGTGCCAAATCCGTATGGGCAATTAATGTTGATCGCCACGAATCTTCGTGATCAGTTATGACAAGCTCGGATCTCCTGCCACGTGTTCAATCTGCTTGATTTCAATAAATCTGATTTGATCCGGGTAATTATGATGATTGCACTAAATCTGGTTATTGGGATTTGTTGATAGTAACAAATCTGATTGGATAAATCTTGATTGATTTGTTGCCACGTGTCCAACCATCATTATGCTGCGAGCCGTAGGGACGCGGGGGGAACTGATCCTCTGCCACGTGTCCTAACCACGAGCCACAGGGACAGGGTGTCTTGACAGAGCCGTATGAGAATAGCTTTTTAGGATTTGAACCGCATGAAGGTGGCAGCCGCATAGGTATGGCCTCCGAAATCTGAGCCACATGAGGGTGGTTTCCATCTGAACCGCATAAGGCTGGCCACGTGTCAAGGCTGCATGGGCGTGGCCTCTCAGTATTTGAGCCGCATGGAGATGGTCCCCATGATCCGAGCCGCATGAGAGTAGCGGACGCATGGGGTGGCTTCTCAGGATTTGAGCCGCATGAAGATGGCCTCCATGATCCGAGCCGCATGAGAGTAGCGGCCGCATGGGGTGGCTTCCATCCAAACCCCATGCGGCTGGCCACATGTCAAAGCTGTATGGAAGACTTTGGGATTTGATGGATCGTGCCAGCTATAATGATTTTCTTTGTTTTCCTAGGAGCACGCCTTTATGTCAGAGTCATCATTGCAGCTTTATGTCAGAGCTGTCAGTTTACCTTTATGTTAGAGTCACCTTGTTGTATCAGAGCATTAACTGAGGCCGCTGCTTAATGGCCAGCTGTAGAGGCGAGCCGCATAAGGCCACGAGCCGCATGGCTATGTTGGCGACTTTTGAGCCGCATAAAACTCTTGAGCCGCATGAAGCTCTGAGAGATTCTTTGAACCGCATGAGACTCCCTCTGTTTTTAGTCGTATGGATTTTCCTGTTCTTTTTCATGCTTCTACACATATGACCTCTGAGCAAAGCATTCGTCAAGGATAATCGCATCCATATTGCCTCTGAATTATCCACTTCTACCTAATGTTATATATCTTTCCAGGTCCATATTACCTCTGGTCAGATATAGAACATCCTCTACTATTATGTCCGTATTACCTCTATTAGAAGCTTCTTTCAACTTATTATCCATATTCAAAAACCCTGAATATAAAATGGATAATGAGTCCACATCAAATTCTCCAACGGAATACCTACCAAAAATATCCTTACTACGTCCACATTACCTCTAGTTTCGATATTTCACAAAACCACATTCATGAATTTTGAAAGCCAAAAGATTCTTTATTCTTTATTTAAATGTCTATCAAGAGAAGGGAAAAAAGGGATACACGAGCCTTGACGGCTAAAAGAGAAACAATTACAAAACGAAAGACTTAAGGGATACACAATCGATTGATGCTATCCCTCAGAGCCTTGATCTCAGCCTGAGATTTGACAGTGGCACGACGACGTGCTTCTCCATGCCGAGCAGCTTCACCTTGAAAGGAATCAGTTTTATATGCTCCTCTTCCAACTTAACCAACTGAGCTTTCAATTGATCTGAAGTTGTGGCAGTCGCAGCAGCCTGAACTACGTAGTCTTCCTGCTCAGATGCAGCCATTCGCAGGTCAGCCTCGAGCTGAGCAATCTCTTCGCGAAGATGCACAATATGGTTGTCCTTTTCAGCAATCTGGATGGCCAGCTTATTCTTTGAGGTAATACGAGCTCTACTGGCAGTATCAAACTGTTCATACTGATCAGCCAGCTCGCTGATCTCTTTAGCCAGATCCTCTTTTCTCGCCTGGAAATTAGCTTTCTCCTTCTCAATAGCCGTAATCAGAGCCACGTCCTCCTCAAGAAATGATGATGTTGGGCTTCGCTAACTGACCTCTCGGAATTTGGCCACTAGATTTTCCAGGTCAGCCATGACCTTCCTTAAAGCATTAGCTCGCTCTTCATAGCCAGCAATGCTTTCAAGAGCTGTCACCTGGCATTCAGCAACAGCCTTCATGGCCCGAAGGCGGTATTTCGGTTCAAAACTCCAGGAAGTTTTACTTTCAATACAAAATAGAAAGCTCTTATGACTTCCTTAGCCATCTCATCATCTTCAGAAGAAGTCATTGGAGATGAAGCTTGATGAGGATCTTCTATCCTAGGAAGAGCTACTTGGGAGGAAGCCGAACCTGACAAATAAAGCAATACACATATCAATAACAAAAGAAAACTTACTTAAATAAAGAGTTGTAAGTTTATACCTCCTGCCGGCTCGGTATCAACTGGAACTGGAGAAATGAGAGCAGGTCCAGGTCACTCACTGTCAACATCTGCCTGCTCGCCTTCCACGGTCCCAGCTAGACCCGAAGCATATTCAATAACGACCGCCTCAACAGGCCGATCGGGAACTTCTTCAGTATCCGATGCCGGTTTACTGGAAGAACCAAGGGCAGCTTCCTGTCTAGTCCCGGTACCTGGAGCAACCTCCGTGCTTTCTTCCCTTTTCTTGTCTACAAGGGAATATACGATGGAAGTCAGCCTCACAATTGCACGCAAAATTGAAGCCAAAAAATTTTATTCAAAGAAAAGTGCAAAAATGACATACCCAGAGGAGGGTGAACAGATTGGACTTGATTTTCATCTAAGTCCTTCATCATAGCTCATATCGCAGACATATCCTCCAAAGAAATATCATAGGAGGGACTGGTTTTCTGATCGCCGTCGTGGTCGGGGCCTTCACCCTGATCACCCCTTCGCTCGGGCCTTACAACTGAAGAAGATCCGCCCTCATCCATCGGTTGAGGATGAGTAGGGACACTGTTGTTATATCCACCTTGTCAGGCAAAGAAGCACCTGCCAGAGTCACAACTTCAACGTCCTGTGCAAAGGACAAACACAATGGTAAAAAAACTCCTAATGGTTTGACCAAAACGGCTATGGAGTCTAGGAAAGGATCTACCTCCCGAATGGTAACGGCCTGCGATGCCGTCTGTCGAGACGATCTTTTGGAAGGAGGCGAGCCGGTACTAATGTTTGCGACCTTCTTTCTCCCACGAGAAACAACAACCTTCTTCCTTTTGGGCCGTAGGACCAGCTCGGTGGAAGCTTTCCTCTTATGAGGAATGTCAGAAAGAGGTTCTTCAGTATCCTTTCTCCGAGGCGCTGCAACAATGGACTCCTCAAGAACAACTCTTTGCTGCGGCGTTGCAGCCGGTTCAACTGTGGGTATGGCACCCTCCTTTCTGTAACTCTCTATTGCGCGTACTCGTCCTATATTAGCAAGGGTAGGGGCAAGCCTAGTCCCCGATATTAGACTATGCTCATGATTATACCGAGAATGAAGGGTATTGACCTGAATATAGAACTCGATAGCAGCAAAGAGCATGTGGGTGTCAAGATTATCTTCGGACAAGGTAAAAAATGCCCCCGTACATACAGCGTTATAGTAGCCCCATGCATGTGCCCCGTCGATCAAACTCCCTATCGACTATAGATGAGAGCTGGAATTGCCCAAGAGAAGCTGGCTGTAGCCGAATTGTCGTGCAAAGCGACTGAAAAAATAAGGTTCCAGGAAAGTATGATTCCTATTCCTGAATACCAGATGGGAAGGCCTGATGGACTGGAACCAACAAAATGCCCCAATAGAAAGGCTAGTAGTGAGTGCTCCCTCATTTACTAGGGTGTGTCCTGCACGGCCACTACCAGACGGAGGCGACACTCTAAAGAATTCATAGTTCTACAGGAAACTTAAAGACTTCATGCAAACAGGTACCCCTGTAACGGTCCAGTCAGTATCTTTGAATCTTCGAAGAAAGGCGTCTCCCGTCAAAGAGTCTGCCATCAGCCCGATGTTTATCAATCTGGGACAATACAGTACCAGCTATCCCATCAGATAGTAAAAAAGAAACTCAGTCCCAACAAAGTCCTTTCTGCCATCGGGTGTTATCGTGTTCACAACAAAATGTCGCAAACCCCGTTGGATGGCACAGACCATCGCTGGAAGCAGGGCAAGTTGGCATCCAAAGTCCAGCTTTACAGCCGAAAGTATCATACCCTGGCTTATTCTTTCAATAGACCCTGAACCACCAGGGACTACGCAGTCACGAAGCCATATCATCAGAAAAGCGGCTAGCACCGCCTTTTCTAACAGCTTGAACTCGGCCTGCCTGAAGAAATAATAAACCAGAAAGTTTCCCTCAGGATCATCACTATCTTCGGTATCTACAGCTCCGTGATCTGCCATCAACTGCTTTATCTTAGAGCTCATCAAGGGCTTACGAGATGAGAAAGAGACTGAGCTATCCCCTTCTTCTCTAGTAAAGACGTAGTTAGTCTAGGCCCTCGTATGGGGAAGGGACCCCTCAGTCTTACCCTTCTTCCTAATCTGGTGACAAATAAAAAAGTGACAGAGTAGCTCTTTGTACACCTTCATCATCTCGAAGTTCTCATTCTCCAAATCCAGGAGCTCCGTATCACAGGGGACGTATTCTGCATATAGCTCCGTCCCCCAGGGAAGTTTGGATATCACCTACATCTTGTGAGGTGCCAAACCTATCTTCCCACCCGGAGTGAAGAAGGTGCACATGTGATGGTTGTATAACTCCACCATGGAGACAAACATTGGCCAGTTAACCTTAGTGCCATATTGGGTGGCTCTAACAGCATAAAGAAGACCGACAGCTTTTAGGGTGGCCTCGTAAGCCGAGAGCACCCATCCAGTAAGGTCACTCCAGAACGGGACAAAATGTCTCCAACCTTTCATCCGCAGCTTTCCTTCCGGGTACGACTCCCTCTTTGACAGCATCAAGTTGGAGAGAGTCTCAGCACCATAGGGTGAAGATCAGTCGGGACATCATTCATTATGAGACCAGGTTGCAGCCCCCTCATGGAGTCGGACGTGGAACCCTTGACACACTTGCAAGTGTCATTCTTCCGGTCACCAGAGTTGAATTGGATCCTGCCAGAAACAACCCCATGCAGTTCAGCGGTCAAGTCCCATTTCATCTGCCTCTGCATAGCCAGATCAGTGAACGCTGACAGAGGGTATTAACGCTTCATCGATGGCAATCCTATTCTTTTGTTATTTAACTTAACTACTAGAGGGTCTTCTAGACACATTGTCTCGTCATCCTCGAATCCTACACTGTCATCGAACAGAAAGTACGACTTCTTCAAATGACATATCCCTCCGAGCAAGAGCTTCTCATCATTAATCATCTGCTTTGGAACAGTTTTGTCCTGTTCAATTATGGTGATCGTCCGTTCTGTAGGTTGGTCATGACTGATCTTAGCCTGAACATTGCTGACCATGTTGGTTATGAGGCTTGTGCCGAGGACTTGGCAAGCAGATCCGAAAGGGATTCCACCAAGTTTTGGGACAAACATGTTAACTGCAAGGACAGAAGAGAAAGTCGAACTCAAAATCTACAGGAAAAACTAAGTGATGGGGGAATCTTATGCACCCAAAGTGTTATGCGCCCAAAATAGCATGTGGGCGCATAACGTACAGCAGCATATGGATGCATAACATACAGCAGCATGTAGGCACATAACATATAGCAACGAGTGGGCGCATAACACATCACAACATTGGCGCATGTTTCTGTGGGCGCATATGAATGCTCACAGAAGCATGTTACCTTGGGTGCATGCACCCAGGCAGAGGAAAAGTCTAAGCGACGCAAATTAACGCTCAAGACTTTGTTTTAAGGCGTAGCCTCACCCAGGATTGGGTCTTGGACTGGCGAGGATGCTGTCGTAGGAGGAGAGCCACTCGGTGCAGCCCCCTTGCCCTTCGCAAATCTCTTCGCGACCTTGGGAGACATAGTTCGTAAAGAGAGGAGATGAAAAGTCTTTTTGAAAGTTCTAAGAGAAAAAAAGAATAATAAATTTTCTCTCTCTTCAAAGCCTATTTATAGGCATGGGCCATACCCTATACGCCCACTACTCCTATGCGACTATGCGCCCACTGTGCACTATGCGCCGACGATGACTTATGTGCCCACGTGAAGAACCAGTTACTTGCATATTATGCGACTGCCACGTGCTGACATGGACAATGCATGAAGGATGGACCTCTCCAAATTCCACCCCGATGAATCTGTTAGCTCAATTTTTTGAGGAAGATCTCAACAGCCATTTCTCTAACAGACTGGTCAAACTCTATACGTCCAAAGGGAGAGCTATGCTATGCGTCCACTGTATCACGAGAAGACGATCCATGCTTCTTTCAAAGTATTTCGAACTCGTTCAAATATCAAAAACTTTGAAGGAGTTCTTTTAGAAGCATGAAAATTTCAGCAAACTTGACAACCATGCACCCAAGCCAGGGTAGATACATGCGCCCAAGTCACCAGTGAAGACATATGTGCCCAAGTCACCAGGGAAGTCACATACGCCCAAGTCACTAGTGGAAACATATGCACCCAAGTCTCCAGTGAAGACATATGCGCCCAAGTCACTAGAGTGAACTATGCGCCCATGTGTCCACTCTAGGCTCCTCCAGAATGGGGCACATAGCCTTGTTTCAGGCTATGCGCCCAAGCCAGAACAGCCTCCGACTCGGTCAAACCCACGATCAATCATGCACCGAAGCAAACGACTACTTCAGCCTCCACGAGCAGTCGTACACCGAAGCATGCGGTAACGTCAGCACCGTGATCAACCCACGATCACGCAGTCTGCATATGCCTACACCCTATGTGCCCAAAGCAGGACCAAGCGCCCACATGAAAACCAGTGTGCTTCTTCGTGTGGGCATATAACATCATTCCAGCACAAGAACGACTATAAAAAGGGGTATCATCCCTCTTCAAAACAGAGAACAAAGAGCATTTAAAGAGCCAAATTGCTGCACTTCTTGCCAGTGAGCCGAGAGTTAGCAATTTTCTTAGGTTTTCCTCCACTTTTGTAATCGGAGTGTCAACGGAGTAATGGAGCAACTGCCACTCGATCTCCATCGTCCCATTCCTCAGAATTCTTTTTGTACTCGGGGATCCTCAGCGTAGGATCTCTCAGGCGTACTCGATGTTGGGTGCCTTGCACCAATAAAAAAACATCGTTTCTTCTTCTTCTTTTTTGTGTATCCACAACTTGGTGTATATAACTCGATAGTTTAAAAGATTTGATGGTTTGAGGGAGTACCAGCATGTCTTTAGGCATAGTATTTCTTCAGGAATTTATCGTAATAACCCCGAGGTCTCCCAGACGGGGTTGAAAGCTGCATAGGAGATTGTCGATCATTGCCGTAATTCAGACCTGGAGTAGCCTCTATGTCGTACCCCTACTTTTGCATGAAGTACTTGGCCTGAGGACTATACAGGTAGAGCGGTAGTCTTCCAGTATCGGGTTTGAGATCAAACTCTTAAGGCATGAAGGGTTGAGGACCTTCTTTTCGGCCAAAGATGATCGTGTGATCCCCTTCTCTTCTGCCTGGGACTAGGAAGTAGGCATCTTTAATGGGAGCAAGTCGGTTTACGGTATGGACGGTTGTCACTTGTGTGTGTAAGTTAGTATCCCAATCGTGTCCCATAGTATACATTATATTGAGTTTATTACACTCAGGATCGTTCAATGGCAGCCTCTTATTAACAAAATAAGGAATTTTGTCCACAGGGATTACATCATCAGGAGAGGGACTATCTACCTTTGCAACAAGATACTTCGCGAGTTCTGCATCCTCTTCATCTACCCCCTACGTGATTGGAGGTGGGGATGTTGTGCAGGGCAACTTGACTACCAAGGGTTCAGCTTGTGGCATTGGCTTGCCTGAGGGTGTCGGATCGACACTTAGTTGTCGGCTCGTCTTGGAAAGATGGATGACCATCGGCTCGACAGGGGACTTCGTGTCGTCTGATTTCTTTTGACTGAATCTTGGCAATCGGATCACCATCGGCGCTTTGACGGGCTTTGGCTTTTGGCTTTGGGAGTCGAATGACCATCTGTTTCGACTGTACAGCTGGAGCGGGGGAACCGGGCACCTATTTATGTAAAGTTGCAAAAAGGGTGCGGCTTCGCCCGGTTTACGTGCCTGGAGATAAATTCTCAAAGGTTCATCTGGCCCTGTGATGGCCTCCAGTTCGTCAGTTATGTGTTTCTTGGATTTGTCATATAGACACGCCTTCGAAGAATAATAAGACTCAACCCCTTTAAAGGGATCGATATCGACAAATTTAGTCTTCACGAAGCTGTGCTTACTGACATACTTGAAGCATTGGTGGAGGGTGGATGGCACGATCATATAGTCATGTATCCACGGACGCCCCAAGAGGATGTGTTAGGACGTATCTGCATCCGTGACGTAGCAGGTAACCTCTGTCCTCAGGTCGCCGATCTGACATTTTAATCGGATATTTCCTAAGGGATAGCTCCTTCTTGAGTTGAAACCGCTAATGGCAGTTTTGTTCGTCGTTAGCCGGTGTATATGGATGCCGAGGACTTGAAGCAAGATTTTCGAGATAATGCTTATCGATGAGCCACGATCGATGTGCATCCGATCCACCTTTATGTCGTCTATGTATCCAGTGTAGTACAAGGGGCAATCATGCATGTTGGTCTTGATTAGCATGTCCTGTCGGGTGAATACGATGTTGGACATTATATACGCACGGTTGCTATCTTGGAGATCTGCCGACGAGTCTTCCCCCATAGGTTTGACCTGGGCTAAGTAAGCGTCAGCATTCTTGAGCGCTTCGCTCAATGCGACACGAAGATCCTTGGAGAGCCTTAGAAGCTCGTATAACGACAACTTTACCGATGTATTAGCCAGTTATGCTAATATATCAAAGTTGTAAGTTCTCTCCAACCCCTGAGGTGCATTCTTACGGAGCGGCCTGTCGAAGCGGGTTTCTTTCGGCTTGGACCTGTCCGCCGGTGGAGACTGAGATGGCCCCAAAACATCAGTGGCCGACAGCATTGTTGGCTGAGGGTCTTCAACTGAACTACCCGGAGTGGACTGGACTAGTGCCCCAGACCGGGTAACAACGACCGCCGCTTCCTCAGCTTCGGCTAAAATTGTGTGGCAAGATCTGTACTTCCTGTCCTTCTGTTGGCTGGAGATGATGTCGCTTGGGTCACTTTGGGCACTAAGTCTAGGTGCACCCACATGATCTCTTCTCGTGACGTGGTGAGAGGTACCAAGCGAGTCGTCTAGTCCCGAACGGAGGAAAGATTAGTAACTTTCATCGTTGCCCGGGGGATAGGTATTGCCCCACCTTGAGTGCTTGTTGGAGGGAAGTCGCCGAACTAAATTGACACCATGTTCGCCGCCACGGTAACCTCTTCAAAGTCTACCGACAGAGCTTTGGAGTTGATAAGATTCTGGATGTACCATTTTAATTTAAAGCAGTCATGAGTGGCATGATGAACAAAGTGGTAGAAATAGCAGTATTTTGGGTCCTCCGTCTCTGTCGCTCGGGGCTCACACCTTAGTGGAGGGAGTTGGATCCTGTCCCCTTGCAAGAGCATGTCGAAGATAGGCTTGACATGACAATCTTCGAATGTGTAATTCACCTGGGGCCACTGAGCTTTTGCTTGCTTTTGTTCAGGCTTCTTGGTCGTACCGGCGACCATAGCCTATTTTCCCTTATTGTCCCGGTTATTGGAGGTGCCGTCAGTGTTGTTGTTATTAGAGATGGTACCAGGACATTTGCTTTTGACCTCTCCGTCCGGGATGTGTAATTCCAGCTGGCGAGCCTTCTTTAACTTCGTCTCCGCATTGGTGGCGCTTATGATGAAGGTCGTCCAATCCCTGAACTGATCTTCACCCATCCAGAGGCTGATTGCAGGGAGAAACTTCTTCTGGCAAATTTCAATCAAGGAGCTTTCGAAATTGCCTTGGGGCAATCTCATTGCAGTTTGGCGGAATCGCTCGATATAGTTCCTTGTTAGCTCCCTCTCTCCCTGAACGACGTCCATGAGGGATGACATTGTCACATCATATCCCACTTCGTAGAATCTTTCTAGGAACATGTGCTTGAGGCCATCAAAAGACTGGATGTAGTTGTCTGGAAGGTTGCGGTACCAGTCAAACGCGATTCCCTCCAATGCTCCGATAAATAATGGTGTAAGGATGGTGTCACTATGCAGCAAGTGGTCGGTTGTGACCTCAAAATAAGTCATGTACTAACTAGCAGAGGTCTTTCCGTCATATGAATTGATATGAAATGGCTTGTACCGTGGTGGAAAAGGCATATCTCTCTATGCAACGGGATACGACTACTGTATTTTGAGGTCCCGAGAGGAGTCTCGGGAATTGAACATTGCCCGAAGTTCCTGGACTTCCCTCATTGCTTTCCTGGCTTCATCTGTAGCAGAAAGAGTGGATGCTCCTAGAGGATTATCATCCAAAGGAGGAGCAGTCGTGTTGGAGTTCGCATTGACTGCGGGTCCCATGCTTGTTTGTCCAGGCATCCTTGTTGGCTGAGTCGACAAGGCAGGTTTGATTTCGTCTATTGACTAGACCAAGAACAGGAGCATGGCTGCAAGTACTTCTAGACGTTGTCGATCAGTAGGCTCTTCATGATCATTGTCGTCCATAAAGACTGTCCGCACGTGGGTAGAGGTAGAAGGGATCGTAGCAGAGGTTCTCTCTGTGTCGTACCGCCGTACCGAGAAATCATCGGAAAATAACAGAATGTTTTCCTCCTCAGACTCGAAAAGGGCGCTACCCCTGTGCAGGAAGCTGCATCGTCTTGGCAAGGACGGTCATCCTCAGGGACGTCTACGTCTGTTGCGTAATTCCAGTGGATCGCTACACCCTGTGTATGCTCTTGGAACACCGGGTTATCACATACTTTGAGGGGACTGCTACCCCCGGCCTCAACTACCCCCAGGGAGGTCAAGGATGCACCCCCAGGTGTTGGAAGCTTCTTTTTGGATCGAGTGCCTAGGTAGACACCCCCTGCGGTTGTCGGTGGCAGTCCTCCAGACGAGAGTTTCCTTGCAATGCTGGAGGAGATTGCCCAGCTGGAAGAGCCTGTCTTCTTTTCTCCCTTGTCAGGAAGAACCTTCCGAATTGAATTACAGGAGGCGACAAGAAATTCCTAATCTTCAGAATTTACACCTATTTTTTGAGTTGTTCTTGGAAGGGTGCTGGCTGGTGCAGTCGTTGAAAAATAGACTACCGATCTTTAGGTGCTGTCGACTTGTCGCAGCAGTAGTTGATGATGACTTGGGTACAACGATGCCCCGAGAGGGGCTCATCGCATGCCAAGGTTGCTTCCTTCTCCTTGCGTTTGTGAGTAATCACCTCTCGCAAGTCGATAGCGGATAGATCTACCTTTGTATCCCATTTATGGAGTCGGGTATCCCGAGCACACGGGTGCGAAGGTGTCATGTTTGCTCCCTGATCTGAGGCTATTAAAAGCACTTTCTCTTGATCGTTAGAGGGAGACTTTTGAGACCTACCCTGTCCGTTAGCCCTGGGAGACTGGATGTGGTTGGTTCTGTACAACTTTCCATCAGGAGCCCGTATAACAGTTAACGGTGCCCGTTGACGGTTAGCAACTTGGACAGTTGACTGGGCCTGTTGGGCCCACACTGCTCTAGACTTCTTTGACTTAGCACCCGAAGGTGCATAGTAAGAAGTGTTCAGATTGACACATCCTACATTCTCAATGGGCCATATGGAGTCGGGCCCGCATGAGAGACGGTCGAACACAGAGCTTCTGACAGGGCCGCATGAGACACTCTGCCTGTGGCCAGGATTTGCTGCCGTATGGACCATCTGCCCATCTCTCTTATACGGTCTCTTCCTCGTCTGTATGGATTTCCCTTATGCCCCTAAAAACTCAGCATCATAGTATTTTCTTTTACTGGATTTAGGGATAGTAGGGTTATCTTCGGTCGGAAGCAAGGCCGCATGAGAGTCTTGATCACCGTCTTGGGCCACAGAAGGAGCTTCTTCGAGAACCTGGTCGGGGGCAAGAGTTTTACGCTTTGATATGCTGTGGGCTCTCTTTGGGCTGGCTCGCTTCTGCGATGGGATGGCGCTTCCTTCAGAGAGAATTTCTTTGAATGCTCGTTGGTCAAATCGAACCACAAGTATTTGTTGTGTGGACCCGAGCTTGGACGCGTCAGATTGCATCACCAACTTCTCATCAGAATAGAAGGATCTCTCCAGTAGAGTCACCATAGTATTTGCCATTAAATATTAAGCACAACAAATTACAAATGAATTGAACTTGATTGCAATCTCACTTGTACAGAAGAAAGCCTAGAAAGAAAGTCTAGAAAACAATCTAAGTACAATAGTTTAGTTTTGATTCTGGGGGTGACGATAGAGGCTCGAAAAAGTGTAGCAACTCTGCCTTACTCCTTGGACTATCTGACGCGATCCTCGCTCTTGAGGAAATTACCCTTTGTAGGTTACCCGTCTTAGATTTCTAACCATTTGCATGGGTGTGGTACCCTGTTATTTATAGTATTTTCTACAATAGCAAATTTTTGGGCCGCATAAATGGCCACGTAGCCACGTGTCTATCACAGTACACAAAGACTCGATCTTGGGCTGCCAGCTGGTGGGGGTTGTTGAGATTTTATTGTTGTGAATCTGGGTGGTTGAGACTTAGTCAGCCTTCCACGTATCCCATCGTAATATAGGATCAGTCTGCTTGAGTCATTTTGAGCCGCATAGGACTTTCAGTGTTCGGCCATGCTGGGCCGTATAAGACTTATGCGGCAGTCTCCCTTAGTCCGTATATATCTTGGGGACTTTTGAGCCATATAGGTTCAATATTTTGGGCCACATAAAGCTCATACGGCTCAGATTGTAGTTACCCTTGGCCGCATGAAGCACATAGATTGAACCGCATAAGGTTCATGCGGCTCGGGTCGTAGTCCTTTTGGCCGTATGGCCATGTCCAGTCTGGTGGCATGACATTTTGTCTGGTCTGGTGGCATGACATTTTGTCTGGTCATGTCTTATTTTCTTTTTGTCAGAGCTGCCAGTCTTGCCAATTTTGACAGAGTTTATCAGCTTTATCATAAAGGTTGATTAGCTTGGCCGCATAAGTAACTATTCTCTTTGCGGCTCAAAAATCAGTCTGGTAAAGATGGGCCGCAGGGGGCATGCTGAGTCTATCATGCGGCTCTTCTTTATGCGGGTCAATCTGTTCCAAGGTACTCATGCGATCAGTTGTGATCCGCATGAACCCCATATTTTCCATGCTTCTACAATTTCGATACAAGCAAACACAAAGAATAAAAATAAATAGGTACGTCGACCCCTTCAGTGGAGCAACTCTCAACACCGGCCATGTAGTATATAATATCAGGGTACGCCGACCCCTTCAGTGGAGCAACTCTCAACACCGGCCACGCAATATATATATATATATATATATATATATATATATATATATATATATATATATATATATATATATATATAATTTTTTTAAAGAAAAAAGAAATTTATTAAAAAATAGGAAACTACGACTGGGCCCACAAGTGGGCGCCAGCCCGATACAAGCCCAAAATGGGACTAAAGACAGGGCCCACAGGCGGGCAACTACAGGACCAGCCCCAACCCGGGAATTTCAAATTTTGAAAATCAAAAGAAGGGGGGCACGTGGCCCACGGGAGCTTGTCCCGAGGGGTCAGGTGGTGGTGGGCCCGAGGACCCATGTGACGGGGCGCGTGGCCCGAAGGGTCGACGGGCGAGTCATGAGGGGGCACGAGGGCCGAAGGGGCGCCTCGGGATGCCCCACGACGCTGGAAGACACGCCGTGCAACGCCGCGGAGGCTGAGGGGGGCGACATGACGCCGGCGTGAGGGGGGAGGTCCAGCCGCAGGGCCTCGAAGCAGGCGGGGAACGACGAGGGAGCGGCCCGAGGCCCTCGGGACTTCCCGAGCACGAGGGAGGGCGACGCCGGGCGGCTCCGCGGTAAGAAGAGGAGGGGTGACGGAGACTGAGCCGTCGGTGAATGAGGGAGCCAGGGAGGAGAGGGGGAGGGATGCCCCGAACGCTCTTCAGGGCTGACTGACGAGGAGGGGGAGCCGGTCCGGCGATGACAAGGTGGGCCCCACGGGGGACAGAGGCGACCGGAGGAGGTATCCGCAGCGGCTGGAGCGCCAGGACAGGCACGACGCGTGAGATCGATGACATGGCAGGGAGGCCCGCACCACCGAAGACGGCCGAGGGCCCCCGACGGAACCTGGGAGCAATGGCTAGCAGTAGTAGCGCCGCCCCCACGCTGTAACGCCCCAGTCCCAAAATACTTAGGATTAGGTACGTATCCATGCCAGCTGCATACATACGAAGTATACTCCAATATATGGAAACCTCGTATGAATACATAAGCTGTAAAATACAGTAGAACCATAACTAATTTCATCCACACAGAATAAATAAATAAAGGATCATATAATGAGAATAAATTTGTCTTGATACAATATGTTGGGCGGAGATAAATCCACTACCAACAAAATAAGGAAAAGTACATAGAAAATGAAATGAGTGGCGAGCGAAGCGAAGACGATCCAAATGCAATCATCCTCGAGAAATAGCAATGAACACGGCTAGAGCTAAAGCACCTGCGAAAGACAATAGCACACACCTGGCAAGACAACCAGGTCCTCAGAGGGACGTAACAAGACACATAATAGCATGCCATATAAACTGAATAAATATTGCTCAAATAAATAAGTAAATCGAATTTATAACATGGTCCAATACGCACCTACTGAACGAGCGTACCATCCCCCCAACCAAACAAGGACAGGAGATGGTAAACTAATTCACGGCGACGTATCTTTCTATGCTAAGAATCCGATATGGTATCCGGACCCCAACAAGGTTCAATACCTTCTTATAGAAGTAGTAAGTCACACCTACAACCAAACAAGGACAAGATGTGACGAACTAATCCGCGACAAGTTATTGTTCTAAGTCACGGTCAGATACAAGTACCCAAACCAAAAGTACTCGTACCTAACGGATAGGGTAGCCTACCATTCTAAGTAAAATAATGTTAAGAACAATCCTTCCTACGCATGGGCCCTGGCTAAATAGGATCGGCGTAGTCCCCCTTTGGGCACCAGAGGCCCCATCAGGAAGAGCATGACGTTCCGCAGAATCGTCAGTGGCCGTCAGTAATCTTGGGTCATCAACCCCGTATCTCCAGCGGAGAGTCCGGGTCACAAGGGAAGTGCATCGAAGCCCATACGCTAAGGAATTGTCCTCCCCGCCCAATGCCTATTATGTTGTATCCACAACATTAACCTCTATAACCGCTAAGTCAAACTAGCATGCAACCTCTATTAGCGGTTATTCCTATCGCACGGCTTGTACGTACTGGTGGCCAGCCAATCATGCACTTTCGTATTCTACATGCGACACACAACTTCGTGTTTACAACGTGTCAAGGCCAATGAATGCAACACACAAGGTGGTCCCTTAAATCTAGGTTTAATTTGTAAGAAAATAATACACAGCAGGAAATATAAATGAACGGTAAGTTCTAACAGTTATGCCATGTATCACAGTTTATTTTGCATAAAGAAAATAAGTAATGCATGAAATATGAGCTAAAATAATTAAACAGCTAATGAAAAGGTGTCTTGCCTGGTAGAGCGCCTGGTGTGCTGCGATAATCAATGTGGCACGATCTGCAACTTCGGTGCAACAACTATGCAAGGTGACCTCTGATGGTGGGACAGACAGTTCCATTGGGTCCAGACGGGTCAAGTTAGTTAGGGTGGACATAAGGTAGTCTAGAATTGGTGCGAGAATAGGAGTAATGGTATTTAGTCATGGAAAGGAGAAAATAAAAAAAATGGATAATGAAATATTTATGATTTTTAGAAAGCTATTTATTATAATATACTTGAGAAACGAAAAAAGGAAAAAACTAGAAATAAATTTTTACTTAAATATATGAAAAACAATTTTGGAAACTATGATTTTACCTATCAAAATGTTTTTAAGTAAAAACTTTTGAGAACATCGAGAAATCGTTTTAGGGTTAAGCCCTAAATTTTTGGTCAAATAAAATTCAGAAAATTTGTCACTAATATCTTCAGAAAAATCACATTAAAATATAATAAAATATATAATGATACCAATTGGTGTAATACTAAATAATTTCGATCATTTATATATATATATATATATATATATATATATATATATATATATATATATATATATATATATATATATATATATATAAAGTACAATATATACTTAATAATAAAATATAACGGCATCTATCCAAGCCTTACCAATAATTATACAACAAAATTAATAATAAAAATATAATTATTCACCCCTTACTGCAAGCAAATACTCATCTAAAAAAAAAGAAAAGAAAATTAATAAATAATAATGGTAATAAGCAGCTTTATAGCTGTTGAGTGTTTCCTAAAAGAAATCATAAGAAAACAATAATAATAATAAAAAAACCTAATTAAAATAACTTTAAACAGAAAAGAAATTTGATAATAGTTTAAAGTAAAATAAATAATAATAATAATAAAAATAATAAAAATAAAAAGAATTGCTGTTCTCTCTTTCGAGAGAACAGAGAACAGTACTAACGAAAGAAGAGAGAGAGAGGATGATGGAAAACAAGGGGGAGAGCGAGAGGGAGAAGAAGGCTTGGGGTCGGCTCCGGCGGAGGAGTTCGGAGGGGCGGCGAGAAGAGGGTTCGACGGCACGGGTTTGATCGGTCAGCGGAGGGCTAGGGCACGACGGGAGAGGGTTTTGGGGAGCCGCCGTGGTCGGCGATGCAGGGGGAAGGAAGGGCGGCGATGCGGAGGTTGGCGCTGCGGTGGCGGAGGACGTGGAGATCGAGGGGTCGCGGTCGCTTGAGGGTGGAGGCGGTGCCTGGGAAAGGGGGCTTCGACTACGGGAACGACGGCGCGGCGCTCCGGCGCTGACGCCGGTGGACGGGCGCCGAGCGGTGGTGCCCGCTCGTCCACAGGAAAAGCGGCGGCGGTGCTGCGGTGGTGGCGAACGCCAGGGCTCGGCGGAAACAGGTCGGTCGGTGCTGGATCGGTGCACACGTGGTGACGCCGGGCTTATCGGTGCGGCGGAGGGTGCGGACTCGGCCGGCGAAGCTCCGGCGAGGTGAGTTTAGGGTTAGGTGTTTTTGATTTCCTTCTTTTTGGTTTCCTTTTCCTTTGGGTGCGGCCGTCGGGTGACGGGGGCTGGGTTGAGGCTGGCCGGGGTTGCCGACGGTGGTGGTGGTGACGACTGGGCTGGTGGTGGCTGGAACTGTGGTGACGGTGGTTGCCGGGTGGCCGTGGCGTGGGCGGTTCTGTGCGGTGGAGACGAAGAAGGGTGGGGAGATCGGTTGGGCTGCTTGGTGTTGGCTGCAGGTGGTGTCGGGGGAACGTGGTTGGCAGTGGTTGGCGGTGGTTGAGTTGGCTGGAGGTCGGTGATGACGAGGGTGGTCCTGTGAGGGCAGGGGTTCGGTGCAGGCAGGGAACAACGATGGTGGCGATAATGGGGATGGTCGGAGGACGACAGGACGGTGTTGGGGTGCTCGGCTGGGTTTCGTCGGTAGGTTTTAGGATATGTTTAGGAATAGGTATCTGATTGTGTCGGGTGTGTCGACACGAAAAGATGGATAATGTACTTGTAAAACATATGGAATAAGATCGTGGATGGTGGAACACGGACACGGGGCACGCACCATTGGAGAATTATTTTGTGGAGGAATTTGTAGATGAATAATGTGGAGGAGTACCTGCCTATTATAGGATGTGGGAATTCCTACTTTGGATAGGATTAGGAATAGAGTAAACCCAATTTGGATATTCCCATATTTAGTTTAAAAGCAATCAAATCAAATCCAAATCTAATTAATATCAAATTAAATACTTTTAGTTTAAAATCAAATCAATTTAAAATATGGATAGTTTACTATTTAAATGTATCCATGGAATCAAATCAAAATTTAATTGTCACAAATATGTCAAAAATATGTTGTCCAAAAATACTATAATAATTAATTTAGAAAATTACATTATTTAAAATAACAATTAAATAATTACGAAAATATATGTTTGTACAATTATTATTCTTATAATTATGCTTTTCTAGTATACAAGTAAAAATATTATTTATTAATAATAATTGCAAAAATGTAAGGCTTTATAAATAAAATAACAAACTTGGAAATAATTGGAACGATAACAAAATAATTATTATGTATATTATTTTGAAACTTCAAAAATAGAAAAATAATATTTTCAAAAATATGTACGCTCGCACATATTCGCACTCGTCGAGCAATTTTGAAAAACAAAATTTCGTGCGCGACGTATAATATGACTACGTGGCGTACAATACAAAATTTTAAATCCATGCAAATTTAATAATAATAAAAAAAATAGTAGAAATTTAGGGGTTTTACATCCTACCCAACTTAAAAGAATTTTGTCCTCGAAATTAAGAATTAGTAGGGGGTGAGAGGACACAAGGGGGTATCAATGGGGAACGATCGTTAACAAAATCATGTCGTAAGAAATCGCGATCTAGATCGTAGAAAACAGTATGGTCACGGTTAATGAATGAGGGTCACGATTAAGAGAACGAAAATAGATTCGCTTTAATTAAGCAATTAGAGGGTCTTGATAGGGTCGAGTAGTTAAGATTAAGATATAGCAACGTCGAGTGATAATGGTTATAGGCGATAGGATAGCTAGAGGAATCTTCTAGCATAACGCTTTCGTTCTTCTAAAGTAGGTGAAGGTGAAAGCAGTATAGAGTTCGAAGGAGGCGTTATTGAATACGAATACGTGATTCAAAGACGATCGAATAATTTCAAAGGAATTGTCAAGGCAGTCGTGGATGGGACTCTAGAGGACAAGCTTAACTATGTCCCCATCCACGTAGAATAATAGGCAAAAGCGAACCAAAGTGCACTTGGTTGATCAGACCATTATACACTGGTTCTGATTAGACAACATGTTAGTGGGATATCTTCCAATAACATATGTCGTGAACAAGCTCGATAATCAATGAACTTGCAAATCTAGGTTGTAGTAGCAACATTTGTCAAGAGAGTGAAATTATAGGCCCGAGAGTAGAAATTGGTTCGAACCTCTAAAGGAGCTAAGTCATGTCCTGCGATGGTCTTTATACAGTCGTCCTATGGTCTTCTTGTCCAAGTCCTTGGTTGGCTAGACGGGTTAGGTCCTCTATTTTCTAGGATCTAAATAAGCTTGCTAATATAGGCCACTAGGTCAAAGGGGTTGCTAGTTCATAAGGTATTCTACCCAACTTAAAGAATTAAACTAATGGTATTTTGGGACTACTAACTAGTAGGGTCAATCTCTAGCAAGCACGAAGGGAAGATAAGAATAGGGGTGGAAGGAAGCAAGCAAGATGCAATTGATGAGTCAAACGGTAGATAAAATTAAGGAAAGAGGTCAAGTATGTGGATGAGATCCTAAACTTCTAAACCTATACGCAGGCTTGCTTGGTATGGTGAATTAACCAAATAATTTATCTAGACCTGCATGGGCCACCACAAAAACATGTAACGCCCCAGTCCCAAAATACTTAGGACTCGGTACGTATCCATGCCAGCTGCATACATACGAAGTATACTCCAATATATGGAAACCTCGTATGAATACATAAGCTGTAAAATGCAGTAGAACCATAACTAATCTCATCCACACAGAATAAATGAATAAAGGATCATATAATGAGAATAAATTTGTCTTGATACAATATGTTGGGCGGAGACAAATCCACTACCAACAAAATAAGGAAAAGTACATAGAAAATGAAATGAGTGGCGAGCGAAGCGAAGACGATCCAAATGCAATCATCCTCGAGAAATAGCAATGAACACGGCTAGAGCTAAAGCACCTACGAAAGACAATAGCACACACCTGGCAAGACAACCAGGTCCTCAGAGGGACGTAACAAGACACATAATAGCATGCCATATAAACTGAATAAATATTGCTCAAATAAATAAGTAAATCAAATTTATAACATGGTCCAATACGCACCTACTGAACGAGCGTACCATCCCCCCAACCAAACAAGGACAGGAGATGGTAAACTAATTCACGGCGACGTATCTTTCCATGCTAAGAATCTGATATGGTATACGGACCCCAACAAGGTTCAATACCTTCTCATCGAAGTAGTAAGTCACACCTACAACCAAACAAGGACAAGATGTGACGAACTAATCCACGACAAGTTATTGTTCTAAGTCACGGTCAGATACAAGTACCCAAACCAAAAGTACTCGTACCTAACGGATAGGGTAGCCTATCATTCTAAGTAAAATGTTGTTAAGAACAATCCTTTCTACGCATGGGCCCTGGCTAAATAGGATCGGCGTAGTCCCCCTTTGGGCACCAGAGGCCCCATCTGGAAGAGCATGACGTTCCTCAGAATCGTCAGTGGCCGTCAGTAATCTTGGGTCATCAACCCCGTATCTCTAGCGGAGAGTCCGGGTCACAAGGGAAGTGCATCGAAGCCCATACGCTAAGGAATTGTCCTCCCCGTCCAATGCCTATTATGTTGTATCCACAACATTAACCTCTATAACCGCTAAGTCAAACTAGCATGCAACCTCTATTAGCGGTTATTCCTATCGCACGGCTTGTACGTACTAGTGGCCAGCCAATCACGCACTTTCGTGTTCTACATGCGACACACAACTTCGTGTTTACAACGTGTCAAGGCCAATGAATGCAACACACAAGGTGCTCCCTTAAATCTAGGTTTAATTTGTAAGAAAAATAATACACAGCAGGAAATATAAATGAACGGTAAGTTCTAACAGTTATGCCATGTATCACAGTTTATTTTGCATAAAGAAAATAAGTAATGCATGAAATATGAGCTAAAATAATTAAACAGCTAATGGCAAGGTGTCTTGCCTGGTAGAGCGCCTGGTGTGCTACGATAATCAATATGGCACGATCTGCAACTTCGGTGCAACAACTATACAAGGTGACCTCTGATGGTGGGACAGACAGTTCCATTGGGTCCAAACGGGTCAAGTTAGTTAGGGTGGACATAAGGTAGTCTAGAAGTGGTGTGAGAATAGGAGTAATGGTATTTAGTCATGGAAAGGAGAAAATCAAAAAAATGGATAATGAAATATTTATGATTTTTAGAAAGCTATTTATAATAATATACTTGAGAAATGAAAAAAGAAAAAAACTAGAAATAAATTTTTACTTAAATATATGAAAAACAATTTTGGAAACTATGATTTTACCTATCAAAATGTTTTTAAGTAAAAACTTTTGAGAACATCGAAAAATCGTTTTAGGGTTAAGCCCTAAATTTTTGGTCAAATAAAATTCAGAAAATTTGTCACTAATATCTTCAGAAAAATCACATTAAAATATAATAAAATATATAATGATACCAATTGGTGTAATACTAAATAATTTTGATCATTTATATATATATATATATATATATATATATATATATATATATATATAAAATATATATATATATATATATATATATATATATATATATATATATATATATATATATATATATATATATATATATATATATATATATATATAAAGTACAATATATACTTAATAATAAAATATAACGACATCTATCCAAGCCTTACCAATAATTATACAACAAAATTAATAATAAAAATATAATTAATCACCCCTTACTGCAAGAAAATACTCATCTAAAAAAAGAGAAAAGAAAATTAATAAATAATAATGGTAATAAGCAGCTTTATAGCTGTTGAGTGTTTCCCAAAAGAAATCATAAGAAAACAATAATAATAATAAAAAACCTAATTAAAATAACTTTAAACAGAAAAGAAATTTGATAATAGTTTAAAGTAAAATAAATAATAATAATAATAAAAATAATAAAAATAAAAAGAATTGCTGTTCTCTCTTTCGAGAGAACAGAGAACAGTACTAACGAAAGAAGAGAGAGAGAGAGGATGATGGGAAACGAGGGGGAGAGCGAGAGGGAGAAGAAGGCTTGGGGTCGGCTCCGGCGGAGGAGTTCGGAGGGGCGGCGAGAAGAGGGTTCGACGGCGCGGGTTTGATCGGTCAGCGGAGGGCTAGGGCACGGCAGGAGAGGGTTTTGGGGAGCCGCCGTGGTCGACGACGCAGAGGGAAGGAAGGGCGGCGAGGCGGAGGATGGCGCTGCGGTGGCGGAGGACGTGGAGATCGAGGGGTCGCGGTCGCTTGAGGGTGGAGGCGGTGCCTGGGAAAGGGGGTTTCGACTACGGGAACGGCGGCGCGGCGCTGCGGTGCTGACGCCGGTGGACGGGCGCCGAGCGGTGGTGCCCGCTCCTCCACAGGAAGAGCGGCGGCGGTGCAGCGATGGTGGCGAACGCCAGGGCTCGGCGGAAACAGGTCGGTCGGTGCTGGATCGGCGCACACGTGGTGGCGCCGGGCTTATCGGTGCGGCGGAGGGTACGGACTCGGCCGGCGGAGCTCCGGCGAGGTGAGTTTAGGGTTAGGTGTTTTTGATTTCCTTCTTTTTGGTTTCCTTTTCCTTTGGGTGCGGCCGTCGGGTGACGGAGGCTGGGTTGAGGCTGGCAGGGGTTGCCGACGGTGGTGGTGGTGACGACTGGGCTGGTGGTGGCTGGAACTGTGGTGACGGTGGTTGCCGGGTGGCCTTGGCGTGGGCGGTTCTGTGCGGTGGAGACGGAGAAGGGTGGGGAGATCGGTTGGGCTGCTTGTTGTTGGCTGCAGGTGGTGTCGGGGGAACGTGGTTGGCAGTGGCTGGCGGTGGTTGAGTTGGCTGGAGGTCGGTGATGACGAGGGTGGTCCTATGAGGGCAGGGGTTCGGTGCAGGCAGGGAACAATGATGGTGGCGATAATGGGGATGGTCGGAGGACGACAGGACGGTGTTGGGGTGCTCGGCTGGGTTCCGTCGATAGGTTTTAGTATATGTTTAGGAATAGGTATCTGATTGTGTCGAGTGTGTCGACACGGAAAGATGGACAATGTACTTGTAAAACATATGGAATAAGATCGTGGAAGGTGGAACACGGACACGGGACACGCACCATTGGAGAATTATTTTGTGGAGGAATTTGTAGATGAATAATGTGGAGGAGTACCTGCCTATTTATAGGATGTGGGAATTCCCACTTTGGATAGGATTAGGAATAGATTAAACCCAATTTGGATATTCCCATATTTAGTTTAAAAGCAATCAAATCAAATCCAAATCTAATTAATATCAAATTAAATAATTTTAATTTAAAATCAAATAATTTAAAATATGGATAGTTTACTATTTAAATGTATCCATGGAATCAAATCAAAATTTAATTGTCACAAATATTTCAAAAATATGTTGTCCAAAAATACTATAATAATTAATTTCGAAAATTATATTATTTAAAATAACAATTAAATAATTACGAAAATATATGTTTGTACAATTATTAATCTTATAATTATGCTTTTCTAGCATACAAGTAAAAATATTATTTATTAATAATAATTGCGAAAATGTAAGGCTTTATAAACAAAATAACAAACTTGGAAATAATTGGAACGATAACAAAATAATTATTATGTATATTATTTTGAAACTTCAAAAATAGAAAAATAATACTTTCAAAAATATGTACGCTCGCACATATTCGCACTCGTCGAGCAATTTTGAAAAACAAAATTTCGTGCGCGACGTATAATACGACTACGTGGCGTACAATACAAAATTTTAAATCCATGCAAATTTAATAATAATAAAAAAAATAGTAAAAATTTAGGGGTTTTACACACGTCGACGCGAGGGGGAGGCTAGCACCTCCGAGGACGGATGCCTGCCCGTGAGAGGCGGCTGACTGGGTGGGGAGGGGGGTCCACTGCCACCAAAGGGTAGAGGGATCCTGGGAGACCCAGTACCACCTCCGGGAAGAGGGGTCCTGGTGGTAGGCTCCCGCCACCGCCGAGGAGGAGGGATAAGCCGCGGGCTTGGCGACGGAAGGGGGAGAGGGATCCGAGATCGAGGACGGAGGTTGCTCGGCGGGGGAGGGCACAGAGAGGAAGGAAGGCCTCCGAGGGAGGGTGCGCGGAGGTGGGAGGTACGATTGGATGAGGGAGTGGGACCGCCTGGGAGGGAGGCGAGGCTGGGAGGACGACTGAAGGAGGATTGAGGGGAGGCGCCGACGGAAGGGGGGGCGAAGGTGGAGGGAGTGGTGAGGGAAATCGACGGGGTAGGGACCACCGGAAGGGCGGAGGGAGCCCGGACCGAGGAAGAAGGAGGGGAAGGTCCAGGTTGGACGGAGGAGAGCGCCGGGGGAGGAGGATGGGATCTGGGGCGGGGGGAGAGGAGTGGGAGGGAGCGGCCTCTGGGGAGGAGGAGGGCACCACTGCGGCAGAGACTGCGGCAGCTCCTGCTGGGGGCAGCGGAGCTGGGCTAAGGAGGGAGGGGGACGTAGATGCCCGGAGGCGCCGAGACCGGCGACGACTACGGCGCCGAGGGCGCTGACTGCTCCGCGCGCGGGGGAGGAGGGGCGTGGGGCCGCCGCACCACGGGCAACCGCCTGGGGCAGGGGCTTCCCACGGGAGGAACGGCCGAGGGAGGCCCGACCAGCAGCCGAGGTCGGGGAGGACGGGAAAGCAAGGGGCCTCACGACGGGGCGCGGGCCTTTGGGAGGCGCCCGGCCACCGCCCGGGAGTGGGAGGGAGGCTCACAAGGGGCGAGCGAGCGCCGACCAGGGGAATCCAGGCCCAATACCCGTTCTCCATATATATATATATATATATATATTTTATATATATATATATATATATATATATATATATATATATATATATATATATATATATATATATATATATAGTGGGCATACGTTTTCCACGGCCACCAGATCGTAGCGGCTGCTGCTACTTGGGTCGTATGGAAGAATCGTAACAAGGCGAGATATGAAGGCCACCAGTTCAACGCTGACATGCTCATTCGTGAGGTGATCAAGAAGTGGTGTAAGATCAGGGACTTCTGTTCGCAAGGCCAGACTGGTTTTTGGGTTTCTCTCCTCTGCTAGGCTCCCGGTTTGGGTTTTATGTTTTGTTGGTATACTTGTATAGGCGTCGGCATTTTATGCCTAAGGGTATACTTGTACAGGCTGCGACATTTTGAGCCTTTATGAAATAAAATAAAGGGGTTCTCCAATATATATATATATATATATATATATATATATATATATATATATATATATATATATATATAGGCGATATTGAAAATAAGGAATTTACATCATACCTTAGCGAGATAGCTATCTTATTTAGGTGCAATAAGGTTCCTTTGGGTCTACACAAGCTGAAGTATACAAGTTTTAGTAGAAACTATATAGAAAAGTGTCTAAATACAACCATCATAAATAGATTTTCCCAAAATAAACTCTAACATGTTCAAAGTCAATCTATACTTACTATGTGCTATAATCTAGCTTTTAGGAAGCACAAAATAGTTATTTTGACTTGAAAATTTATAGGTAAGGTTACACTAATATACCGGTATCTATAAATACCTATTTTAACTAAGTGATCACAATAATTATGTCAAATATGTATAATTTTCAAACCTTGATAGAATTGAAATAATATGAATAATAATGAAATAAATTCATAAAACCTTGTTTTGAAGTTATTTAGAAGAACTTTCATGAAAACAACAGTGTTGGGCTATTTATTTCTTGAAATTTGTAAGTATGTATATAAATATATATTTAAACCTTGTATGGAAAATTAACATTTACAATTTTGTATTTCATGACACTAACAAAATTCATACAAGCCCCTTTTTAAGAATATATAAACTCATCATCTATATAACAAGCATAGAACCATTCAATAAAATCACCACTTAAGGTACTAGTATTTCTAGACTTTCTTCCTAATAAGTTTTCATTCATGAATATGGGAAAACACAAGTTGTAATAACTTATTGTGCCATGAAAAGCTAAAGTGTTGGTAAAGTATACGTGCTTGAGATATACATAAGATAGATAGGGATGTAACTCTTTATCTAACAATTTATACTATAGCATGAATTAATGGAAATTTAAAAGAACAAAAGAGGGGGAGAGCTTGGCTTGGAATTTTGGATGTTTTTCCTAAGAGAGAAATTCTCTCTATGATCCAAAATCAGAACCTAATACACAAAATTGGGATTGGGTTAACACAATAACCTAAAAACGAAATTTTAAAAATTGAAATTGAAAGGAAAAAGGGGAGCCATTTGGGAGACGAAGAGGATGAGAGAGGGGAGAGGTGGTCAGGGGGTTGGGGCCGGTGGTGGCATCGGCGACAACAGCAGCGACAGCAATTGCAGAAATAGGTGGGAGGGTTGAGGAGGAGAAGCAGAAGAGGAAGGAGGAGGAGGAGAAGAAGTTACATGGAAATAGGAAAGGGGAGAATGAATTTCTCTCTTCCTCCTTGATACATATAAAAGATGAAAAAAATAGGAAATGATCGAAATGCCCCTTGGGCTTAGTCATGAGAGGGGGTTGACACATGGCCCCTCTCTCATGTATGAGTGCCACATAGGTGGCATCAAAAATGCAAAAGTGCAATTTTCAAGAGGGCCAAAGGGAAAAGGAGAATTGTTTAAAGAAAAATAATAAAATAAGAAAATGTTAAGGGGAAAATAAATAAATACATAATTAATTATTCTATGACATCAGGCAACAATCTAACTTTAGCATGATAGGCATCATATCATTTACTATTAACAGGCAACAATCTATTTTTCAGCATACAGGTTAACTCCTTTCTTGTTCTTAGCATGGCATCATATGGATTCTCTTATAGGCGTACTCAATGATTACCATCTTGTTATTTACACTAGTATTCAATCAAAGACTCAGCTTCTTATTAGGCGTAAGTGAATCATAGAATGAGACTTTGTCCACTCACCTAGATTAATCATCTTCTATTGCAAAGCTAGCAATCCAATCTCTCTATTTATCTAGTGCATTCGCGGAGCGGGGCACTACATAATTATCCACCGAGAAGAAGTTTCATCCTCGAAACTTAAGGAGAAACTTATGATATCCTTAGCAGTGATAGTCTTCATCCTTCGTCATCATCAATCCATGAAATCATAATTTTAGATTATATCAAAACTCTTGTTCAATAAAGCATCAATCTCAATCAATCAAATCGATAAAATATTTGCCGGCATCATAAAATATTTATGGACTTATTGTGTGGAACGTTCATCTCATCGATGATACCAAGCAGACAAGGAAATTTCCAATCAGGAGAACATCTTCGAATTCAATCAAATCAATTGGCCAGAGGATCATGTTGCTATGATACCATTCTGTCACGCCCTGATCCCGCAGAGTCCTTTCGTCCTCGCTACGGACTCTGTGAGACCGTTCGTCTTCCTTGGACGGGATACCATGCAAACCTAAGTTATGCTTGCACAAGGCCAAGACCTTTACAATGACAAAATAGACAAGATAGACAGTACGCAGCGGAACATATTGCATATCATAATCGAATTGAACACAATTGTAACAAAAAAAAATCTCTTTATTGATTTCATTTGAACAAATTACAAGCTCTCAATTCTCTCTGATACACTATTTACATTCTTTCAGAAATATTACAGATTACAATGATCCCATTCCAAACATTACATTCCTTTATATACAAAACCAACTCTTGCAACGGATGTCCATCTCTTGGCATCTCTTCTGATTTATGGCTCCTGAGGATGAGGTTCAGGACATCGCTTTGGACTATCCTTCTCGATACGTCTTTCACCTGCATGCAGACTGATGATGGGTCAGTATATCAGCATACTGGTAATTGTGAACAAAGGACTACATTTGTCTGAAATGATCACTGTTCATTTAGTGAGAAAAATATTTCTTGTGATATGATCTTGCTACTTTTATCTATGTTCATTTCATGCAGTACAGAGTCAGTTTACATCTCTTTTGAAAATTCCTTTGAAAAGCCACAGTTTATTTCTTTCAAGCATACAAGGGATTGTTCAATTCTTGTGTAGTGCACAGCATGTTTCATGAGCTATATCATTTCTCTTGTTCAAGCCACTCTTAGGGACAATTATAAGCATAATATCACATCTTTTCTTTAATGGGACGTAGCATTTCTTTGTAATAGATTAATCTCAAGCAATTCATATATAAAACTTAAGCAACACATATATATCACTTCTTAGTGATTCTTACCCATAGCCGACAGTCATCCCTACACAAAATAGGTTAGCACAATTTGTATATCTAAGAAGCATACTTTTCTGTCCCAATATGTTATGCTTGCAATAATCTTTGTCTTTATGCATGAATATAACTCTGTGGTCCATGGGCATTCCCATATTAGCAGTTGGGACGTTCTAGCCCATCTCACTAATAGACTGATACCCTCTTCTGGTTACGGGGACTTCTAGCCCTAGGTGTCCTGTTATCTTCTAGGCCGATCGATTCCGGGCGCCCCCAGAATCGATCAAGAGACTACCACTTGTGCACAAGCTATCTAGACCAATGCAAATGCAGCCATCAAATAAAACTATCATGCACTAATCGAGCAACTTGTACACAATTTCATCTTTTTTTTTATGCAATCGAGTGTCACGACCCGCACCCTAGCGTTAGGGCACGAGAACGTAACAACGCCCAGCCTACGCTGCAGTGTCGGCGGTAGAACGCTGTCCTAGGTCACAACATCTAACAATAATATGCTAAGCAGTTTATACTCCCCGAATGGGGGTGACATAGCAGACACAGTCTCAATCACATCTAAGGTAGAGCATAATGGAAGATATATAAAACATGAAACCCAAAAGGGATACATCAGATAGAAGCCTAAGTGTCTAAGATACACAAATCCAGAAATACATCTCAAAGCTCAAATACAGTAATCCATAAAATAAATACAACTCCAGACAACTGAAATAACTATCTAAACAACCTCTAATGTGTCTCCTCTAGGCTAGCAGGTAACCTCCAAGCTATCTGTAAAATTTATCAACAGGTCCAGTCAGGACAGGAACGAGCACAATACATCTCAACAAGTCATAACAGGATAGGAAATGTAATCATGCTAGAGAATAAAATACAAGATCTGAAGAAATAGCATAATGTAAAAGAGAGACTGTAAGTAAATATCTATGATATATATAAAGAGAGACAGTGCTAGTGATTCAGAGTACTGGATAAACATGTGAATGGCTAAGGACTGATTCATGATTACACTACTTGGAATTGATTCATGATTACACTACTTGGATTTATTCACATTTTCATTTATACTCCTCTATCCCCAATCAATACACAAGGATCCATTCAAGTTACGTTAAGATTCATGATTATACTACGTTGCCCATAAAGGGTGATTCATGAATTGATTCGTGAAGGCTCGGTGATCATGAGGGTACATGAGTCACTAGCTGATTCCCGAAGATTCATGATGATAGAAGCATATGATACGTGATGTAAGTGAAACACACATGATAAAAGTATCTGATGCTCCCGAGAGGGATAACATCTCATGAAGGGATCCATATAGTACCAATCCGTGTTACTAATGTGTCAGCATCAAATAAAATAGTCTAAAGTAGGAAATATAATCCTAAACATGATATGAAATGATCAGAGAATGTACTCGCCTGCTATCTGAATGTTCAAAGGAAATGTACTGTCCGAGGAGAGGTGTCTGGCTCCAATTTAGAACAGCACAAGTCATAACAAGTCCAAAATGGTAAAATAAAGCTCTACTATGCATTCTACATGATTCTAGGTCATTCTAGGTCAAAGTCAACTCTTGGTCAACTCTGGTCAACCGTACTAGTCAAATTAGGTTAACTAGGCAGTACTAGGTCTAAACCTAGACTAACAAGTCTCATTAGGCCTAACCAAGCCTAGACTAACACTCACACAAAATCACAAAGCTACACAAGTTATCAAACACACATTACATATATATTCATATATATTTTTATTACAAGCAAGGTGCATAAAGACAAGGAGTGAGTGATACATGAATGTGGATATGGCAATGTGTACATAGCAGTACAATGTGTTCAAGTGTGAGGGTATTATGTTAGAAGGATAACATTTAGCAAGGGTTCATTGTGTCACATAGAAGAAATAACATGTAAAGCAAAGGTTTAGCATGTGTGTGTGGGTGTTAATCATGACAAAAGGGTTTATTTATACATCAAAGGGTTTACTCATAACAGTAAGTAGGTTTTATGTGTATTCATGCTTGGGGTTACTGTCAACATGTAGAAGAGGGTTTTAACATATGAACATGGTGCTAAGTGCTAATATGGCATCATACATTCCTATCATGTTGGCATTCATATATAGCATACATTCATACTTGATTACGTTACTTACTTACATATGGATACTTGCATACATGTTTCAATACCTTGCATTACCCACATGCTTGCATTTCATCCATTCGTTCATGCATTGCATTGCATTCATTCATTCATTCATTAATGCACCTATACATACATATTTGAATACATTATATACTTTCATACATTATATCATTTATGCATAGTCTATATTATATTACATTCTCTTAACACACACACACACATATATATACACATGCATACATACATATTTGTACATATAAGGATACACAAAATGCATATGTCGTATAGTAATCTTCTACATAAAATCAATACTGTACAAATTAACCATTCATTAAATTCCAGGATTAAAGTATGTTATAGATCTTTGTGTTAGCTTTCCGAAACTTTGAACGGATCGCATTTTCGTGTCCAGAAGCTCCCGGAATCGCAAAAACACCGAAACGTGTTCGTCTTTCGTACAGCTGACACTCAAATAATTTTACAGAAAGTTTCAGAACGAATTTGGCCTGTTAAAATATATATTTGGAAAGCTAACTTCGATACGGTTCTTTTAAAAAAACGGAAGATAAATTGGAGTTTTAAGTTAAAAGTTATGACATTTCTAAGTTGCTATTGCTACTAAAAACGTGGATAAATATTATGACGAATTTAGGTAGTTTGAGACAAAAGAAACATAAGTATATAACATAATATATCACGAACTCACTCTCTACACTAATATAAATATATATATGAGACACTATAGAACACATCTCCAATACAAAAATATGAGATTAAACATGTAATAATTCATTCATACATAACAACAACACATAGTGTGTCCAAATTTGGGGTTTTCCCACATGGACACAACCACAACACAAAGGACACTCCTATGAGCTCCAAATGGACACGAAATGGACACAAATGGAGATACAACCATGGGGGTCATTCCTATGGGTTGAAAATATTTCTACATGCATGTAGGGATGGATTAGAGGAGAGATTATACCTTCCGGGAGAGAGATTCAAAGAAAAATTCTTCTGACACGACACCGACACGTAGAGATTCTAAAAGGACACGAACGAGCTCCGAATCCTCCCAAACTTGGCTAGCACCCTCTAACCATGGAATAGAGGAGAAATGAAAAAGATTTGGTGGAAGAAGGGGTTGATTTGGAGATGAAATCAATGGAGGTTTATCTCTAAATTAATTTGGGGAAGAACAAGAGAGACAAAGTGGATGAAAACAAATGAATGAAGGAGTGACTCACTCCTTGTCCCCCCCATAGATGGATGCCCAAGAAGGGTGAGATGTCCCCTATTTGAATGTCCAAAATGCCCTCCACTAATCTATTTGATTTAAATTAGGAATGGGTTAAAGGTTGAGGTCAATTAGTCTAGTTTAAAGTCTCTAATTAAACTAAACATATCCATAAATAATTAGTCTAACTACTAACTAAAATTAATATCATGTGGACTAAAATTAATATCATGTGGGCCATGCCTAACTAGTGTGTGGGTCCCACTAGAGTCAAACTACCCCCCGGGTCCCCGTTTCAAGTCGGATTGAGTTGAAATTCGAACCCGACTCAAATAACCCCAAAACAATATCATAAATAATAAAATAAATTTCAACCCCAAAATAATATCATAAATAATAAAATAAATTTCAAAAACATTCAAAAATGTAAAATGACAAAAATATTCCTGTTTCTGAAAACTGGGGGGAGACAAATCTATCCACCTTAAAAAAATTTCGTCCTCGAAATTAAAACAAAGCAATCACAGGAAACACGTGCAGAAAACAATCTCATTCAAATACTTTTCAAAAAAATCAGCAATAATAAAAAAAATCTCTTTGAGGCACATCAAACATTTGTAAATAAAAACTGATACGTGTCCGCTACGGACACAAAACCATCACAAAATCACACCTATCAAAGGTCAAAATCAACAATCACCAACGCAATAAATATTAAAATAATTCAAAGAGGTCAAATGCAAAATATCCTTAGGCCAGAAATGATATTAAAACATCCTAATCACATGGTTAGGTTCTAGGTCAAACAGTCTCTAGGGTTTCACTAGCAAAACATCAAAATTACAAGTCATAATTTTAAATAGTTTTAAAATAATTTAAAAATTACCAAAAATCCTATTATGATTTAAATGTCAAATCAATAAATGATTAAAATTACAAAATTTCAAAATTTCAAAATTACCCTCATTTTAGAAAATTGGGTGTTACAAGTCTACCCACCCTAGAAAAATTTCGTCCTCGAAATTAAAATGTTCATACTCCTTCTAGGTCAAACCCTCCACAATCAAAGTCTCAGAACTTAAACAATCATATGATTTAAAAGGATGACATACAGGGTCATGGCATACGGTGGTAGTGAAAGTCTCATCTAGGTATACTAGTCATGCTAAACCAAAACGGTCATAGGGTATCAAAATACACAAGCAATCTAGGGTGCTAAACTAGAAAAGATACAGAAATAACAATCATCAAGACTGTAAGGCAGTCTACCATCCTATATGAAAACTGGTATCATCAAAAAAAATAAAGAAAGGTAAGTACCAATTATCTATAAAGGGTTCAGAAAATCAAAATCAAAAGTTAAGGAATGAAAGTCACTTACATGGAAATCCAATCACAATATGTAATATATATAGAAGGTGGGTTAGAGAGGGAAAAGCTAGTATTATGTAAAGGTTATGTGGTTCGTGTGTGTATGGGTATATATGGACATGTTCATATGGTTAAATAGTAGGCATTGGTGTATGTAACATATACATGAGGAGTATAGGAAGATTTGGGTTTCAAAACAACGGCTATCAAGTTACACTACTCATGGCATATTGGTTAAACAATCTACAATACACAACCTATTTACTCATAACATGCATGGCTAACCATATACATATATAAAGAGGTAGAGATTTAGTTATATATCTATATATATTATAACATGTATGTCTACGCTCTATATGTATCTATATAGATATATGAACATAACATAGAGGGGAAGGGTTAAGTTACATGACAGTGTAAAATAAGTTAGGGTGTGCGTGTCCTTGTACAAGGTTATAGTTTAGTATTGAAAGGTTAACTCCAATTTTAGTTCAGCATTTACATACAAAATCTGAAAATAAGCTAACATTTAAACCAGTACAATATTAACATAATGCAGTTTCAGAATTTAGGGGCTTGAACATCACAACCAACTTAATGCTCCTAACACAACCTAACATGATGGAAATAAAATCCTAACATACTATCCATACATTTATCTATGCATACAGTTCAATATTACATATTAAGTCTGAAAGTGAACTAAACATAGAAATTAATTTAAAATGTTAACATGTATTCAGTTTTAGGATATTAGAGAAATTTGAACATCAACCAACCCAATGTTTATCACAACCTAACATGTAAGAATACGAAACCTAAATTTATATCCCTACATACCACAATGTATATAGCTCAAAACATTACATTTAAAACAACAATTTGAACTAATATTTAAAATTCAATATTAAGGGTTAATATGCACACAGTCTTAGATTTGACAAATTCAAACACAAAACTCAACTAATTTTTTTTTTGAATTGAAACCCTACGTATAACATACATGTGCAGTGATGTAAACATAACTAATAACATGAAATCTATATTTGAATTACGAATTTAAATTGGAAAAGCAGAAAACCAGAAATATTGGGATTTTGACAATTTAAACATCAACTACATATTAACATGTATTTAGATAGGTGGGAAATCAAGTGTAGCATGCATACGTGTCAGGCAAAGAGTCTGTGTCCACTATATATATATTCTCATGTTCCAATATAAAAATCAAATTCTATATCAAGACCAACATTTGGATTCCTACCAAGATTGCAAAGTAGGTGATTGGTGAAATCAAGACAGTTTTATTATTATTATTATCATTATTTAATACAATAATAATAGCAAGAAGAAATAACAATAAAATCTATTTTGCTTATCTATTTAAAGGAAGAACCATTTTGAAACCATAGCTACAATACCAAATCCAAGATAAGGTCTAGCAAAATCGTCGATTCATTGTATTAAGAAGAAATTCGTAGTAAGAAGTTGCACAAGGTTCATAAAAACAGCTAAAGCTACTCCTAAGTTAAATAATGAGAAGCAAAACAAAACAAATAATAATCTTTTTTTTTGAAGGACTGAAATAAAAGTAGAGAAAACATGTTCAAAAATATTTAAGGTACAATCTGATAATCATATACGTCTATCCAAAATCATGGTACTCTAAATCCTCGTCATACTAATAAGCAAGGCTACGATAATCACAGAGTCCTCGACTTAGGCACATACCTCTAGAATCATGGTATTTAACATTTTCGCGATGCCGCTAGCTTGGCTGCGAAAACCTTAAATTCCCACACCCGAGAAATAAATCCAAAATCAGACTATATGTCCTCACCATGCTGGCTAATGTGACTATAGAAGACTAGATTCCATAACTTAGTTGACCTAGCCCATATAATTTCATCTTGACAAAAATTAAATTAAATCAACAATGAATACCCAAAAATCAAATTTATCACGAACATCAAGATTCAAAAATGAACAAAAATCCTTCAAATTGTATAAATACAAACTCGGATGCTACCGCTAACATCAAGATTCAAAAATGAACAATCATCCCTCAAAATCAATAAATACAAACTCAAATTCAACAATAATCCATCAAAATTAAATTTAACAACAGAAAATAAAGATAAATCAAATCAAGGAAAAAAGAGTTTTCAAATCGAAGTTAAAATAAGATTCTCAAGGGTCGTCCCAGGAATCTCTCAGGGGATCCTAACTGTGATTGAGTACCTTCAGAATATATCCTAATCCTACTGCAGGCTGTAGTGATACTCTAATTCGAGTACCACTACACTTCTAGTCTAGACCTGCATGGGCCACCACTAAAAATGTGTCACGACCCGCACCCTAGAGTTAGGGCACGAGAACGTAACAACGCCCAGCCTACGCCGCAGTGTCGACGGTAGAATGCTATCCTAGGTCACAACATCTAACAATAATATGCTAAGCAGTTTATACTCCCCGAATGGGGGTGACATAGCAGATACAGTCTCAATCACATCTAATGTAGAGCATAATGGAAGATATATAAAACATAAAATCTAAAAGGGATACAGCAGATAAAAGCCTAAGTGTCTAAGATACACAAACCCAGAAATACATCTCAAAGCTCAAATACAGTAATCCATAAAATAAATACAACTCCAGACAACTGAAATAACTATCTAAACAACCTCTAATGTGTCTCCTCTAGGCTAGCAGGTAACCTCCAAGCTATCTGTAAAATTTATCAACAGGTCCAGTCAGGACAAGAGCGAGCACAATACATCTCAACAAGTCATAACAGGATAGGAAATGTAATCATACTAGAGAATAAAATACAAGATCTGAAGAAATAGCATAATGTAAAAGAGAGACTGTAAGTAAATATCTATGATATATAAAGAGAGACAGTGCTAGTAATTCAGAGTACTGGATAAACATGTGAATGGCTAAGGACTGATTCATGATTACACTACTTGGAATTGATTCATGATTACACTACTTAGATTTATTCACATGTTCATTTATACTCCCCTATCCCCAATCAATACATAAGGATCCATTCAAGTTACGTTAAGATTCATGATTATACTACGTTGCCCATAAAGGGTGATTCATGAATTGATTCGTGAAGGCTCGGTGATCATGAGGGTACATGAGTCACTAGCTGATTCCCGAAGATTCATGATGATAGAAGCATATGATACGTGATGTAAGTAAAACACACATGACAAAAGTATCTGATGCTCCCGAGAGGGATAACATCTCATGAAGGGATCCATATAGTACCAATCCGTATTACCAATGTGTCAGCATCAAGTAAGATAGTCTAAAACAGGAAATATAATCCTAAACATGATATGAAATAATCAGAGAATGTACTCGCCTGCTATCTGAATGTCCAAAGAAAATGTACTGTCCGAGGAGAGGTGTCTGGCTCCTATTTAGAACAGCACAAGTCACAACAAGTCCAAAATGGTAAAATAAAGCTCTACTATGCATTCTACATGATTCTAGGTCATTCTAGGTCAAAGTCAACTCTTGGTCAACTCTGGTCAACCGTACTAGTCAAATTAGGTTAACTAGGCACTACTAGGTCTAAATCTAGACTAATAAGTCTCATTAGGCCTAACCAAGCCTAGACTAACACTCACACAAAATCACAAAGCTACACAAGTTATCAAACACACATTACAAATATATTCATATATATTTTTATTACAAGCAAGGTGCATAAAGACACGGAGTGAGTGATACATGAATGTGGATATGGCAATGTGTACATAGCAGTACAATGTGTTCAAGTGTGAGGGTATAATGTTAGAAGGATAACATTTAGCAAGGGTTCATTGTGTCACATAGAAGAAATAACATGTAAAGCAAAGGTTTAGCATGTATGTGTGGGTGTTAATCATAAAAAAAGGGTTTATTTATACATCAAAGGGTTTACTCATAACAGTAAGTAGGTTTTATGTGTATTCATGCTTGGGGTTACTGTCAACATGTAGAAGAGGGTTTTAACATATGAACATGGTGCTAAGTGCTAATATGGCATCATACATTCCTATCATGTTGGCATTCATATATAGCATACATTCATACTTGATTACGTTACTTACTTACATATGGATACTTGCATACATGTTTCAATACCTTGCATTACCCACATGCTTGCATTTCATCTATTCATTCATGCATTGCATTCATTCATTCATTCATGCACCCATACATACATATTTGAATACATTATATACTTTCATACATTATATCATTTATGCATAGTCTATATTATATTACATTCTCTTAACACACACACACATAGATATACACATGCATACATACATATTTGTACATATAAGGATACACAAAATGCATATATCGTATAGTAATCTTCTACTTAAAATCAATATTGTACAAATTAACCATTCATTAAATTCTAGGATCAAAGTATGTTATAGATCTTTGTGTTAGCTTTCCGAAACTTTAAACGGATCGCATTTTCGTGTTCGGAAGCTCCCGGAATCGCAAAAACACCGAAACGCGTTCGTCTTTCGTACAGCTGACACTCAAATAATTTTACAGAAAGTTTCAGAACGAATTTGGCATGTTAAAATATATATTTGGAAAGCTAACTTCGATATGGTTCTTTTAAAAAAATGGGAGATAAATCGGAGTTTTAAGTTAAAAGTTATGACATTTCTAAGTTGCTATTGCTACTAAAAACGTGAATAAATATTATGACGAATTTAGGTAGTTTGAGACAAAAGAAACACAAGTATATAACATAATATATCAAGAACTCACTCTCTACACTAATATATATATATATATATATATATATATATATATATATATATATATATAAAAAAAAAAAAAAAAAAAAAAAAAAAAAATATATATATATATATATATATATATATATATATATATGAGACACTATAGAACACATCTCCAATACAAAAATATGAGATTAAACATGTAATAATTCATTCATACATAACAACAACACATAGTGTGTCCCAATTTGGGGTTTTCCCACATGGACACAACCACAACACAAAGGACACTCCTATGACCTCCAATTGGACACGAAATGGACACAAATGGAGATACAACCATGGGGGTCATTTCTATGGGTTGAAAATATTTCTACATGCATGTAGGGATGGATTAGAGGAGAGATTATACCTTCCGGGAGAGAGATTCAAAGAAAAATTCTTCCGACACGACACCGACACGTAGAGATTCTAAAAGGACACGAACGAGCTCCGAATCCTCCCAAACTTGGTTAGCACCCTCTAACCATGGAATAGAGGAGAAATGAAAAAGATTTGGTGGAAGAAGGGGTTGATTTGGAGATGAAATCAATGGAGGTTTATCTCTAAATTAATTTGGGGAAGAACAAGAGAGAGAAAGTGGATGAAAACAAATGAATGAAGGAGTGACTCACTCCTTGTCCCCCCCCATAGATGGTTGCCCAAGAAGGGTGAGATGTCCCCTATTTGAATGTCCAAAATGCCTCCACTAGTCTATTTGATTTAAATTAGGAATGGGTTAAAGGTTGAGGTCAATTAGTCTAGTTTTAAGTCTCTAATTAAACTAAACCTATCCATAAATAATTAGTCTAACTACTAACTAAAATTAATATCATGTGGACTAAAATTAATATCATGTGGGCCATGTCTAACTAGTGTGTGGGTCCCACTAGAGTCAAACTACCCCCCGGGTTCCCGTTTCAAGTCGGATTGAGTTGAAATTTGAACCCGACTCAAATAACCCCAAAACAATATCATAAATAATAAAATAAATTTCAACCCGAAAATAATATCATAAATAATAAAATAAATTTCAAAAATATTCAAAAATGTAAAATGACAAAAATATTCCTGTTTCTGAAAACTGGAGGGTGACAAATCTATCCACCTTAAAAAAATTTCGTCCTCGAAATTAAAACAAAGCAATCACAGGAAACACATGCAGAAAACAATCTCATTCAAATACTTTTCAAAAAAATCAGCAATAATAAAAAATCTCTTTGAGGCACATCAAATATTTGTAAATAAAAACTAATACGTGTCCGCTACGGACACAAAACCATCACAAAATCACACATATCAAAGGTCAAAATCAACAATCACCAACGCAATAAATATTAAAATAATTCAAAGAGGTCAAATGCAAAATATTCTTAGGCCAGAAATGACATTAAAATATCTTAATCACATGGTTAGGTTCTAGGTCAAACAGTCTCTAGAGTTTCACTAGCAAAACATCAAAATTACAAGTCATGATTTTAAATAGTTTTAAAATGATTTAAAAATTATCAAAAATCCTATCATGATTTAAATGTCAAATCAATAAATGATTAAAATTACAAAATTTTAAAATTACCCTCGTTTTAGAAAACTGGGTGTTACATCGAGCCAGTAGCTCTACTCTTTTCTCTATACGGATAAGTCGTATCATCTCTTTTCAGGCAACTCTTATACAATAGCAACCTATCAAGCATTTTATTTCTTTTGCAATAGTTTAATATCATTAAGCAACATACTGTTAGCATACGATAGACATATGAAATCATTTCATTTTTTTGTTATAAGCATGGCAAGGTTCTCTTGATCAAGGCAGCATTCACTTCTTACTATCAGGCAATAATCTAAATTTAGCATGACAGGCATCATATCATTTACTATTAACAGGCAACAATCTTCTTTTCAGCATACATGTTAATTCCTTTATTGTTCTTAGCATGGCAGTATGTGATTTCTCTTATAAGCGTACTCAATGATTACCATCTTGTTATTAACACTATTATTCAATCAAAAACTCAGCTTCTTATTGGGCGTAAGTGAATCATAAAATGAGTCTTTGTCCATTCACCCAGATTAATCGTCTTCTATTGCAGAGCCAGCAATCTGATCTATCTGTTTATTTAGTGCCTTCGTGAAACGGGACACTACAACCCCGACCTCTTTCAACCCTTCTACCACCTTTATTTCAAACATAGGACATCCCCCTAAAACTCTAACACCTTTCCGAGGAGCCTCAGCCACTAATATGGTCGATACGAGGTGCGGAAGGCACCTGAAGTCGACCGAACTTGTGTTGAATTAATCACAGCAGGTTAGTCAACTTGTAGAGTAGGTTTTATCTACTTTTTATCATCCAATTCTCCAAAAACCTAAACTAGAAGTTATTGAAGAACAGGTAGGCAACTCTAGAGGGGGGTGAATAGAGTTTATAACGAAAATGATAAATTAAAACTTAAACTCTTTTCACCAACAAAATAATCAGAGTAAGATAAATGCGAAAATAAAGTAGTTAGAGAGAAAGAACAAACACAACAAGATTTTTAACCTGGTTTCCCTCGTGGAGGACTAGTCCAGGCCTGAGAACTCTAGCTTAGGATTGAAATCTACTATTTATGAAATAGGGTTACAACCATGTGCCTTTTCACAGAAGAGCACACCAAACTTCTTTCAATGATCGCGGGTGGCAAAACTTGAACTTTTCTAAGCGACTTACAACTTCTTGCACTTCAAACTTCTAGCTGAATCAGACCGAGCAACTTGGACGGTTGGGAAGTTTGAATGCTAAGTTGGATAGGAAGGTAAAGCTTTTTAATATGTAGGCTATGTAAGAGAAGAAGAAGAGAAGATTGGATGGTTTGAAATGAGAAAATTCAAGGACTATTTATAGGGTTCTTGGTAGGCAGAATTCGGCCAGAATTCTGTGTCCAGAATTCAAATTTTTGGCCATTGGACAACTAGCAGTGATCAAACCCTAAAAATTAGCTTCCTGTAATTTAAGGGGCAGAGTTCGGCCCGAACTCTGTGTGAAGGCAGAGTTCGGCCCGAACTTTGTCTCCTATGGACAGAAAGTTCTTAATGGGCTTCTGGATGAATGGGCTGATTTGGATATTGGCTAAATAAACCTATAAGGCTATGTCTAGCCCAAAGTTGCTCAGTATGCCCGAACTCTGCCTCCTATGGACAGAAAGTTCTTAATGGGCTTCTGGATGAATGGGCTGATTTGGATATTGGCTAAATAAACCTCTAAGGCTATGTATAACCCAAAGTTTCTTAGTATGACCCAACGTACATTATCCTATACTCAAAAACAATAAAATGTACAGACTCCAGAATACACAAAGTAGTAAATCTTCAGGCAGCTGTAGTCTTGAACCGATGAGCTGAGTTGATCGATTTCGAGCTTGATGTATCAAATTGGACTATGACAAATATTGTTTTGTTAATTGTCAAGATTAGGTTGACTGTGATCTGGTTTGAGTCAACAATCTCTTCCATTTTGATAATTGACAAAATATGATATTTGCATGTCTCAATATCCATACCTGGACATATTATGGCTCCCCCGTACTTGAACAAATTTTCTCTCCCGTAAAATGATATTTCCTGTGACAAGTTCTCATTCAAGTATACATAATTCATAGTGCTAAGGCAAATATCAAGTGTTCTTCCCCTTTTGACAAACATCAAAATGAAGACGAATATAGAGAAGCAATATAGAGACCATCCACATAATGAAAGATAATATGCTAACAACAGTTTTGATCAAGTAAAAACAGAGCCATAGAGTTTAACAAGGCTAATAAAAACATAAAAGCATAACTAAAAGAAACAAAGTACAAAAATAAAAAATGGTCCTAAGCATCAGTGACAATACAAAAGCCATATCCATCATGGATCATGTGAAGGCCCCGCACCATCGAAACCGGTACGACGGGGATCAACAAATACAGAGGTCGGATCAAGGTAGCGACGAACCCAAGAATCGTCAATTCGATAACCGTCGCGAGACGGATCACGCATCATCGGAATCGGCATCATCGGATGGGAGGCCATGGAATACTGAATGTCATGGATGGAGTTGCTGAGCGCACTCATCTGTAGTGTGGTGCGATAGTCCATCTGCGTCCAGCGGTCGTCCATCTTAGCCCAGCGTTCGTCCTCCAAACCGAAACGATCGCGAAGCATAGTCTGAATAGAGTCAAGTGTAGCAGTAGACTCGGGAGCAGGGGAATCAGGAGCAACAAAGGGTACAAGAAAGTCGGGCTCCTCAGTAGCATCAGACTCAGAGGAGGCCGCAGCAGCAACAGTTCTCCATGCCTTGGTCAGATTGGCAGGAGGAGACAAAGACTGACACTGATCTAATGGGACATGAAAGGCGCGAAAGATCATAGAAAGATACATGGCATAAACTAAGGACTTTGGTTTAGGCCTAGCACGAATCAACCAATACATCAACGTGCGAGAAAAGTTGAAAGGAACAAAAAAGTGCAGAAAGAAAAGAGAAGTGATCTCAAAGTAAGTGACTTCATCAGTCAATCCAGCTTTCGACAAGACCGAGGAAAAGATAATGCGATGAAGCTCGTAAAAGTGATTATTGAGATGTTTAGCCTTAAGTTTGCGAGGATGAGCATTAGGAGAGCAAAGATCATCCTTTAAACTTTCCAAAGTGGTCTTACCGGGGAAAAAAAAATCCCGGGCATCATCAAGCCGTTCCCAAGTATTAGGGTCGGGCATACCAAGAAGATCGGCTAACTCAAAATCATCAAATGAGATATCGATACCGGCGACACGGAAGTAGATACCGTCGCGGTCATAAGTCATATTGTAATAAAATACTTGAATGGCATTCACATAGATAGGTTCATGAGTTGCAACAAGTTCATCGAGACACAAGTCACAAAAGTTAGGAAGATAGTCGAAAAGTACGGTGAACTTAATAGGGTGTCCGACAAATTCAATACGATGACAAAAGTCGGCGAATAATGCGTTAGAGGCATCTAATGACACAAAAATACGGTCATCATGTGTGTCAGAATTGAGAGGTGGAGGTGGGTTGAATAGAGGGTGGATCATGCCATGAGGAGGAGGAGGAATAGGTTGCGGGATCGGTTGAGGATGTGGTGGAGGATTAGACGGAGGGTTGGGTAGAGGATTAGTAGAGGATGCACCTATACTTCTCCTTCGTCTCTTCCCTCTACCAAGCAACCTAGCCATGAGAAAAAAATTGAGAGAAAGGAAAGAAAGAGAAGATATACCTCAAAAAGAGACCCAAGATGGAAGAGGATGAGCCCAAGATTGATCTTCTTGAGTTTGGAGAGAGATTTCCCAACGATGGAGACTTCTAGGGTTAGGGTTTTGAAAGAAATATGTTTAGAGAGGTTTGGAGAAGACAATGGAGAGGAGAGAGAGAGAGAGAATCCCGAGTTTAAGAAGAGTTGGTCGGCTGGTTGGGTCAAATATGAGCCATCGGATCACAAACAAATGAACGGCTGAGAGCCACCCGAGGTTCCGGAATAAGGAGGCCAAACTCGGCCCGAACTCTGTGTGGGGGCAGAGTTCGGCCCGAGTTCTGGTTTCTTGGGCCAGAACTTCAAGTAGAAATCCAATAGGAAGAATTGGTAAATTTTTTTAGGAAATTCAATGAAGGTAGAAATTTTAAATGGGGTAGGCTATAAAACAAATTAACCATATAATAAACAAGGAGTTATGACATAAATCAATATGGTAAAACTGCCATGGGGTAGCTGCAAGGGCCGGATCCCAGCTAGCGGTAGTCCGAAGACTAGTGCACCGTATCGCTTAGGATTTTACACCTTGTTGTCAGAAAGACCCTTTCGGCTTATACCCATAGCAAAATCAGCATAGAGAATCGTTACATAATCGATATTTATGCAGGGCAATTTAATGAATAATCGTTTCATCTAAAATTCCTAATTTACGACAAAAAAAATTGAATCGCTCCTCGGATAGTGGTTTTGTAAAGAAATCGGCCAACTGATGATCAGTGTCAATAAATTCTAAATTGATAGTGCCATTCTGTTGATGATCACGCAAAAAGTGGTGACGAATTTTAATGTGTTTCGTGCGTGAGTGACATATGGGGTTCTTAGTAAAGTTTATTGCACTAGTGTTATCACAGAATATAGGAATGTGCATAAAAGATAGGTTGTAGTCTGCAAGGGTTTGCTTCATCCACAGAATTTGTGCACAACAACGACCAGCTGCAATATATTCAGCTTCTGTTGTGGATAATGCGACAGAATTCTGCTTCTTGCTAAACCAAGAGACTAGAGCCTTGCCTAATAAATAACACGTACCGCTAGTACTTTTACGGTCAACTTTGCATCCAGTAAAATCAGCATCCGAGTAACCAATAAGGTCAAAGAAAATTGATTTGGGATACCATAAGCCCATTGTAACAGTACCCTTAAGGTATCGAAAGATACACATAACGGCGGACATGTGTGATTCCTTAGGACTATCTTGATAGCGAGCACACAGGCAAACACTAAACATAATATCAGGCGACTAGCAGTTAAATAAAGTAGACTGTCTATCATACCTCGATACTTACGTTGATCCACAGGTTTGTCGCTTTTATCTGATTCTAGTTTGGTTGTAGTAGCCATTGGAGTGCCAATTGGTTTGACGTTGTCAAGGTCAAACTTCTTTAGCATGTCCTTTGTATACTTTGACTGACAGATGAAAGTTCCATACGATGTTTGTTTGACTTGCAGTCCAAGGAAGTAATTAAGCTCCCCCATCATGCTCATCTCAAACTCGTTTTGCATACACTTAGCAAAATCTTGATAGAGAGTTTCATCAGTAGAACCAAATATGATATCATCAACGTAAATTTGTACTAAAAGAATAGTGTCTTTGAAAGATTTTATAAAGAGTATAGTGTCAACTTTTCTTTTTGAGAAACCTTTATCTAATAAGAAAGTACTTAGGAGTTCATACCAAGCTCTGGGGGCTTGTTTGAGGCCATAAAGTGCTTTCTTCAGTTTGAAAACATGGTCGGAAAATTTATGATTTTCAAACCAGGGGGTTGTTTTACAAAAACTTCCTCCTTAATAAAACCATTTAAAAAGGCACTTTTGATATCCATTTGAAAAAGTTTAAAATTTTGAAAGTTTGCAAATGCACAAAGCATCCGAATGGATTCCAGTCTTGCAATAGGAGCATACGTCTCATCATAGTCGATACCTTCCTCTTGGTTGTATCCTTGAGCTGCTAGACGAGCTTTGTTGCGTGTAACTGATCCATCTTCATTTACTTTGTTGCGAAAAACCCATTTCGTACCAATAATCGAATGATTAGCTGTCCTAGGAACAAGTTCCCAGACCTAGCTCCTTTCGAATTGGTTGAGTTCTTCTTGCATGGCGGAAATCCAATCATTAAAAGCTTCTAAAATATTCTTAGGCTCAATTTAAGAAATGAAGGCAGTGCCAACAATCGAATCTATTTAGGATGAACGAGTACTTACTCCGCGAGATACCTCACCTATTACCAATTTCTCTAGATGTGACGGTTTGAACTCAAATTTCTTCGGTAGGCCTTCCAGAGAGTTGGCTTCAGGATTAGTAGTCATCAGCGTAGAAGTTGATGGTTCATCATCATCGTTGGGGATGGTAGCTGTACAGTTTTCTTCATCAAAAGTAATATTAGTAGATTCTTCTACTATCATAGAGCGTTTGTTGAACACTTGATATCCCTTAATTTTGTCGGCATAGCCAAGAAAAATACCATCGTCAGCTTTGGCATCAAATTTGCCTAAGTTGTCTTTGGTATTGAGGATAAAGCAGCGACAACCAAACACTCTAAAATATGAAACATTTGGAGTCCTACCAAACCAAAGCTCGTAGGGTGTTTTCTTCAAAATAGGTCGAATAAGCACCCTATTTAAAATATGGCATGCTGTACTGACAGCTTCAGCCCAAAAATATTTTGGAAGTAAAAAATTATTCAACACGACTCTAGCCATATCGCCAAGAGTCCTATTCTTCCGCTCCACAACACTATTTTGTTGAGGAGTTCTAGGACAAGAAAACTCATGATCAAAACCATTTGAATCAAAAAACTTTTCAAAATTGGAATTTTTGAATTCGCCTCCATGATCACTTCGGATTCGAGTAATCATGTAGCCTTTTTCATTTTGAACATTTTTAGCAAAAATTTTGAAAACAGAAATTGTATCGCTTTTGTTTGAAAGAAAGAAAACCCAAGTGAATCTAGAAAAATTATCTACTATAACAAAAGTATAGAGTTTTCCACCAAGACTGGCTACTCTACTCGGACCAAATAAGTCTATATACAGTAGTTGCATGGGTCTAGTAGTACTTACAATGTTTATGGAATGAAATAAAGATTTGGTTGCCTTATTTAGTTCACATTCGGCACATACCGTGTCCTTCTTGAATGTGATGTCGGGCAGACTTCTTACTAGCTTCTTTATCGATAGCCTGGATATAGTATCCATATTGGCATGACCAAGACGCTGGTGCCACAATAGTTTCTCATCCTTGTGGGCGTAGAGGCATCTTCCTGCACTGTTAGTATTTCTAGATAGATAGAAAATATAAATACTATCCTCTCTTATCCCTTCAAAAGTGATGTCTCCCATTGACCTATCATAAATATAGCATTTATTTTGTCCAAAGTTAATATCATATCTATGATCAGCAAGGTGACTTATGCTGAGCAGGTTATGCTTTAGCTCGGTCACTAGGTAAATATTCTTTATTACAGAAGAAGGAGGATGACCAATAGTACCATTACCTATGATGTACCGTTTTAGGTTGTTGCCGAAGGATACATTCCCTTCCCTCTTCATCGATAGTGATGCAAAAAGATTTGCATCTCCCGTCATATGTCACGAGCATCCACTATCGAGAATCCACTTGCTTTTAGTTGAGGGAGGAAGGTCCACCTACATCAAGAGTAGATGTGACCTTTGGTACCCAAGTTCTTGTGGGTCCTGAAATGTTAGTCTTTGGTACCCATGCATATAGATTTATATCTACTAATCTCTTAATTATATATTGTGGTGAGATGTGTCCATGTAATCCATAGTAGGTGCAAGTAGGATGCCTATTAGTATTGGGAGATTGTTGATGGTGATATCTATATTCAGCATGGTGGTAGTTGTGTGGAACAGCAGGATAGTGACTATATGTAGCAGCAGGATGATGGTTATGTCTATGTGTAGCATGGTGATAGTTAGCAGGATAGTGACTATGTGCAACAACAGAATGATAGTTATGAGAATAATGTCTATGTGTATGTGGTTTATGTGCTACATGGGAGTACGTGTATATGTAAGCTTGTTTACGTGCTGCATGTGGGTGACATGTTTTACTATTTTGAGTAGTCTTGTGCTTTATATGTGTCTTATGTGATTGGGTTTGAGGTTGAGCAACCTGTTTTCCCAATCTAATCTCTAATTTCTTAGAGGCAGCATGCAGTTCATTATACTTAGCATTTAAACTATCAATTTTAGCAATAGAGATCTTGTGTCTGTTCTTTTCTTCAACAATCTAAGTGTTGAGTGCTGTGATCTCACGTGTTTGCTTTTTAATAAGTGCTTCGGCATCATGTAGGATTAACTTAAGCTTAGACACCTCATTAGTGACTTCCGTGGGTGGAGTGTCTCTAACACTATCAAGCAAGGAAGAAAAGTTTTGAATCTCTATTTTATAACTTTTGACCTTCTCCTTGGCATGCTTATATTTACTATTGACTTTCTTATGGTCATTTAGTAAATCAATAAAAGCATCGCTAAGTTCATCAAAAGTAAAGTCATCGAGAGTTTCGCTAGTTACCTTTTCGGATATCGCCATTAGGCAGAAATTAATGGTGTCTTGAGGAGAGTCCTTTTCTTCCTCGGAATCACTTGCTTCGCTTTCATGCCATATGCTAGTATTGGCATAGTTTCTTCAGGAAGACTTCTTGTAGGGCTTCTCATATCGGTTGCCTTTCTTTGCAAAGGGACAGTCTTTTCAAACGTGTCCAGTCTTCTTGCAGCCGTAGCACGTTGGTTCTTCCTCGTCATCTTCTTGTTGTTCCTTTTTTATTCGATTGAAATGAAGGAACTTCTTGAAGTTGCGGACTAGAAGAGATTGATCATTACCTTCGAAATTGTCGTCGTCAGTATCTTCAGAATTAGCCCTTCGACGATGGGCTTTTAGGGTAATCTCTTTTGCCTTTGGAGCAGGTTCGTCGAAGTCTTTAAGGTCGAGCTCGTGGGTCATCAGCTTTTCCATCAAAGTTTCCATCGATATTGTGGTGAGATCAATGCCTTCTATGATAGCTGTTACCTTAGGGTTCTAAATCTTCGGTAGCCCCCTAAGTAACTTGCGGATCTTCTCATGATTTGTATATTGTTTGCCAAGAGATGACAAAGGGTTGATGACGTCAAGGAACCTTGTAAACATTTGTTTGATCGTCTCATTAGGCTTCATCTTGAACGCCTCGTATTCTTGAGTGAGATGACTGATTTTTGACTCCTTGACTTGGGTGGTTCCTTCATGCGTCATTTCTAGAAGTTTCTATACTTCGTACGAGGTGGTGCATGTCGAAACCCTGTTAAACTATATTCCTGCCTATTGCACAAAATGAAGCATTAATAGCTCTAGCATATAGGCTCGCTTGTTTCTTTTTCTCGTCGGAATATTTATCGTTGGGTTTATCGACGAGATCTCTAGTGACAATTATTCTGACGGGCTTTTAGTAACTATTGGTGACAATGGTCCACAGGTCGAAGTCTAGAGACTTGAGATAGAAACTCATCCTTATTTTCCAATATGTGTAGTTTGTTCCATCAAATAGTGGTGGCCTATGAGTGGACTGTCCTTCACCATGATTGAAAAACATAGGTTGTGTGGTTGCCATAGATCGGCTCTAGGATGTTAGTCCTTGTTGAGAGAACAGAGCTCTGATACCAATTGAAGAACAGGTAGGCAACTCTAGAGGGGGTGGATAGAGTTTATAACGAAAATGATAAATTAAAACTTAAACTCTTTTCACCAACAAAATAATCAGAGTAAGATAAATGCAGAAATAAAGTTGTCAGAGAGCAAGCACAAACACAGCAAGATTTTTAACCTGGTTTCTCTCGTGGAGGACTAGTCCAGGCCTGAGAACTCTAGCTCAGGATTGAAATCCATTATTTATGAAATATGGTTACAACCACGTGCCTTTTCACAGAAGAGCACGCCAAACTTCTTTCAATGATCGCGGTGGCGAAACTTAGACTTTTCCAAGCGACTTACAACTTCTTGCACTTCAAACTTCTAGCTGAATCGTACCGTGCAACTTGGACGGTTAAGAAGTTTGAATGCTAAGTTGGATGGGAAGGTAAAGCTCTTTAATATATAGGCTATGTAAGAGAAGAAGAAGAGAAGATTGGATGGTTTGAAATGAGAAAATTCACGGCCTATTTATAGGGTTCTGGGTAGGCAGAATTCGGTCAGAATTCTGTGTCCAGAATTCAAATTTTTGGCTGTTGGAAAACTAGTAGTGATCAAACCCTAAAAATCAGCTTTCTATAATTTAGGGGGCAGAGTTCGGCCCAAACTCTGTGTGGAGGCAGAGTTCGGCCCGAACTCTATCTCCTATGGACAAAAAGTTCTTAATGGGCTTCTGAATGAATGTACTGATTTGGATATTGGCTAAATTAACCTATAAGGCTATGTCTAGCCCAAAGTTGCTCAGTATGACCCAACGTACATTATCCTATTATCAAAAATAGTAAAATGTACAGACTCCAGCATACACAAAGTATTAAATCTTCAGGCGGCTGTTGTCTTGAACCGATGAGCTGAGTTGATCGATTTCGAGCTTGATGTGTCAAATTGGACTATGACAAATATTATTTTGTTAATTGTCAAGATTAGGTTGACTGTGATCCGATTTGGGTCAACAGTTATCCCTATGTGTCTATTTTAATCTTTGATCTCTAGATCACATAGTTCCAAGCGGTGTCCGTGGCATCGATTATACGATAAGGTATCCAGAATCGATGAGATCTGTTATGATTAATTTGTTTGCTTATCTAAGGTCAAATTTGATCATTCTAACATTTTTATTCAAAAACAAGACATCGAGAGCCTTTCAAATCATATCTATTTGTTAGGTTTTTGATTGTTTTTGCTATTTGGACATTTGCTATAACACCATAACTCCGAAAATCCTATGTTCATTGTGTCCAAAAGTTCTAATTCTTCATAAAAACTACTAAACCATTTGTTGTGCAGATTTAATGTTGAAACCCTTTTTTAACTAATTTCTGGTATTTTACAGAATTTTATATTTTTAATTATTTGTTGTTTCGGGACTCAAATAGTAGGCTAATTGTGATATTAATGTTGAGTATTGACACGGGACTATTATTCTTGAGTTTCCACCATTAAAATAATATTAGTAGTAATATAAAAAAAGTATATTTATAACTAGTTTTTAGAAATTAAATTATTATTTTATATTAGTTATGAACTATTTTGATAATAAAGTTTGGTTAAAAATGAAAATAAAAATAAAAAAACGTAGAAATTTTTCGAGACGTATGTTACAGATGTTACAGACGTGAGGGCTTTGATGAAACTCGAATTGGTCGTGTGTGCACAACAAATTCGAGACGTATTGGACGAGGTACACCGTATCGACCCCTTTGCAAAAATTCTAATTTATTTGTGCTCGTGCGTCACCTTGCGACAAAACTTACGCCACTGGACTCGTATCATTTTTCTAGTCCTGTGAGCCAAGTTTGGTCCGATTTTAAGAAGGTCAACCGAAATGCTATTTTGGCGGTCCTACGATTCGATTCAACGTACGATTTTGTGCACGGCTCGTTGAAATTCAAATCTGGACATACCACTAAGTTCATATCGAAAAACTGGACTTGTAAGTATAGAATTTTTCAACTTTAGAGACTACAGGCTCTGACTCATTTTTTGGTGCAAAGCGGGTCCAACGGCGGATACTATTTTGACCCAAAATTATAGTTTTACATCTGTGTCCAGAATTGGGCTTATGGGTAGTCAAACTTAGACATTTTTTATGCAAAATACGTTGGTGATGTTTGTTTCAGCCTCCGGAGACGTTTGCGAGAGTTTGACTTTTGTGGCTCATTGAGTGATTGGATATTGTTGGTTCTACGCGCTACTACCAAGCAAGTATAACTTGCCAACTTTGTGCAGTTATTTACATGCATGTTCTTGTTACTCTTTCTTGTTTATGTCTCATTTTATAGTCTATATTTGTAGTCTTGCCATAATTTATTTTGATGTCTCTTACCCGTTATCATTGACGTCCATTATTAATTATATTTTCACACATGATTTTGATAGCGTTGTTTACTTGAGTGCCTTGACTTGATCACATGTTCCATGTTACTTGACTTGACCCTCGACCGATACTAGGATTGGCTACTTGACCACTCTCGACTCTGGAGTACCACGTAGGGCTACGATAGAGACTCACTATAGTTAGGGAGTACCATACATGACTACTAGCTATAGGACCGGAAGTACTACGCAGGGCTACAGTCATTCAATTCATTTGTAGCCATACTTAGTATTACTTTTCTTATGACATGTCATGTATAGATTCTTCCATATGATCTTCATTCTTGTTCTAGTAGTTGCCTTTCCTAGTTTTTCTTGCATGTTATATACTATCATAGTAGGCATGTTTTATGTATCTTGCTAGTCCCCTGAGGATCTGGTGATCTCTTCAGGCATTAGATAAAATTATCAAGGTTTAGTGCATTGTTGGATGATGGTTGCTTCAACAAGACTTCGGGTATATAGTTTTTGTTACAATCATTCTCTTCTTTATTTATATTTTGTCCTATATTTGATTCTCGTTTTATTATGGCCTAGTCTTTTACAAGCTTAAATTTTCTTCTAGCTTGTTCATGATAAATGTGTTATTGGTGATCCACTCTAATACATTTATCTATTCTAGAATCAGTGTATTACGGTCTGATCAACCTTAGTGCACTTGATTCATCATTTATATCATTATCATGTGGATTGAGATATATATATATTAGTTGATTTGATAGAATGATTTAGAAAACCAATATAGCTTATACGTACTCGAGATGGACTGGAGTCCTCTCGATATGTAGTTGTCATGTATACGATCTCCTAATCCTACATATTTTAGGACTGGGGTGTTACATATTTGAACTAGGTAATGGATAATATCAAGATGTCAAGTGCCAAGCGTAGTATGAGTGAGTCCATGTGTGTATTATTGGTAGGGTATGGTAAGCATAGAGTATCCTATGATAATTTAGATTGGTAACAGAATAGAACGTATATTGATGTATAGGTATATAGGTAAACATATTGGTATAGTCTATAGCTATACATGTTATAGGATAAGGAGTATACATATTTATGCATATATGTGTGTCAAGGATCAATTGTATATATATATATATATATATATATATATATATATATATATATATATATATATATATATATATATATATATATATATATATATATATGCTGCTATATGCTGACCATTTAGAAGAATCTTAACCAGGCCAGATATGAGGGTTACTAGTACAATGCCGACCAGATAATTTGGTAGGTCACCAGGCAGTGCCGTAAGATCAGGGGCATCTGTTCGCATGGCCGGGCAGGTTTTTGGGTTTCTTTTCGTTACTAACCTCTGGTGTTCGGGTTTTGTTGGTATACTTGTATAGGCGTTGTCATTTTCTGCTTAAGGGTATACTTGTACAGGCTTCGGCATTTTGAGCTTGTTGGAATAAAATGGGGGGTTCTTATCAATATATATATATATATATATATATATATATATATATATATATATATATATATATTTATAGCAATCCTCACTCATATATATCTAACCCCATATCTAGTAAAAAAATAAAAATAAAAAAATTTATATATGTATACATATTATGCTATATAGGGTATAGGTAAGGTAGCTAGGGTAAGGTGTAAAATGTGGAATGTAAAATATATATATATATATATATATATATATATATATATATATATATATATATATATATATATATATTATATATATATATATATAGGGCTACGAACTGAGCCTGCGTGGGACAGAATGAGGTGTCCGTGTAGCAAACTTAGTGCACGATCGTCGTACGACGGATCAGGGAATCGGCACCATTCGCCCACGGGTATACGCGACAGGACGACCACGCGGCCCGTCGTGCGGCACTGCTGAGGACGATGAGAAGTCAGCCGCCATAAACGATCGCAGGCTCGATCGTAAGGGCATCGACGATCGTCGCCAATATGCACGTCGTGCACATAGAACGGGCGACTGGGCGGAATCGGTAGTCGCAGTCAGCAGGGAATCAGTGGTCGTCGTACGGACGGTCACCCTTAGTCGTTGAGGGCGTCTTTTCGGCGTCGTGGGCAAAGCAAGGTGTTAAGTAACTGCCGTCGAAAGTCGGTATGCTGTCGAGGGGAGCTCTAGAGCACGCGGAGTGCACGACGATGATGACAAGGCTAACGGACTACGTCCGCACTCCAAAAGTCGTTCCATACGATAGGCCAAGAATCGTGTGCGTGGGACACACGATTATACTGAGCCCGCACGCGCTAAAAAAAAACAAAAAACATATATATATATATATATATATATATATATATATATATATATATATATTTATATATATATATATATATATATATATATATTTTATATATATATCTATATATATATATATATCTATATATTTATATTTAGGTGTGTAGGTAAGGTAGCTAGGGTAGGTAAGATACTAGAATATATATAAGATACTAGATACATATTATGCTGTATAGGATATAGGTAAGGTAGCTAGGGTAAGGGTAAAATGTGGAAGCTTAATGAATTAAGATATCATGACATTACCATGGTATAGGGTATGTCAGTATTAGGTAGAACATGGTCTCCTAAGGATATGATATCTAGATTGTATATATAGGTGTATATGTTATGTATAGGTAGTTAAAAATTGTATAGTGTAGGTAGTCAAGTAATTCTAAGGGTAAAGGTAATACCTTAGTAGCAAAGTAAGCCATGGGTATGCATAGGATGGCACTGGTACAATATCATATATATTTGTCTTATATAGTATCATATAGATACCAATATTATAGAAACATAGGGATATATAATTATATATTATATATATATATATATATATAATTATATATATTATATATATCTATTTTATAGATATATATATATTATATAATATATAATATATATCTATATATATTATATATATATACTATATATATATATATATATATATATATATAATATATATATATATATATATAGGAGTATTAGGTGTACTATAGCTGTAGGGTATATGATATATATATAGTATATGAGTAATGGAGTACCTATCACATAGGTAAGTGTAGACAAACATGTGTGAAGGTATAGTAATAGAAAATAGTTAGGGATATGGGTCTATAGTAGGATATGAATAACTATATATATATATTATATATATATATCTAATAATATATATTATATATATATATCTATATATATATAATATATATTATAGACAAACATGTGTGAAGTATAGTAATAGATAAATAGTTAGGGATGGGTCTATAGTAGGATATATGAATATATATAATATCTATATATATAAATATATAATATATATATCTATATATATATATAATATATATAAAATATTATATATCTATATATATATATATTATATATATCTATATATATATATATTATATATATATATATATATATTATGTAGGTAAAAGATAAATATTTAGATTTGGGTAAAGGACATATTGGTATATGTTATGGATGGGTAAAGATAATGATATATGTAATAGAATTGGGTACATCCATGGAATATTAAGGGTAAATTGGCTAAGATAATCTATAGTAGGTAACTAGTAGAGATATAAGATATGTATTGATACTTGGTAATATTAGATAATATGGCTAATATCTTCAAGGTATGGACATAAAAATAAGGTATTGACTAGTATGGACTAGAAAATCTATTTTACCAAGGTATTGACCATAGAACTAAGATATTGACCCTAGAAACTAAGGTATTGACTAATAGTTAGGTATTTGATACGGGCTAAGGTATTAGGTAAATGTGTGATACGGATTAAGATACGTGATACAGGGTAAGATAAATAACTATATGGTATAGCCTAGAAATCTAATATTGGCCTAGTATTAACTAGTGACTAGTTTAACCTAATTAATACCTAAAAATCAAATAGTGACTTGCTAAGACATAGTATAACCTTATAAACCTTGTAAATAGGTAAAATCAACCAAAAAAATAGGAAGTGACCTAGGGCCCCGTTTGGTTTGCAGGACTGGACAACTTAATGTAATTGGAATTACGTTGTCAATCTAACTCGGGTGTTTAGTTGGACAAAAAAATTAGATGTAATGTAATTGCGATTACAAGTTTGATTACATTACATCAGTTTCTTCTAAACTCAATTACATCATAAAACCTATGTAATCGCAATTATATTACAACTTAAGCGGAAGGTGGTATGTTATAATTTGGTCTTTTTGTTCGTTTTTGGTCATTTTTTGTTGTTTTGTTTGTTTTTTGTCATTTTTGTTCATTTTTATTCGTTTTTGGTCTTTTTTGTTGTTTTTTGTTGTTTTGTTCATTTTTTGTCATTTTTGTTCGTTTTGATTTTTTTTCCTTTTTTTTGTGGTTTTTGTCCTTTTTTGTCATTTTTTGTTCATTTTTTGTCATTTTTGTTCGTTTTTTTTTTTTGTGTTTGTTTGTATTTTTTGTTTATTGTCTATTTTGTTCATTTTTGTTGTTTTGTTCTTTTTTTCATTTTGTTCGTTTTTTTGTTTTTGTTGTTTTTGTCCCTTTTTTGTCGTTTTGTTCGTTTTTGTCATTTTTGTTCGTTTGGTGTTTGTTTGGTTTTTTTCGTTTTTTTACTTTTTTTGCGTTTTGTTATTTTTGTTCGTTTTTTGCATATTTGTTCGTTTTTTTTGTTGTTTTTGTTTATTTTTGTCGTTTTTGTCCTTTTTGTTGTTTTTACCTTTTTGTCTTTTGTTGTTTTTTTGCCTTTTTTTTTAGTTTTTGGTTGTTTTTGTCGTTTGTGTTTATTTTTGTCATTTTTGTTCGTTTTTTGTTATTTTTTGTCGTTTTTGCTCGTTTTGGGCCATTTTTTCGATTTTTGGTCTTTTGCACATTCTGGCCATTTTTTTTGTCGCTTTTGCACTTTTTAAATCTTTTTTATCAGTTTTGTGTTTGTTTTTTTGTCTTTTTGTTCGTTTGGTTTTTTTTTTGTCATTTTTGCTCGTTTGCGCCTTTTTTTTTCGATTTTTGGTCGTTTTTGCACATTCTTGGCTATTTTTTGTCGCTTTTGCACTTTTTAAATCTTTTTTGTCGATTTTGTGTTTGTTTTTTGTCTTTTTTGTTCGTTTTTGTTTATTTTTTGTCGTTTTTTTGCTCGTTTTGGGCCCTTTTTTCGATTTTTGGTCGTTTTTGCACATTCTTGGCCATTTTTTGTCGCTTTTGCACATTTAAATCTTTTTTGTCGATTTTGCACATTTTTTGTCGATTTTGTACTTTTTTATTGGTTTTGCTTTATTTGAACATCTTTTGCCTTTTTGTACGCTTTTTTTAATATCGTTTTGGTCAATTTTTTACATTTTTTATCGTTTTTGTCGATTTTGCATTTTTTTGCCATTTCTGCATGTTATTTATCGATTTTGTCGATCTTGTACGTTTTTTGACCATTTTTCACGTTTTTATCGTCTTTTATCGTTTTCGGTCGACTTTGCACATTTTTTGTCGCTTTTTATGTTTGTTTTTTTGGGTCTTTTTTACTATTTTTTTGTCGTTTATGCTCGTTTTTTTCTTTTTGTTTGTTGTTTTTGTCGTTTTTGTTTCCTTTTTTGGTCATTTTTGGATTTTTTGCAAGTTTTTTTTAATCTTTTGTCGTTTTTTGCTCGTTTTAATTTCCTCTTATTTTTTGTCTTTTTTCGTATTTTTATTTTTTGTCATTCCTGTTCCTTTTTATCGTTTTTTATTTTTTTTTTCTCTTTTTTTATCGTTTTTTTGTCGTGTTTGGTCGTTTTTGTTCATTTTTTGCCCTTTGTTTTTGGTCATTTTCGTCTTTTTTTCCTTTCATTTATTGTTGTTTTTGTTTCAATTTTTTTGTTTTTAGTCATTTTTAATCATTATTGGTCACTTTTTATGGTTTTCACATTTTTGATTTTTTTTGTCGATTTTCTTTTTTATCGCTTTTTTATTTTGGTTTTTTCCCTTCTGTTTTGTTCGTTTGACATTTTTTGTATTTTGTATTTTTTATCGTTTTTTCGTTTTTTGTCTTTTTAGCAGAAAATAAACCATTTCCCCCTTATTATTATTTATTTTTAGTTTTTTTCTTTTTAAATTTTAAATAAATTTAGTGATCCACTTTTTTTAATTTTATGTTGTATTTAAAAAATATTAAATTAGAAACTTAATTACATTACATGGTAAACCAAACATATGAATGCAATTGACATTACATTACATGGTTTGATTACATGTTTCAACCAAACATAGTAATGTAATTGTAATTCCATTACATTACAAACTCAATTACATTACAAATCCAATTCCATTACGATTACGATTACATTACAATGAACCAAACGCAACCCTAGTTTGACTGTGTTAACCTAGATTTGACCTAGTTTGACTATAAAAGTACGGTATTGACCTAATTTGACCATATAGAAACGTAGTATTGACCTAATTTGACCTCCATGATCTAGAATTGATCTAGAAATCACATTTTACTTTAGATATCAATGTTTAACACACCAAAATACCAATTGACATTGATATTTCATATTTATGTCACTTGGACTCCGATTCAGATACTGATTTGTGTTTACAGCTCAGGACCACAGGTAAGTGTATTTCATGATTTCTTTCATTCCCTAATAATTTCTCTATTTTCTTGATTAGATATGTGTTCCTTGTTTATTGACACACTGGATGCACATGATTAGTATTTGCGAATTTTTTCATGTTATCATGTGCTTATCATGATTACCATGGTTATCTTGTTTATCATGATTATATTTTTTTTGTTGGAACTTGAGTATGCAAATACTAGTCGAACGGGAGAAAATGCCTTAGTATATATGTGATCAAACCTAATAGTCTATGATTATTATAGTTCGTGATAGACCGTGGATAATATAGACTGTGGCTAATAGTTGGATCATGTACAGCCGATAGCATATAGAATGTGGCATTTTCAAAACACATAGTAGCAGTTAGTCTATTTCCTCATATGCATTCCCTTATTCATTTCATGCTTACCTTGTTTATTGTCTATTTTTTATTTACTGTTCCATACTTCATGATTACCCAGTTCATAGTATCTTTATATTTTTATTCTTTGTTATATGGTTTGTATCATGTTATGAATAGTTATCATCTTCAGTCCTGACTGGATATTTTTTTTCAGTTGACGAGCTTAAGGGTATGTGTCCTACTCATTACGTTGCTCAGAAAACCCGAAAAGTGGATCCCCCGACAGAGTAGCTTAGTTTTTTTAGGTGGATTCTAGTTAGGTAGCATAGTTATGATCGAATTTGTCTCCGAAATATTATACTTGGATTGTATATATATTACTGGAGATTTACTGATTATGGACTTGGGATTGGTTGTGTTTTATCTTAGTTGTTGAAACCTCTTTGAAATCTTTTCATTTATCTTTGCACTCGTGATTGAGTATTCAATTTTTGCATTTGATATCTTATCGTGCTTTAGATATGTGATTGAGTATTGTGTTACTTTATTATCTTGTCCTCTTTAAGGATTGGAGATATTACCGATTGTTTGAGTTTATATATTGTGTGAGATGCTAGATAGTTATTGATAATCTAGACAACGTTCTACCGTCGATATTGCGGCATAGGCTGGACGTACGTACGCACCAATACCTGAACTTGTGGGCACATGTCATAACAGCAATGCAATCTGGTAAGCCATTTGGTTGACTTACTTCAGTATTTCAAAAGGACCAACAAATATTGGACTTAGCTTTCTGTTTTGCTGAATCTGGTGGCTCATCGCATGGGCGTTACCTTAAGAAATACGTAATTGCCTTCCAGGAACTTGAGGGATAGTCGATGGGTGTCTGCGTAACTTTTTTGTCGACTCTGTACAATCTCCAGTCTTTCTTGAAAGAGCATGACCTTCTGCACGGTCTGTTCCACTAGCTCTGGGCCAAGAATCTACTGGTCCCCTACTTCATCCCAGCAAACGGGTGATCTGTACATTCGTCCATACAAGACTTTGTACGAGCTATTATTGTATACAAATTCGGCTAAAGGTAGGTGGACGTCCCAACTCGACTTCAAGTCAATTGCATAGAGCCGTAACATGTCTTCGAGAATCTGATTCACGTGCTCTGTTTGGTCGTCGGTCTGAGGATGGTAAGCCGAGCTAAAGTTTAACTTAATACCCAGAGCTGGCTGAAGGCTACTCTAGAAGTACGATAGAAATCGTCCATCCTAATCTAAGACGATGGATACTGAAACTCCGTGCAGCCGCACTATCTCGTCGAGGTATATTTGAGCCAGGCGATCGACGCTCCAAATAACTTTGATGGAAATGAAATGTGCTGGTTTGGTTAGTCGATCGACGATGACACAGACAATCGTTATCCCGTGGCATCTTTGACAAACCAACAATGAAGTCCATGCAGATATGTTCCTACTTCCACTCTGGGATGGTAAGGTTCTACATCTTCTTGCCCGGTCTCTGGTGTTCAGCTTTCACCCGCTGATACGTCATGTATTGTGACACGAAGAGTGCCATTTCTCTCTTCATTTTGTGCCACCATAAGGTCGTACGGAGGTCCTTATACATATTTGTGCTGTCGGGATACAAGGAATACTTCATGTAATATGCCTCGACATTATTTTCTTTCTAAGTTCTGAGTCAACCGGAATGCATAGTTGAACCTTCAATCGCAGCATGCCGATCTCATCTTCCGCAAAATCAGTCATCCTTTCCATTAAAATCAGCTCTCGCATCTTCTTCAAGTACATATCGTCCTTCTGAGCAGTCTTGTTCTTTTCTCGCAAGCTCGGTTCTAACTGTAGTTGCGCCAATTGTACTCCCCTAAATCAAACTCGGAGGTCGATGTCCATCTCTTCTAGGCCCCGTAGTAGCCTTTTGATGATGGATAGTGAGGAAAGATATTTTTGACTCAAAGCGTCTGCCACAACATTTCCTTTGCCCGACATATAGTCAATCATTAAGTCATAGTCCTAGCTTAGTTCTAGCTAATGCCTTTGTCGTAAGTTCAGCTCCTTCTGAGTGAAGAGATACTTGAAGCTTTTGTGATCGAGGAAGATGTTACACACCATGCCATAAAGATAATGTCGCCACAATTTTAACACGAACATAATTTCCACTAACTCCAAGTCATGCGTAGGATAGTTCTTCTCTTACGGCTTCAACTGTCTTGAGGCGAAGAAGATCACCTTGTTTTGTTGTATGAGCACACATTGTAAGCCCTGGCCTGAAGCATCATTGAAGATTTGAAAACCCTCTATCCGATCTGAAAGTGCAAGTACAGGGGCAGAAATGAGCCGCCGCTTCGGTTCTTGGAAGGAAGCTTCACAATCGTCCGACCACTCATACGCAACTCCCTTTTGAGTGACGCGAGTCAAGGATGATGCAATATTCGTGAAGTCCTTTACAAATTGTCTGTAGTATCCTGCCAATCTAAGAAAGCTTTGAATCTTAATTGCTGACGTAGGCCACTTTCAATCAACAACGGCTTCGACTTTTCTCGGACTAATACCTTTTGCAGAAATGGTGTGTCCAAGGAATGAAATGATGCTCAGCCAGAATTCACACTTGCTCTGTTTGCATACAACTGATTATCTCGAAGAGTCTAGAGTACGATCCGCAGATGCTTTGCATATTGTGCATTGTCCTTCGAGTAGACGAGAATGATGTCGATGAAAACTACTATAAACTTGTCAAAGAAGGGTCAGAATACCCGATTCATTAAATCCATGAAGGCAGCTTGGGCATTTGTTAGGCCGAATCGTATTACCAGGAACTCATAATGGCCGTATTAAGCGTGAAAGACTGACTTTGACACATCGTCTGGCTTAATTTTAAGTTAATGGTAACCCGAGCGAAGATCAATCTTCGAAACACCGAGGTGGCTTGTATTTGATTGACTAAGTCATCGATGTCGGCCAGTGCATGTTTGTTTCGAATGGTGGCCTTGTTCAGTTTTCGGTAGTTAGCTCACAGACGCATTGACCTCTCTTTCTTTTTTACAAACAATATAGGCGCTCCCCATGGTGAAACACTAGGCCGAATGAATCCTTTGTCGAGCAATTCTTGCAACTGAATTTTTAGTTCCTTCAGTTCTGTAGAGGCATTTTGTATGGGGCCTTAGAAATTAGTCGAGTATCGGGAGGTATCGATGGTGAATTCAATTTCTCGATAGGGTGGCATACCGGGTAACTTTTCCAAAAATATGTCTAGGAATTTTGCCACAACGTCGGTTTGACCTGCATTTGCACCACCCTGTTTTATGTCTCAAACGGACGCCAAGTATCCTTGACAATCGAAAAATAGCATCCTTCGAGAAAAAATTGATGAGATCACCATACACGACGTCTACGTTTTACCATACGAGTAGCAGAACTCGGTCTCTCCAGGCAGACAGAAGGTGACCTTCTTTCCTGTGCAGTCGATGATGGCATTGCAAGTGCCAAACAAATCTATTCCTAGTATGATATCGTAATCCTTAATATCTAGAACTATCACATCAAGATACACTTTCTTACATTCGATACAAATGATTCTGACACTGTAGCCTGAGTTTGCAAGTACTTGCGTGTCCGATGACATGTTAACACTAAGGTTAAAGTCTAGCGGGCTTATAAGAAATTTGTGTTCATCGGCAAAATCTGCCAAAAAAATTATGTGTGGTGCCAGAATCAAAGAGTATATGTGTAGGCTTATTATTGAAAAGCAGTATACCTACCATAACTGTATCTGAGGCAAATGTCTCATCTCGATTCATGGCATAGACACGGCCCTAGGAATTGGGGCGATGATATTAGCCATTCTACAATACAGGTTGCGAAGGTCTGGGCGCCTGGCTACGATTCTTTAGACGGTGTTGTTGATGTTGTTGTGGCAGGGCATAATGATTCTGTCTTCGAGCCATGCAGTCTCAAAGTTGGTGACCCCTTTTTCCATAAAAAAATAATTCCCGTCGAAGACATAGTAGTTGGTGGCATGGTGTCCGAGGTGGTTGCACTTGGTGCAATGAGATAATGGGTTCTACCCTTTATAGCCATCATTATTTGAATACTTTAGAGCGTTGTTGTTGTCTCCCACATAGATAGGACATTTGTGATTAGAATGGTGCACAATGTCGACAGCGACAAGCGGGTATTGGCTCTGAAGATGGAGAACGTGATTCAGAGCATCGGCCGTGGTCTTGTATTCTGTCACCATTATGTGGGCAGAGATATAGGGCCATAGACCCACTTCGAACCACCGTATGTGACACTCCTTTGTATGCAAAAATGTACCAGAGAATTTGGACAATTTATTGAACTCTGTCGTATACTATTACACTATCCTATTCCTTTTCCTCAACTACATGAATTCATTTTCCTTCTCTTGATGAACGTCTGAGGGAAGTTACTCAATTTCGAACGCTTTATGGAATGTAGCCTAAAAGATTGGCGCTGAGTTGTTATCGCATCGGATCGCTCACTTGTGTACGCCCTATTAGTCATGTGCGTTTAAATGGAGTTGAAGTTGTGTGACACACCCCACTTTCTAAGGAGTGACCATCTTCGTTTGGGCATGATACCGCATGAGCCTAGGTTGCGATCATGCAAGGCATGTTTCTAAAATGGTCGATTGAAGCTAGGCCATAAAGTTGCATAGAGTGTCCCCATTATAGTGGAAAGTAAATGAAGACAAGTTGAAACAAATTCAAGCTAATTATTGATATGAAAAAAGTATTACAAGCGGCGCTAGGCCAAGATTACAAATCGCTCAAGCTCTCTCTCTATCAAAACATAAAAGGTGTGTCAAGCGGCTTATAATATGGAATGATACATGGCAATATTCTAATACATTATGTCATATATATGGTACTTCAGCTCCTTTGCAATGCTCCAAGGCTCCAGGGTTAGCTCCGCACCTTAGCACATTCGAGGGAATACTCCACACCGGACGAGGTTCTCCCGTACCCTGCAAGCAGTCTATGTGGTTATCAGTATATTACATGCACTGGTGGGGAGGCTAGTTCTCCCACTTTCTATCATTACCAAACATGTTCATTTAGTTTTTTGTACCATCTATTAGCTGATTGTCTTTCTAATCTTGCCTTAGGATCAGTTTTACGGCATATAAGGTAAAATATACCTCGTGTTATCGATATCAAGTGTCGCATAGGGATAACATGTGCAAATTACCATACGATCTTCTATGTCCAAGGTAAACCAAGTTAGCTAGAATTTTATACATAATGACTTGATGGATTTGTATAAGAAAATATGAGTGACATTAGGCGTGTTTCTGCCTTAAGTGAACAAAGTACTCAAGTTTTGTCAAGATGTGTTATTCTCAAGATTTGTTCAGATATGTTTCATTCAGTTACTCAGTTGTTCAGCTTACTCAGATTACTTGTTTCAATGCAAGGTCTCCCCCGCAGATTGTCGCAAGCAAGCCAACTTAATCTATATGTACTAGTCGCTGGCATCATAAGCCATTTGGACTATAAGTACATGATATTCGTAGTGATGTTACCCACCAAGCGTAATGGCCGGGATACCCTAATAGGCTACCAATATCGACATTATATCGTTTGTGTGGCTAGACCCGCATCCAAGTCACCCGTAAGCCATTAATTCCTTCTAGGCTGGCACGATCCCTAGTTTTCCAGCTTCTGATCTCTGAGGAATCCTTCCTCCATATAACTCATGCAAGAGTTGTCTGCGACATTTCATATTCACTTTTCATTTTTAACTTAACGGGCTCTTTAACCCATAACTGATTATCGACTATGTTGGCGGCGGCATCCGTGCAGCACAGGTAGCGAGCCCTATTGCATGTCTCTGACATACTGTCGCTAACCATACTTTTTTTTTCTTTCCTTTCTTTCTTTCTTTCTTTCTTTCTTTCTTTCTTTTTTTTCTTTCTTCCATTCATACATTCACTTATTCATTAGTTCGTTTATTCATTCTTTTGTTATCATTAAGCAGCTTCCGGTACAGGAACTGCCTTGGCAACCCAACTATCCTGAAGCTTTTCCATATTTGCATTATTGGGCTCGGAATGACTATTTGATAGTCTTCTTGCCTCAATTCAGTGGACCATTAATTGTTTTGGTCCTCACGTTGTGGTATGATCTAAGTGACAAGTAATTCATACATAATTGAATGCACAGAAAAATCTACTTGAAACGTAAGATATGCCTTGGCACGAGCATGGAGTGCAGTACGAGGATTTAAGTAAAATTTTAAGTTCATTTCCATGTTCTACACAAGCGATACAAGATGGGATTATTTCCTTAGTCGGATGCATTAAGTTCTTTTATTAGCATGCAGGTGGTTATCGCCTAGCGATCTAGCATTACCGTCCATGTTATTATGTGTCCAGGCTAAGCAAAGACATGTTCATTGGAGCACCCACCTTAGAGATGATCGTATCGGCCGGACGAGACTCCGAGCGTGCCTTTGAAAGTCTAAGTCAGAATTCTTTTGAAGGGCCAAGTCCATTGCCTTTGTCTCGAATGAGTCGTTTTGCCGAGCAAGGCAGAATTTGAGTCATTGCACTTGTGCCGTTTGAATCGGCATTCTGCTTGTACGGAGCGGTTCATTACATTATGTGTAGACGACTTGCTTGGATTTTCAATGCGAAGGAGCTCGAAGTGGTCTTCCAGCTCTTCCAATGTAATGCCCCAGTCCAAAATTACATAGGACCAGGTATATGAATATATGCCAGCAACATGTCCCCAATGGGTCAAACCTCATAACACGCCCATTATGGAAATGCTTAAGCTCTAAATCATGATAATCAACCCAGAAACATAACATAGCCCACAGGTATATATAACTAGTCACATCCACATAGAATAATAGTCAAAGAAGTAATCAAGTCCAATGTGATAAATGTAGCAAATGTCCAACCATAAAGAAAATATAACTTTACGGGAAAAAAGACATCCCAAAACCACAACAAAGAGAAATAAAGTGATAGTCAGCTATAAGTATGCTGAAATAAAAAGAAATAGAGTAGCAAGTCTAAATAAAGTAATGACATGATCACGAAAAATCCTCAGGCACTATCTCGTCATCTTGTGCCGGTACGTCTCGAACCATAAATATCAGGGTAGTTATAACCCCTCAACCCAAATTTTTCCAAAATTTTTATTTTCCTAACTATTTATTTTATTTAAATATCATGATTAGAAAAATATACATTCTCTTAAAACATTTAAAAGATTATTCTTGCTATTATTATTTTTTGTATTTTAAAATAAACTAGTTAAAATTTATTGTTTGAAATTATTATTTAATTTTTATAAAAATATATATTCTCAAATTTTTGGAATTTTAAAATATGTTGTTCAATATTTGGTTTCTAAAATAGTTTTAAAAGTTATAAATATTATTGAATAATAAAAAGGAGTTCGCCATTTATTTTAAATAAGATTTTGATTAATAAAAATATATTTAAAATTATTTTGAGAGAAATTAATACTACGATTTGGAATTGTATAAATTAAGTTATTTTGATAACATTAGGTATTATTTTAAAACTATTAGGCTGCTCGCTTATTTGACTTGGATTTAAATTCGCATGATTCAAATAATTTTCATAATATTTAATGATGATTTAAATTAATGATATTATCTACTAGTAAATTTTGATTAGATTATTTTAATTTAAAAGTTTATTTGATTTGGAATAAATGGAAGACGTTTATCTATAAGGGTTATACTCCTTATTGGATTAGGGGTTCAACTCCTATATAAGTAGGCCCTCTCTCCTAAAAATTCTTTCACCTCCCACAAACATCTATCAACCATCAAACACACCAATGGTGACGTGCATTGTGTCCCGAATTCTTATTCCATTAATTACATATACATTTTTCTCCCTAGTGTCCGACAATTTCGGATACATCAAAAAAATCCTCTTCCACCCTGTCATCGACACATCCCGACAACCATCTTTGTCATCATCAGCATCATCGCCACTACCACCAGTGCCCTTTTTTGACACCATGCCACTCCGGCAGCTACCACCAACACCAACTTCACTGGCTGACCCCTGTCCCTCATCTCTTCACCAACAGTCATCACCACCATCTCTTTCCCTCTTTCCCGACCCAGGCCCCTTCGGACACACCACCACCGCCCGGGATAGCCCAAGTCACCACCAAAAACCACCGCCACACCCAAAAATAAATAAAGCAAAACCCTAATCTCTATCGTTCTGCCGTGAATCCAATGCCGAGTGCCGACCTTTCCAAACATAGCCGCTCTTCCCGCGTTTGGCAAGCCACACCGAGACCGACAAATAATCATCGCACCGGCAGAGCTAGGGCACCACCACATCTTCGACCCCAGTGGTGGCCTCCAGTATGTCGATAAAGTGTCACACGTCTCTCCTGGAAACCATCGCCGCTCGACCCCGAACCTCCATGAACTCACCTCCACTAAGAACGTCGGCGCTTCACCATCCCAGTCCGGCTCCACAGTCGGGAGCCATCAGTGGTACGCCAATAATGGCCGATCTGCTCCTCGGCATCGCGTACCTCCGTGCCAGGGCGACACCGATTTTCTTTTTTGTTGTGCGCCACCGCCAGGATCCCCGGGCTCTGTCATCTCCTCTTATGTGACGAGAACTGAGGCCACCGCTGAACGAGCCTCCTCCGTCTTCAAAGCCGACGACAGCACCGTCGGTGAGCACTCACTCCCATCCTCTGCTCCCTCCTTCTTCAACTAAGAAGAATTAACTCACGCATACTTAACATTCTCTCTATCTTCAATTAATGTTGTACCCCTCTCTCTTCATTTTCAACAAGCAGCGAGCCCAAAGAAAAAAGAGTAGTTTTAGTATAGTTATTATATAGTCAGTATACATGTACAAACAGGCACTACTAAAATTTGCTTAATTGGCGATGTAAATTTAGCGATGTTAGCAAAACGTCGCTAAATTGTGTACATTAGCGACGTATAAATTAAACGTCGGTAACCGTCGCTACTAGCGACGCAAATAGCGACGTGACAACGACGTATATTAGTTACGTGATCTAGTCGTCGTGAAACGTCGCTACAATATCACTAATAGCGACTAACTTAGCGACGGTAATGATAGCGTCGCTAAATTCTAATTATATCCCCCCCACCAATTTATTTTCCTTTATTTTATTCTCTCACTCTCTCTCCTTCCCCTCCGGCGCTCTCACTCTCTCCGGCGACTCTCCTCCCTCTCCAATACGTGACTCTTCCCCTCCCTCCCTCTCTCTGGCTGTTTTGGTTGTTGGTGGTTGGGGGGTACGGGTGGCTCGAAGGAAGTTACAGGAGGGGATGCGGGTGGTTGGGGGGTGAGTGGGGGGTGGCTGGAAGGGTGGGGCAGGGGGGACGAGGGCGGCTGGGGGAGGGGAGCTAGGGCTAGGGTTCGGGTTAGGGTCCATTTCCTTCCATTTTACTCTCTCACTCTCTCTCCTTCTCTCCCCTCCGGCGCTCTCACTATCTCCGGCGCTCTCACTCTCTCCGGCGACTCTCACTCTCTCCGGCGACTCTCCTCCCTCTCCGGTACGTGGTACTCTTCCCCTCCCTCTGTCTCTCTCTCTCCGGCTGTTTTGGTTGTTGGTGGTTGGGGGGTGCGCGTGGCTCGGAGGGAGGGGTAGGGGGATGCGGGTGGTTCGGGGGTGAGTGGGGGGTGGCTGGGGGGATGGGGCAGGGGGGACGAGGGCGACTGGGGGAGGGGAGCTAGGGGTAGGGTTCGGATTAGGGGTGGGTATGTGTGGGCGGCTGGGGGAGGGGAGCAGGGGGGAGTGGAGGGTTAGGGTTCGGGTTAGGGGTGGTGTAGGGGGGCTTGGTTAGGGGCACCGATAGTGCCGAAAATATCTGATAATTTAGTAATAATTATTTGTTTTCCGACACAAAAAAATGTGATACTCCGATTTGAACGAACCGATAGTGTCGATATTTGTAACAAGTAGTTTTGTTGGTTGGTTAATTGGTAACATGGTAATCGGGACATATAGTCCCTGCAGCCATTCGACTGGCGAGACAGAAACTATGGTACGACATGGTGATCAGGACATAGTCCCTACAGCCATTCAACTGGCGAGGCAAAAACTATGTAGCCGTAGATAAAGTTGACTGTCCTCCACCTTCATCCCTCGGCAATGATGATATAAGAACCTATCACTATATCTTATACAGTAATAGATGATGTCTTAGTATTACATTATGTGAGTTCATCTTGATTCTGTTATATTCTTCAGATACTAGATACGATAAGAACATATACTACACCATTTGTACAGAACATAATGATCCACACTAATGTATGCTAAAATGAATCTTGGGTTGTGTTCTGAGCCATCCGTTCTCACATTTAAATAGATATGAATTAGTACTGTGAGAGCGCCGGAGAGAGTGAGAGCACCGGAGGGGAGAGGAGAGAGAGTGAGAGAGTAAAATAGAGGAAATGAATTGGTGGAAGAATATAATTAGAATTAAGCGACGTTCATACTAACGTCGCTAAATTAGTCGCTATTAGCGACGTCATAGCGACGTTTCGCGACGACTAGCTAATGTAACTATGTAGCCGTAGATGAAGTTGACTGTCCTCCGACCCTCATTCCTCGGCAATGATGATACGACAACCTATCACTATATCTTATATAGTAGTAGATGATATTTTAGTATTACATTATGTGATTTCATCTTGATTATGTTACATTCTTCGGATACTAGATACTAGATTCGATAAGAACGTATACTACACTATATGTACAGAACATAGATGATTCACACTAATGTATGCTAGAATGAATTTTGGGTTATGTTCTGAGCCATCCGTTCTCACACTTGGCAAAAAATAAAAATTTTGTACTTTATCTGCTTTCAAAAATGTACTCAAATTACATGATGGTTCCTTTAGTTAGCTTGCTTATGTTACAATTATATTATTTGTGAATATCGATCTTACCAGATGGCACCCATGACTCGAGGAGCGGCACGTCGTTTGAGGGAAACAGTGAATGATGAGGTGGCTCCTCCTACTGTTAAGGAGGAAGTGGCACCGGTAGCTAGTGAGACCGGGAGTTCTATTCATCCAGCACTGGTAGCTAGTAAAACCAGGAGTTCTATTCATGCAGCACTTGCAAGGGACTACATCTCTCCTGTCGTCGTCGATCCCACTTATTCGAGGTGGTTGCATGATCGTATCACTGAGCGTTTGTGTGAGCTGCGTGGTTCTCATTAGCTATTAGTACTTATTTGTATTGGACTATTTGTATTGGGTTATTTTTGTATTAGACTATTTGTATTGGACTACATATATGAATTAGTACTGTATCAATCTCTGGATTGTATTGGACTACGACATGGTGATCAGGACATAGTCCCTGCAGCCATTCGACTGGTCAGGCAGAAACTATGGTACGATATGGTGATCAGGACATAGTCCCTGCAACCACTCGACAACCAACCGGAGAGGATACTCTGAGAGATCCATCTGAGTAGGACGTATACTCTGAGCGATCACCTTTACAAGAATGATATCAGTAGTGGGATTGAGTGTTGGAGGCGATATTATCAGAGTATACGTCCTACTCGGATGGGTCTCTCACCGTTACTTTTTTTTTTCTAACAGCATGGTGGATGTGCTCCGTCAACAGGTTCTTGCTCTGAGCCAAAACTTTGCCCCGAAGCTCAAGTGGACATCCTTTGTGTAGAGCTCGAGCGAGAGGTTCCTGATAGCATGGTGGTCTCCTTTGTCAAAGGATTCTTGCTCGTCCCACAATTTGTTGTGGGACGAGCAAGAATCCTTTGACAAAGGAGACCACCATGCTGTCAGGAACCTCTCGCTCGAGCTCTACACGAAGGATGTCCACTTGAGCTCTGGGGCAAATTTTTGGCTCAGAGCAAGAATCTGTTGACGGAGCACATCCACCATACTGTCAGAAAAAAATAGTAACGGTAAGAGACCCATCTGAGTAGGACGTATATATGATAATATCTCCTCCATTACTCAATCTCACTACTGATATCATTCTTATAAAGGTCAAAGTATACGTCCTACTCAGATGGATCTCTCAGAGTATCCTCTCCGGTTGGTTGTCGAGTGCTACTTAGTTAAAGTTCAAGTGCTACTTAGTTGTGTCTCTCTCTCTATCTATCTCGCTATCAACACTATAGTGTTGTTCCCTCTCGTAATACGGAATGGTCCGATACCGATACTCTGAGTATCAGACTATTCCTATGGGTATCGGCATCGCAATCATAATACTGACACTCGAGTATTGCATTGATACTCAAGTATCACATCTGATAGTTCTCTCATTTATTTGTCAATTACCGTATTTCAGTTCTAGTTAGTTTTATGTGATTCTCTAATAGTTCTCTCATTTATTCTGTATTTTGGCTCCAGCTCCAACTCCATTTGCATTAATCTAAGGTACGACATGGTGATCAAGACATAGTACCTGCAGCTATTCGACTGGCGAGGCAGAAACTATATAGTCGTAGATAAAGTTGACTGTCCTTCGACCCTCATCCCTCGGCAATGATGATACGACAACCTATCACTATATCTTATATAGTTGTAAAACCCCTAAATTTTTACTATTTTTTAAATAAATTTGATACTGATTTTTTATTTTTTTATATTGTACATCGCGTAGTTGCATTGTACGTCGCGCGCAAAATTTTATTTTTCGTAATTGCTCGACTAGTACGACTATGTGCGAGCGTACATATTTTTGAAAAATATTTTTTTTATTTTTATAGTTTCAAAATAATATAGATAATAATTATTTTTAGCTATCGTGCCTAAAATTTCAAGTTTATGATTTTAATTATGAAAAGCCTTTCATTTATACAGATGTAATGATAAATAATTTTTCTATAAAATGGTATATTAGAAAAGTATATTTATGAAAATATTATTTGGACATACATATATATTTCGTAATTATTTATTAGTTTATTTTTAAATAATAATATAATTTTTGAAATTATTATTATTAGTATTTTGGAAAATATATTTTAAAATTATTGTGGCGATTTAAATCTTGATTTAATTTTATGGATTTATTTAAATAGTTAAATTAATATATATATTTAAAATTTGATTGATTTTAAACTAAAGGATGGAATTTAATTAGATTTAAATTGATTTAGATTTGGATTGAAATTAATTGAATTTGATTTAAAATAAATAGAGGAATTATCTAAAGGGATTTGCAACTATCATAATCCTTATCTAAATAGTAGCTTCCACCTCCTATATAACGAGAGGCTCATTATTCTCTGTTCCATTAATTTTCTCTACCTATAAATGTGTTTGTGCATCGTGTCCATGTACATCAAGCCATATCCATTCACTTCTTCTATTTTTCATCCAAATTGATTAATGTTCTCATTAAAGAAATTCTCTTTTTCCTTCCATCTATTTTCTCTTATCACAAATTCTTACTATTCTTTTACCGATCAACCAAGTCCGTCTATCCTAGTAGTCCTTAAATTTTGAGTACGAAAATTTTCAAAGGTGGGTAGATTTGTAACTCATCTTCCCAAAATTATTATTTTTTAAATTATATCTATATATTTTAATTTCGTGTTTAAAAGTAATTTTCATAAAAATTTTGTAAAAGATATTTTGTGATTACTTCTGTTACCAAAAACTAGTTTTAAAAAAATAGTTTGAAATAATGTTTCTACAAAAAATGTTCTCGAATTTTTTATTTGAAATGTAAAATATGTTTTTATTATTTTTGGTCTTCTAAAAATTGGTTTTTTAAAAAAAATGAGCGATAAAAGGTTTTTTTGTCTATTTATTTTTAAATAGCGATTTGGATTTATAAAAGTAAGTTTTATAATATTTAATGACATCGAGTATTATTTTGATATGTTAATCAGTTATTTGATTATATTTGAATTTATTTAAATTATCTTGATAGTTATCAACTATACTTTAAATTATGTTGATAATTTAAATATTGTTTAAAATACTTACGATGACTAATTGGAGCATTACGATTTGTCTAATCTAGATTTGAAATGTTATTTTATTAAATAATTTATTTATTATTTGATTTAAATTATTTTGATAAATATTAGATATTATTTTAAAGTCATTATGTTGAGTTTGATTTGGATTTGGATTCATATGATTTGAATTATTTGATAATATAGAATAATACTTAAAGTTATTATGGTGATCATTTAAAGGATTGCAATCAAATTGATTTGTTTTTTTAAATAATTTATTTGATTTAAATTTATGGGAAGATTTATCCATTAGAAATTCTTATCCTATTGGAATCATATCTAGCAGTAATTAGATCGATATTTATTTAAATCAAATCCTATCTAATTTAGGAGATAAATCTAAAATAAATACCTATATAAACCCAATACATCTCCCTTCTATCAGCCATAATTCGAAATTATTTTTAGTCCAATAGAAACTCTAAAATTCGTCATTAGAATTCAGCCCCGCTTTTTAGCAGCAAGAGCAACTTGGAACGACAATATCTCCTAGCTCCAAACTCCGTTTCGCCTCCAGTTTTTTTAAAAGAAGCGTATCGAGGTAAGGTTTCCAAAAACATATTTTAATAGATAAAATTCTTTCTGTAGATTTCTACAAAACTTTTTGAGTATCTAGTATCCTAAAAATAAACGTGTTTCAGTATTTTTGCAATTTCGGAAGATTCCGGAAACGAAAATGTGATCCGTTTAGTTTTTCGGAAAGCTAATACGAAAACCTATACCATATCCTAACTTCAGAATTTATTAAATAAATTCAATAGGTGCAATATTAATTTTAATTAGATAATAGACTATTTTCAGCATCTGAAGTTGTTCCTACACCTTCCTCTTTGTGCGCTGTTGTTGATTCATCGCCAGGACATCATCTTACCTCACTCGGACATCAGGCAAGACACCTTACCTTTACAGTTTAATTTTTTGCTCAATATCATGCATGCTTTATTTCTTATAAGTTGTTCTTTCAAAATCCTATGTAGTTGCAAATTTTTATATTTTAGTTTTCTTTATGCAGTTAGCCTAGAGTTAAGGGACCACCTTTGTTTGTGCCGCATTTATGGGCTAACACCTGTGTGCCACGATGTCACGTGTCTCATATAGATTCAGACTTGCGTACCGACCGTACATCGATGCATACAGGACGAGCGTTAGGATATAACTGCTAATATAGTTGTCTAGAAGACTTAGCGGTTATTAGAAATATCGTGGTGTGGATTCAGCACGAGTAGTGCATGGGGAGGGTAAAGATAGTTATTAGGCGCAGGGGCTTTCACACATTTACTTTTCTCTAGCTGCCATTTGTGACTCAGCCGAGAGCTAGTGCGCTGTGCACTTATTTTATTTTCTTCTAGATGCCACTAGTGCCTCGGTTAAAACACAAATGTGCCGTGCATTTGCTTTCCTCTAGCTGCCGTTAGTGACTCACCCAAGAGCTAGTGGCTGTGCATTTATTTTTCTCTAGATGCCCCTTAGCTCTCACTCGAGTGCTAATGGGTCGTGCATTTACTTTTCTCTGGACGCCACTAGTGCCTTGGTTGAAACGCTAATACGCCGTGTTTCTAGTCTCGGGAGCCCTTGTGTGGAACGTTGTCTTCAAAATACATTTTTACATAGAATGGTTAAGGACCTTTATTTGTTTAGTCATATATACTTTTCTGTTGAGCTTTTATTATTTAGTTATTGGCATGATATTATGTGTCTTGTTACATCCCTCTGAGGACCTGGTTATCTCGTCAGGTGTGTGCTCTTGTCTTTCGCAGGTGCTCTAGTTCTAGCCGTGACTATCTTCATTTCTTCGAGGATGATTGCGCTTGGATCGTCTTCGTTTCGCTCGCCAAACTCATTTCATTTCCATGTATTTCTTTCCTTACTTGTTGGTAGTGGATATGTCTTCGCCCAACATATTGTATCAAGACAATTCATAATCATTATTTGAAATCTTTTATTCTTTTATTTTGTGTGGATGAGATTAGTCATGATTTCTACTGCATATTACAGTTTATGTATACATACAAGGCCATGTACTTCGTATGTATACAACTGGCATGTCTACGTTCCTAGTCCTACGTATTTTGGGACTGGGGCGTTACATATTTTTGTGGTGGCCCATACAGGTTTAGATAAATTGTGTGGTTACTTTACCGTACCAAGCAAGCCTGCGTATAGGATTAGAAGTCTAGGATCTCATCCACATACTTGACCTCTTTCCTCGATCCCATATTTGAATTACCGTTCGACTCATCAATTGCATCTTACTTGATTCCTCCTATCATTATTCTTATCTTCCATTCGTGTTTGCTAGAGATTGACCATACTAGTTAGATATCCCAAATACTATTAGTTTAATTCTTTTAAGTTGGATAGAATGCTTTATGACCTAGTAATCCCTTTGTCCTTGTGACCTATATTAGTAAGTTCACTTAGATTCTAGAATTTAGAGGACCCTAACCCATCTAGTCAACCAAGGACTTGGACAAGAAGACTATAGGACGACTGTATAAAGACCATCACAGGACATGACTTAGATCCTTTAGAAGTTCCACTATACTCCCTCTCAATTTTAAACTCTCGTGCCTATATTTTTTACTATCTAGACTAATGATACTAATATAGCCCAGTTTTTACAAGATAAATTCTTTATCAAGCTTGTTCATGACATATGTTATTGGAGGCCTCCGCTAACGTATTGTCTACTCAGAACCGGTGCATGATGGTCTGATCAACCTAGTGCACTTTGGTTCTCTTACATCTATCGTTCTACGTGGATGGGGACATAGCTAAACTTTCCCTCTAGAGTCCCATCCGTGACTGCCTTGGCAACTCCTTTTGAATTATTCGGTCGCCTTTGAACCACGTATTCGTATTCGATAACGCCTCCTTCGAACTTTATTTTGCTTTCGCCTTCACCTATTTTAGAAGGACGAAGGCGTTACACTAGAACTTCTTCTAGCCATCCTATCGATTATGACCGTTCTCACTCGATGTTGCTATATCTTCATCCTAAACTACTTGTCCTTTTTCTTGGCCCTATATTTACTATCATGACCTTCTAATCGCTTAATTTAGGAGTAAAATTAAATTCGTTCTCTTAAATCGTGCCCTCAACCTACTCTCAAAACATATCTTTTTAGGTCTTCCATTTATCCTCTTGATACCATATTACTCCTTGCATGTTATCATGACTAACTTTAACCCTTAACTTTTTAATTGTTCTTAAAACTCATGACCCTCATTCACTACCCACGACCATACCCGTATTATTTTTCTAAGATCTAGATCAGAACTTCTTACGACATAATTTTGTTGAGCCTTATAATTGATTGTTCCCCACCGATACCCCCTTGTGTCTTTTCACCCTCCTACTAATTCTTAATTTCGAGGACGAAATTCTTTTAAGTTGGGTAGGATGTAAAACCCCTAAATTTTGACTATTTTTTTTAAATAAATTTGATACTGATTTTTTTTATTTTTGTATATTGTACATCACGTAGTTGCATTGTACGTCGCGCGCAAAATTTTATTTTTTGTAATTGCTCGACTAGTACGACTATGTGCGAGCGTACATATTTTTGAAAAATATTTTTTTTCTATTTTTATAGTTTCGAAATAATATAGATAATAATTATTTTTAGCTATCGTGCCTAAATTTTCAAGTTTATGATTTTAATTATGAAAATCCTTTCATTTATACAGATATAATGATAAATAATTTTTCTATAAAATAGTATATTAGAAAAGTATATTTATGTAAATATTATTTGGACATACATATATATTTCGTAATTATTTATTAGTTTATTTTTAAATAATAATATAATTTTCAAAATTATTATTATTAGTATTTTGGAAAATATATTTAAAAATTATTGTGGCGATTTGAATCTTGATTTGATTTTATGGATTTATTTAAATAGTTAAATTAATATATATATTTAAAATTTGATTGTTTTTAAACTAAAGGATGGAATTTAATTAGATTTAAATTGATTTAGATTTGGATTGAAAATAATTGAATTTGATTTAAAATAAATAGAGGAATTATCTAAAGGGATTTGCAACTATCATAATCCTTATCTAAATAGTAGCTTCCACCTCCTATATAACGAGAGGCTCATTATTCTTTGTTCCATTAATTTTCTCCACTTACAAATGTGTTTGTGCATCGTGTCCGTGCACATCAAGCCATATCCATTCACTTCTTCTATTTTTGATCCAAATTGATTAATGTTCTCATTAAAGAAATTCTCCTTTCCTTTCCATCTATTTTCTCTTATCACAAATTCTTACTATCCTTTTACCGATCAACTAAGTCCGTCTATCCTAATAGTCCTTAAATTTCGATTACAAAAATTTTAAAGGTGGGTAGATTTGTAACTCATCTTCCCAAAATTATTATTTTTTAAATTATTTCTATATATTTTAATTTCGTGTTTAAAAGTAATTTTCGTAGAAATTTTGTAAAAGATATTTTGTGATTACTTTTGTTACCAAAAACTAGTTTTAAAAAATTAGTTTGAAATAATGTTTCTACAAAAAATGTTCTCGAATTTTTTATTTGAAATATAAAATATGTTTTTATTATTTTTGGTCTTCTAAAAATTGGTTTTTTTTAAAAAATGAGCGAAAAAGGGTTTTTTGTCTATTTATTTTTAAATAACAATTTGGATTTATAAAAGTAAGTTTTATAATATTTAATGACATCAAGTATTATTTTGATATGTTAATCAGTTATTTGATTATATTTGAATTTATTTAAATTATCTTGATGGTTATCAACTATACTTTAAATTATGTTGATAATTTAAATATTGTTTAAAATACTTACGATGACTAATTGGAGCATTACGATTTGTCTAATCTAGATTTGAAATGTTATTTGATTAAATAATTTATTTATTATTTGATTTAAATTATTTTGATAAATATTAGATATTATTTTAAAGTTATTATGTTGAGTTTGATTTGGATTTGGATTCATATGATTTAAATTATTTGATAATATAGAATAATACTTAAAGTTATTATGGTGATCATTTAAAGGATTGCAATCAAATTGATTTATTTTTTAAATAATTTATTTGATTTAAATTTATGGGAAGATTTATCCATTAGAAATTCTTATCCTATTGGAATCATATCTAGCATTAATTAGATCGTTTTTTATTTAAATCAAATCCTATCTAATTTAGGAGATAAATCTAAAATAAATACCTATATAAACCCAATACATCTCCCTTCTATCAGCCATAATTCAAAATTATTTTTAGTCTAATAGAAACTCTAAAATTCGTCATTAGAATTCAGCCCCGCTTTTTAGTAGCAAGAGCAACTTGGAACGACAATATCTCCTGGCTCCGAACTCTGTTTCGCCTCCAGTTTTTTTAAAAAAAGCGTATCGAGGTAAGGTTTCCAAAAATATATTTTAATAGACAAAATTCTTTCTGTAGATTTCTACAAAACTGTTTGAGTATCTAGTGCCCTAAAAATAAACGTGTTTCAGTATTTTTGCGATTTCGGGAGATTCCGGAAACGAAAATGTGATCCGTTTAGTTTTTCGGAAAGCTAATACGAAAACCTATACCATATCCTAACTTCAGAATTTATTAAATAAATGTAATAGGTGCAGTATTAATTTTAATTAGATAATAGACTATTTTCAGCATCTGAAGTTGTTCCTGCACCTTCCTCTTTGTGCGCCGTTGTTGATTCGTCGCCAGGACATCATCTTACCTCACTCGGATATCAGGCAAGACACCTTGCCTTTACAGTTTAATTTTTTGCTCAATATCATGCATGTTTTATTTCTTATAATTTGTTCTTTCCTTAAACGGATTTTAAACACATATTATGCATAATGTAACATTTGGATATATTTTAAAATAGCTTAATATTTTCTTAAATATACTATTGGGCTTTAAAACCATAAAAGGATTTTAAATTCAATCTTATTAGTTTTGGGATTTTATTTGGTTAAATACTTTCTAAAATTATTGTTAAAGATTTTCATAGTATTATAAAATAAATATTTTCTTAGAAAGGGTTAATACCTATTATGTTAGAAATATTTTCTAAGCATATGCATAGTTTCTAATTAAATAATTACCTTTCCTCTATGTTAGAAGTCTCCCTTAGATTAAATTATCCTTGATTGTAGCTAATCATATTCTTACTTCTTTTGCCAACTTTGGACTCATTCACATCGACCCTAGCTAAGTGGACTATTATAAACGCAATGGTATTATTGGTTTCACTAGCAATGGACCCTAGGCGAGTACATTTTCCGATAGTTTTCATATTTGATAACTTCTATGATTCATGTATTTAGTATTGTCTTACATTGATCTTCTGTTGATTCTCAACACGATGGTTACACGATGTAGTATCTATGGATTTCTTTCATGTTATATTTTGTGATTACTATGTTCATGACTAATTTTCGTGTTTATGACCTGTTTGGATCTATTAATACTAGTCGGACAGGAAAATACATTAGTAGACATGTAAATATACCCAAAAATATCCTATTTGTCTAATCGTGTCTGATAGCAGTCGCACACTTCACGTGCAGGGTGTCAAATTTATCCTTTATCTGTTTACATGTCAAAATGGTATTTTATCTCACTAGTTAGATGCAGTCTTGCTATATATTATTGTTCCTATTTCAGTCGTGTACTACTGTTACTTCCTAGTCTTTGTTACCATGCTCTCCTGCTTTTACTCACATATTTCATACCATAATTCTCTATTTAATCCTTTCGTCATGTATTTCAGAATTATTTACTATTTTATAGATTTTGTCAATTATTGAAACTATTGTTAGAATGTACTTGTTCCATTCCTGATTGAAAATTAATATTTTTAGATAATCGTCTGCTACATTATTCTTTGGACCATTGGGGAAGACGTGAGTTTGTTGGAAGGCCAACCTAGAGGACTAGTTAGATAGATTAGTTGTTTTATTTTATTTTGTGAGGCTTGTAAATTTTTTTAAATGTAGATCTTATAAATGTTGTAATTAATGTAGCAATGTGAATGAGCAATAAAGTTATATTTTATATAATTTTGAGCATTGTGGCTAGGCAGCGTACTATCGTTGATACAACGACATAGGCTGGACTTGGACACGCACTCGTGCCCCAAAATGCAGGTGCGGGTCCATGACAAGTTTTTTGGTAGCCCATGCAGGTCAGTCTTCATAAATTGTGTGAACTCTTGGGTCGTACCATATTAGTCGTACTGATGCGAGCATGCGACTAGGGAGTGCTCATTCACAATAGGATTAACTAGGACTAGGTATACCACTAGAAAATCCTTTATTCAAATTGACCGTTCGAAAGTTAAGGTTGTTATATAGGCCATTCAATTTAGGCAATGATTTATTAAATTTAGACAACTTGAGAGATTTCCATATATACACTATTATATTTCTATATGACTACAGGATCCAAGGTGGGTAGACCATTATCTATAACTTAGGACTTCCTTGGATTCAATTCTTAATATTGATCATTTGTGCAAAAAAATTTCTACCCTCTCTAAATATTGTCCCTATTACCCGTATCAATTAGTTATTTCCCATTGGCCATAAGTAATTATTTTCTCTAAGAGTATATATTTTATTTCCATCTATGAAGCTTGAGCCTAACATGATCCATTATATATATACTATTCCAAGTTAGTTTTACTTGAAATTCAAGATATGTATATGTTATCCTCGATCCTTGAATAATAGAGAAATAGAAATTAACATTTCTATTGACTCCGATCATTTTCTTCCTAATTAATCATGTGATTTTCAAGACTGATACCTTCTCATCAAGAATGGATTCTTGCACTTTTCCTATCCTGATTAACTTGTTTGAATTTCCAGAAGTCCCTTTGAATTCTTATGGATATAGTTGGAAAAGTATTCATTGACTTATAATGGCAAGATAGCAGCGCACTGTCATCATTTATTTGAATTATCGAGACTGCGGGTTCACTACAACCAGCAGCGTACTGGCGTGGCATGATCCCTAAGTTGAAATAATTGTAAGTAAGCGTAGGTTATCTAATATTATTAAAACTATGTCTTAATTGTCCTATTTTGACCTTTGAGTTGTATGTTAATATTGGTAGAGTTAATATAATATTTTGTACAATATCATATTTGAGTCATGAAACCAAGAGTTTACTACAGCTAGATGTAAACTGGCGATGCATGGATTCTCGGTGAAACGACTTCAGATATGCATACAATTTTCGAATACCATAGAGGCTATACCTTTTATTGGCATATGACTATTGATTTTTCATGATCAGAAAAATCTTGCACTCACTCCAACTGATTTGATATCGTATTTCTTATTATCGTATTATAAATAAAGCTTTTAGCTCTTCCCTTCTTATCTTTCTTTCTTATCTTCTGATATCGAGTCCTCATTTGGCTCCTTTTCATTTAAAACCTATTAGTATATTTTAATTCCATTCCACTAGATCATAATCGTACCTAGATTATGATTCTATGATCACGAATACATAATTGATCGTGCTAAAACGATTTTGATTTGGATCATCCTTAACGACCTTTTGATCGCAACTAAACTATTTTAGTTATATTTCTATCGTGTCGATTCACAAACTTTTCTAGATTTTGATTCTGTAATCGTGCCTAAATAGTTTGCTTAAATAGTTATTCGAGTTAATTGTGTCAAACAAATTTGAATTTTGATTGTTTCTAAACGACTTTGTTCGTGACTAAACTATTTGACTATAGTCATAGTCGTGACTATATTTCAAACTCTATTATTGTTAATTCCTAAATTTTATTCCAACTTTGATCATGATTATTTTTATTATGTTCATGTTCGTGCCAACATTTTAATTTTGATCATGCTTGGATGACTTGCATGATTAACCATGATCGTGACTACATCTTAGTTGTATCTAAGTGATTTTAACCATGTTTAGACTTTGTCTAAATTTTGATCATTGACCATGTCTATATAATTCCAACAGTAGTTAATCGTTCCTAACATTTTTTTTCTTTTTTAGCTAATTCTATTTCGATTGTAGCAGTAACCATTGTGACTAGACCTTTTTTACTATACTTTAATCGTGCCACGAAGATTCGATTCTTTTCACGATCTAACTCATTTTGATTGTTGATTATATAATTTCTTGATCATATTCTTATCGTGCCTGAAAGTATCTTTTAAAATTTCGAAGACAAAATTTTTCTAAGATGGGTAGATTTGTAACCCCTCTTACCGGATTTTTTCAAAATTTTATTTTCCTAACTATTTATTTTATCTAAATATCATGATTAGAAAAATATACTTTCTCTTAAAACGTTTAAAAGATTATTCGTATTCCATATACATTTTTCTCTCTCGTGTCCGACAATTTCGAACACATCAACACAAATCCCAATCTTCCACCTTATCGTCGATACAGCCCGATAACAATCATAGTCATCATCAGCATCATCGCCACCACCACTCATGCCCTCTTTCGAAACCACGCCACTCCGGCGGCTACCACCAACACCAACTTCACTAGCCGACCCCTACCCCTCATCTCTTCACCAATAGCCACTACCACCTCCTCTTCCCCTCTTTCCCGACCCAGGCCCCTTCGGCCACACCACCACCGCCCAGGATAGTCCAAATCACCACCAAAAACCAACGCCACACCCAAAAATAAATAAAGAGAAACCCTAACCTCCATCGTTCCGTCGTGAATCAAGTGTCGGCTGTCAGCATAGCCGTCCTTCCCGCGTCCGGCAACCCACACCGTGACCGACGAGTCATCATCGTGCCGGCGGAGCTAGGGGCGCCACCGCATCCTCGACCCAGTGGCGGCCTCCAGTACGTCAATGAAGTGTCGTGCCTCTCTCCTCGAAACCACCGTCGCTCGACCCCGAACCTCCACGAGCTCTCCTCCATCGAGAATGTCGGTGCTTCACCATCCCAATCGGGCTCCTCAGTCGGGAGCCACTGGTGGTGCGCCACCAACGACCGATGTGCTCTCCGGTGCCGTGCAGCTCCGCGCTAGGGCAACGCCGATTTTTATTTCCGTCGTACGCCATGACCAGGCTCCTCGGTCTCTGTCGTCTCCTCCTTTGTGACAAGAACCGAGGCCACCGCTGAACGAGCCTCCTCTGCCCTCAGCGTCGACGCCGGCCCAGCCAGTGAGCACTCACTCCCATCCTCTGCTCCCTCCTTCTTCAACTAAGAAGAATTAACTCACACACACTTAATACTCTCTCTCTCTCTCTCTCTCTCTCTTTTCAATAAATGTTGTACCCCTCTCTCTCTTTTCAACGAGCAACGAGCCCGAGGAAAATAGAGTAGTTTTATTATAGTATTATACAGTCAGTATACATGTACAAACAGATATTAGTATTACACTAATATATACGTATAAATACTGTTGTATTAATACTATCAGTATTATAATTTATGTATGGGCTTGGGTCTTTTGGGCCTTGGACCCAAGCCCAGAGGTTATCCAGATTTATTCTGGGCTTAAAAAGGGTTTTAAACAAATTTGTTAACTAGAGATAATAACCTTCCATGATTTTACCTATAATATATTTGCCAGCTTAAAATAATTATATTTGTGAAAAATATATGTTTTGGGCTTGTCAGTTTGGGCCAAAGCCCATGGGCTTTAGAAATCTTTTCTTTATATTAAATATAAATATTTTTGTGCCATTTGTTAAAATTTTGTTGTGGCCATATATAAGTATAATGGTATATGTATACCATATAGGTATTTACGGGTATATGTATGTTTTGTTATAAATATTATTATTATTATTATTATTATTATTATTATTATTATTATTATTATTACTATTATTATTATTATTATTACTATTATTATTTCAAGAAAATATTTTGTATAAGGTTTTGGGGCTGAAAACTAATTATACGATTTTCTTTGGAAAAGGTATTTTGTGGGCTTCTACTTCAAAAATTTATGTAAGTTATATATCTATTTCCTTAAACGGATTTTAAACACATATTATGCATAATGTAACATTTGGGCATATTTTAAAATAGCTTAATATTTTCTTAAATATACTATTGGGCTTTAAAACCAGAAAAGGATTTTAAATTAAATTTTATTAGTTTTGGGCTTTTATTTGGTTGAATACTTTCTAAAATTATTGTTAAAAATTTCCATAGTATTATAAAATAAATATTTTCTTAGAAAGGGTTAATACCTATCATGTTAGAAATATTTTCTAAGCATATGCATAGTTTCTAATTAAATAATTACCTTTCCTCTAGGTTAGAAGTCTCCCTTAGATTATTAAATTATCCTTGATCATAGCTAATCATATTCTTACTTCCTTTGCCAACTTTGGACTTCTTCACATCGACCCTAGCCAAGTGGACTATTCTGAACGCAATGGTATTATCAGTTTCACGAGCAAAGGACCCCAGGCGAGCATATTTTCTGATAGTTTTCATATTTGATAACTTCTATGATTCGTGTATTTAGTATTGTCTTACATTAATCTTCTGTTGATTCTCGACACGATGGTTACACGATGTAGTATGTACGGATTCCTTTCATGTTATATTTTGTGATTATTATGTTTGTGACTAATTTTCGTGTTTCTGACCTGTTTGGATCTATTAGTACTAGTCGGATGGGAAAATACATTAGTAGACATGTAAATATACCCAGAAATATCCTATTTGTCTAATCGTGTCTGATAGTAGTCGCACACTTCACGTGCGGGGTGCCGAATTTACCCTTTAGTGGTTTGCATATCGAAAATGGTATTTCAACTCACTAGTTTGATGCAGTCTTGCTATATATTATTGTTCATGTTTTAGTCGTGTATTACTGTTACTTCCTTGTCTTTATTACCATGCTCTCTTACTTTTACTCACATATTTCATACTATAATTTTTTGTTTAATCCTTCCGTTATACCATTTTATAGATTTTGTCAATTATTGGAACTGTTGTTAGAATGTACTCATTCCATTCCTGACTGAAAACCAACATTTTTCAAATAATTGCCTGCTACATTACGCTTTGGACCGTTGGGGAAGACATGGGTATGTTGGAAAGCCAACCTAAGGACTAGTTAGATAGATTAGTTATTTTATTTTATTTTGTGAGACTTATAAATTCTTGAAATGTAAATCTTATAAATGTTGTAATTAACGTAGCTATGTGAATGAGCAATAAAGTTATATTTTATGTGATTTTGAGCATTGTGTCTAGACAACGTACTACTTCGATACCGCGACGTAGGCTGGACTTGGACACGTACTCGTATCCCGAAAAGTGGGCATGGATTGTGACAGTAGTCTTCAGCTTTGTCTAAGCCTGGAAAATAGCTAGATCCTCAAGGGACTAGCAAGTACATAATATACATGCCAAGGTACAGATATATGAAAATATGAACTAAGGCAATTTATGTATCTGATCTATGTGCTATGCAAGTAAGAATCTTTCCTCAAATATCAGACCTCTCCACTAAGGCTCACAAGCTCCTCAGCAGGATATTGTCCCCAGTACCGTGTCTTGGAACCAAGGACAGTCAATCCCGACAGTGATAGCCTCTACTCTGCTACAGAGCTAAAGGGTCACAAAAACAACATGCCACACAATAATTGTTCTGATACTGTAGTCAAGTTCTCCCCAACCCCATATCTGGAGTCTAGCAATGTCAATTCCGTACAGTCATCTCGATAACAATAGAAATAATGATGAACAATCTAGAATGCTAGTACGAGGTCAATACCACGAATAGTCATGTAAACCTCACATCATGAATATGTCGGTGTCTTGTTGTCAATCGTGTTAGTGGACACGTCAATATGCACATAATATCTAATGTCAATACGCGGTGTCATCATCATGACATCGATACCCTCTTCTAAATGGTCATTAAGTATCAACGTTCCTACCTCATGCAATGCTAACAAAGTAAAGAACAAGAAAGAAAAGGAACAATCTATAACCACAACAAGGTACACTTGTCTGTAACTATTGTACTGAGCGTATGCCTGACCAACTCCGATATCTTCGTTACTCCCTCCAAGATTACCTATAATAATACACTATTATTAATACTCTATATTGACTAACCATATATAGATTATCTTAGTTTTTGTACCTACTGGTCGTCATAATGTCGATACAACACTATACAACATATAAGTACCAACTTTCCTTATAAAAATAATTTTATAACTATAATAAAATAATAGTTTAAGTTATGAAAAATAATTCCAAATGTCTATATATTACCAAAATACTATTTTAGTGGTGGAACTCATGTACAATAGGTCCATGTCGATACTATGTCAATACCACCACAATTGACCTATTAATTAAACTGTCACGCTCCACACCCAAATATATAGGATTTGGGCATAACCTGGCCAGTTGATACAACCTAGAGTGAGCTGCCCAATTTAATGGACTCACTTAGGCATACTACACTGTAAAAGTAACTAACAACACATGCAATCATCTATATCTCATCCAAAGATAACATAAAAGGAATCACTGAAATAAAAGTAGAGTAGTCTGAATATCCAAATACAACTGAAAGGAAATACAAGTATGGTGGAAACAATCCCACGGTACATCAGAATGGAAATACAGAAAATGGAAGATAACTAGCTAAGAGCAGCAACTAACTAGATAATGAAACTCTCACCCAAAGTAGCAGCATACCCTAGATCAATGGAACCCCTCAGGGTGGACCTCGTAGTCCTCTGCAAAGTCTCCTACTTCAGCTCCGGAACCGTAGATCGTCGAGTACAAATGCTCTTCAGGATCTGGAAATGAACCAGGTCCTCAGTGGACATAGCAAGATACAAATAGGAACATGCCATAAAGTAAATACTGATTTAAACATAAGGGGTATGCTAACCAGTCTAAGTAAATGCATATGAAGACAACTTCGGAACATATAGGTGGGTAGATAAGGGAATGGCATCAGAGCACGAGCCTACGTCAGATCACGAGCCAATGTAAACATACAAGCACTAGTATACCTCCCGATCGTACCTAGCGCATAGTTTGTGTCTGCTGCCGAATGTATCCTCTAGTGAATGTGTGGCCCATAATCGGGTATCCATGTCCACAACCGGGTATCCACTGAGGCTAGAATAATGTAACTGCCTATCCCATACGTCTACTGGTTGTCTTCCTCGTCCAATGATGTACAAGTCGCATCCACGACCCAAACATCTACCCTCCATGAAGAGTCAGCTATCTAGAACCATCACTGCCCTATATGTGCCATCACACGAGCCACTCGCACTGATGGCCAGTCGAGAGCGACAGCGCGTGCCATGTTCTGATCTCACTTAGTGTCGTACCGTAACACGTATCATGGTCAAGTGAGTTGTAACAACAACTCCCCAACTAAGGGTACGTCGCCTAGAGCTAGGTCAAGTAGGTAATCCTAAGTGTCGATGCCATCACAGACTTTGTCCGAGGCAATTCCTAGACTCTATTAACCAAGTCTACGCTAACAAGAGTATAATGTTGTATATGTAAAGACAGTAATACAAGGCAAGGTATACTTGCCTTCAACTCCGAAGTGGGCAAGCAGTGCTCCGGTCCCTCCTGCCTCGATCACGTCGTCAGACAGACCTATAAGTACACAACCAAGGCTTACGATAGGCTAAACGAACATTCATAACTATACATCTATCCACACACAACATAGAGTATACGTTATACGTACTTACGTATATGTATACGTTCATGAAAACATTTATATACTAAGGGTGATAGTAAGCGTAAGAGGGAGTTGTGACAAGGTGTGTAGATAACTATGTATAACTTGTATACAATATCAGTCACATGTAACTTGTGCACAATACAAAGTATGAGAGATGTCTAGTGTATGTATTTCACACAATGAAAATATATGTTTTATATATATACAAAAAAAATATACATAGGTTATATATATATATATATATATATATATATATATATATATATATATATATATATATATATATATATATATATATATATATATATATATATATATATATATATATATATATATATATATATATATATATATAATGAAACCAAAACTTTATTGAAGTAATAGGTTCAAAATGCCGAAGCCTATACAAGTAAGCGCGCACAACGCTATCGGAGGAAAGGAAAACAAACAGTGCGAGACGCGCACAAAATGTAACCGCCTCTCTACGGCATCTGACAGGGGAAGCGCGAGAGACCAGGAAGATGACCTAAACAAGGGCCTTCCAAAATGTGTTAGAGGCGTGAGAGCAACGCCTCCTAGCTTTAAGAATTTGTCTGATAACTTCTCTGAATAATTGTGTCGGGAGGAGTTGGCGTCCTTCATGTCTGAATTTGTTCATGTTCTTCCATAAAACCCAAATTCCAGCGGCTGCAACGGTTATATATATATATATATATATATATATATATATATATATATATATATATATATATATAACAAAAAGGACATTTTATTGAATACTAAAAGGAGCTCTAGAAGAGTAATACAGACTGGTACAAGGCCAAATAGACAAAAGGGCCCTGGAGAGCAAGATAATAAAAGCAAAAAGTAGAAATATAGATATTCGAAATTTCGGAGAAACCAAATTTTGAAAAACATTAGTGAATCAAAACATTTTGAAATTTCAAAGAAAGAAATTTCAGAATGTTTCAAAATTCGAAATTTAAAAACGATGGGCCGCTGGGCCAGATGGGGAACGGGTACACAGCCTAAAAATTGAGGGAGGGTATGGGCACACGGCCCTAGGGGGCTCTCTGTCCGAAGTGGGGGGTGCACGGCTCGAGGGTCTCGCCCCTCCCCTCCACCCTGCGCATCCCGGAGCCGGGGGCTCCGGCGGAGGAAACCAAGAGGGAGGGGGGCTCCGGCGGGGGAGCCAGCCCGGACGGAAGGGGGCTGATCCGAAGAGGGAGCCCGAGCGGCTGCGACGGGGGAGCCAGCCCGGAGAGGAGCGGGGTTGTGCTCGAAGCCTGGGACGGGGGAGACCAGACTCCGGCGACACCCGGAGGGATGGCGGCCATCTCCGAGGATAGAATGGGTGTGACGGAGCTGGCGGCCAAAGCACGGCGGCTACCACCTAGTAGAGGGAGGGCCCTCCGGCCTGAGCCGGAGAGATCGTCGGAGGCCACTGCTGCAAGGGGAAGAGAGGGAGGAGGAGCCGCGGGGGGGAGGGGAAGACGGGGACGGGTGGCCCCACGAGGGGGGCACGCAACACGCGAAGGAGAAGAGGAGGGGGCTGCCGACGACGAGGCTGACGACAAGGGGAACGTCGGAGGGGGGAGGACCGGCGCTAGAGGTAAAGCGAAGGGGAAGGGCCAGTCCAGGGCCACCGGGGGGCTGAGGCAGGACGTAGCCGAGTTAGGCCACAGCTGAGAGCGGGTGGCCTCAGCCGAAGGGGGCGGCTCCGCGAGTGGGGCGACGGGCGGGTAGGGGGCTTCGGAACGAGGGGAGGCTGGCCTAGCGAAGCATGGCCCAGCCCCAACGGAGGGAGGGAAATGACCATGGGGGCACTAGGGGGGCTGCCGAACGGGGAGGACCGGGCCTTCAATTTCTAGCCCGACGGCGCCGAGGACGCCGTGGACGACGACGGAGCCGAGGAGGGTGGGGGGAGGAGGGAGGGAGGGAAGCCCCACGGGGAAAAGACGCCGGCTGCCGGCCATCCGAAGGGGCGGGTCCAGCGAGATGAGAGGGGACCACCGGGGTAGGGGGAAGCTTGGTAGCTCGGCCCGCCCGAGCAAGCCGACCGACCAAGCGGGCCATCCGGCCGGCCACAGGAGGAGGAGTGGAGGGGGAGCGGTATATATATATATATATAAAATATATATATATATATTTTATATATATATATATATATATATATATATATATATATATATATATATATATATATATATATATATATATAGGAAACATATACAAGTATTATATATATGTACGGGTTGCACATGTACACAAATGAATTTATATACATACAGAGTATATATATAAGTAAAAAAATAATATTATATACATACGAAAATATAGTATATGTATGACAAAGGAAATATGTATAAGTTATATATACGAAAACATATAGATGTACATATGTACGAAAAGTATATATACCATATTTATATATAATGAGAACACATATAAATATATATATATATTCGGAAAGTATATATATACCAACATTTATATATATATAATTGGAAAACATAAGGGTATATACATACGAAAGTATATATCCCAACATTTATGTGTATAATGAGAACACATAAAATATTTATATACAAAACATTATGTGAATCATAGGCATAGGAAGCTATATTTACGCAAGAGCATATAAAAACATATCTATATACATACATGAATGTACGTATTGGTACATTATCCATAAGAAAATATATGCACAGTGCAGAACACCGAACAAATCCTCTATGAGTCACACTCAATGCCATCTAAACAATAGCAATATAAATATATATACGAGAACGTGGAGAAAAGGGAGGAGTGTACCTCTACCGCGTTCATATACGATGGTGAGGGGCTATGGCGACGACCAATGTGGGCATGCACGGCGGCACATGAAGCATGCGACAGCCGCTGTACCGCAGCGCGCAGCAGCTAGTGGCAGCCGCTGCAATCCTGGCGGTGAGGGGGTGCTCCAGCCTGGGTCGCCGAGGCAAGGGGAGGCGACGGCCAGCCGTGTGGCACGCGATGGAGGCACAAAACATAGTAGCAACATCAATAATAACGTTGGAAGGAAGAGAAGGATGAAAGGAATGAGATGAAAATGATGATGGTGGTGGAGATGGTAAATATAATGACTGTGATGGTGAGGAGGAGGATGAAGAAGTGGGGATTGGCTAAGCCATGGGGGTGGAGATGGTGAAGAAGATGATGGAGGAGATGGTGAAGATGATGATGTGGAGGTGGCTGACTTGGAGGGATAAGAAGGAGTTGGGGTACTGTCCGCTGGCCATGGGGAGAGGGGCTGTGAAGGTGAGGGAGTTGAGGAAGTGAGAGAGAGAGTTTGAATGAGAGAGGGGGACTTGGGTCGCCGGCCTAAAATGTATCCCTAGGAAGAGAGAGGGAGTTGGTGAGTGTGTCATAGTATTGGGGAAAAGAAAGGGGTGTGTGTTGAGTTGTGAGTGGTCCTTACGTTTTGTATGTCATAGGAACTTTCACCTAAGTTATTTGTGTAAGGCCCAAAAGAGGTTAATTTGGTATGAAGGGATTTAAATAGGTTTGATTAGAGGATCTCTCCTAGGTTAGGATTAGGAGTTGGTTATTTGGGATTAGGATGAAATGGTGTTAGGATATTTGGGGTTTTGTAAGGATAAATTGGTGTTGTGTGTGTAGGTATGGATGAGAAGAATGGTATGGTGCTTGGATGTTGAGTCTAACTGAGTCGGGTCGGGTCACAATTGATCTTGATGAATTAAATGGCTTAAATTAGTCATTTATAATAACAAAAAAAAAGTAGCATACGGAAGCTCAAATGAATGGGACACTATAGAAGCATGGAATTTCAGGCACATCTATAGGCCAGAATTCCTATACGTTCAACCCAACCATGCGACCAACTCAAATGCGCCAGGAAGCTCAAACAGATACTTGGTATAGCAAAAAATAATACAAAAATATAGACATCAAAAGAAGGCATTTATTTTATATGAAAGTCTATTACATGTCTAAAGAAAGGCTTTACAAAGGAGAACTTTTACAAAAATAAAGATCCTAAAGTTACAGCCAGGCGCAACAACTGTCATGCGACCTATGCCAGGCGCATCATCCGTCAGACACATCACTCTGATGTCTCATCCAGGTGCATCGTCTCGTCATTATGGCGCAAGCACATTAGCACCAATCAGCCCTTGTCTAGCAGGAGGAGGAGCTCTCATAGCTCGATAAAGATCGCAGTACGATGCCCCGGTCTTCGAACGTAATAGGCACACTCGGCAGCCTGTGGCTCTTCCAGCATAATGAAAGACGAAGCGCGGCCGCCCTGATCTTTGGATACAGCAGGCACTATCGACCTGTGTCGAGACTCGACGATCCCGATACTTGGATGCAACAGACACTATCATGGAAGCTCAGAGCGACGGAAAGACTGGGGTAGCGCATCTTCACCCTCGGAAAGAGCTCGAGCTCAACAGTTCGCCAAGGCGGAGATTCGACCAAGTTCATCTTAATATCGGAATGAAGAATGAAAGCAAAACTTTCCTTTATGTGACTATTTATAAGCACGGGCAGCCTACACCCGAGTGCCAAATGGCCAACGTTCCAAATTTCATGCAATAAATTTGCATTAATAGCAAATACATCTGTCTCCTAGTATTCGGCTAAGTCAAGGCAACCATTAACGCCTCGAAAAACTCAACTGACGGGCCAAAGAGGATACGTCACATTGGCAGATGCGTCGTTGATATCATGCGCTCCCCTTGGATGCACCCAACGGGCCATATATCTATGCACCCAGATTGGCACTAACCAATACAACCCTCTCCATCAAGCATTTAATGTTGAATGACAAAGGCGGTGATGCATTCCAAGAGCCGTCCAATCAGCAGCCCTTTACAGAAAATGAAGAGCCGATGATGTCAGCACCATCATTACACCTTAGGTCGACAAACAACTACCACATGGCCGACCGATCATTCGTATGCGCCTCGTGTCTATGCGCCCAGAAGATGGCATGCACCCCAGTGGTTATACGCCCCCTCAGCTCACTTCTGATCTCAAGCAACAGAAGACTAAGCTCTACATGTGCCTCAAAAGCTATGTGCATGGACTTGCTCATGACTCCTAAAGGTCATGAGACCAGGTCGCCTCCCCTGCACACCCTAATGCGAACCTCTGCATGCGTCTCAAAAGCCATGTGCCCAGACTTGTTTATGATGACTAAATATCATAGGACTAAGTCGCTGCATGCGCCCGATCCTAGGCACACCCTGACAGATCACTCTCCTCCAAAACCGAGATCTTTGAGCCACAGGCACACGCCATGCGTCCTTTGACACATTTCTATTCAAAGAATGTGTGCTAACCACCCAAGATCTCAGCAACAGCCAAATCTCAGAAACTGCCACGTGTCAGCTCCTCCGTAGCCCGATAAAGTAGTTCGAGCAGATTCCACTACAACTCGGGGCACATCATCCATGCACCCCCGTCAGCATCAGCCACATGACGTTCCCACGTCCAGGCGCATCCGACATATGCATGCGTGAGCAGCCAGCCTGCTATCTATAAATAGAAGGATCACTCCTTCATGGGACAGAGACAGACAAAGAGAGAGAGAGATATATACAAACAGACTGTTATATCCATATATAGAGGCCAGAAGAGACACTTAACGTCCACTTCTCCTCGCAACGCTCCAGCATCCAGAGCAACCCAGACCTTCAGAGAGTTCAAGATCATCAACGGAGTCAACGTATTACCACTCGTTCTATCGACACAGTGCCCAGATAAAAACAAAAGTGTACTCCTAGGACTACATCTAAGTCCTATATTGTTCTCTATTTTGTTTATAATTAAAACATCAATCACCAAAGAGTTTTAATAGCAAACTGGCGACTTTGCTGGGGACTTTTTTTTCTCCAACGAGAAAGTTGTGTCGCAATCTGATGACATCAAACTCGACACCTCCCATAAAATACTTGTAGTATGCCTCAATCAACAGGAGTATGAGGAGTTTATCTCTGAAGGCATCGTGAGTCCTTCGAAGCGGCTTCTAAAACCGAAGAAGACTCGCAAAGTCTGGGTGCACAAGGTCGATGCTCCTGGCACTATCACTAAAAGGGATACACCATCACAGCTGGCCCTTCCTGCTGACACTCTCAGCAACAAGGATACGCTCACTGGTGCCGTGCATTTGTCTAGAAAATGCAGTGTTGACTGCATTCCCCAACCATTTTCTTCCCAGCCGAAGAAGATGCGCTAACGGAGCAGAGGTTCAACCAATCTCCAGCGCATGAGCTCTGGTGCACAGGAGAGAACATTTGTCTTCAACAGACTCACTCGCTGTCATGGCGAGGCACAATTGGATTCTGAGTATTATGCGTCTTCGTGAGCTAGTACAAAGAAATCTAAGGCACCACAGGCCATGTGCTACGAATATGCTACGCCAACAGCAAACCAGAAGCATGCGTTCAAAATCATGCACGCTGCTGATGATAAGATATACAGAGTCGACTCGGGTGCATCTATGCTAGAAACGGGTCGACTCTCAAGTCCCTGTCCCGCTTGGGTGCATCTACCACATTTCGAACCAAGTTTGGCTGGGCAAGTGTAATATTGAGTCCATGCGCCCACTTGGGTGGTACGTATGAAGTGGACTCAAGTTGCCATAAATATTGTTCCTCTACCAACGATCTGGACGTATCTCATATGCGTGAACCAGATCAGGGGGTACAGTATTCACATGACCACCCTGGTGCTTGGCCTCGCCATGCACCTCATGGGGGTGTTAAAGTGAAACTCTCCCATCATAATTTGTGTAATGTGATCAGTCACAAACGTAGATCAGAAGAGCTGACCAATAAGCACAATATGCCCTTCGCAGGGCACACCTGTGCTATGGTCATCATCAACTGTTGTTGTTGTAAAACAGCGGCTCTACCATAGAGGCAGTCCGTATTTCAGCGACTATAATCTTCGGCACCTATCTGACGTCGCCTTAAAAAGAAACTACCAATTGAAGACGTAGCGGAGCCCAAAGTCGCTTCTTGCCATGTTATCTCCAATTCCCACTCATCCGTGAGAATGACAACCACTAACTCCTCAGCCTCTGCATCCAAGACTCAGCTGAGGAAGAGCAAAATAGTGGTTCGGTCCCAGGGGTATACGAACGCACCCGAGCAAGGATCAAGGCCCTGGCAGAAGCAACAGCCGTGGGTAGTCAAGTCTTTGACAACCCTCTCCTCGAAGACGAAGAAGCACTTCAAAAAAACGACCCTAACATAGCTGGGGGTAGCCAACATGAGGCCTCAGAAGAATAAGCCCCTCTACAGAAAGGTGAGGTCGAAAGCGAAGCCTCGATCGATCCATCTACATCCACCCATGTCATGACATCTTACATGGCAGGGGGTGGTGATGAAGGAGAATCAGACGCTCCAGTGCTTGACATCGTACAACACATAGAAACTCTTGAGGGGAGTCTCACGAATGTTTCTGACAAGCATGTCTAAGGTTGCCTCCGGGCATGCTGGAACACGTACTCATTGAAACATGCAGCATGAACATGCTCCCTGCAATCAAGCTCTGGCTCATCGGAACATGCACTGATTGGAGCACATTGATCATTGAAGCAGAAGCTGCTGAAAAGAAGGCACCTAATGCTCGCCTTCTGGAGGTTAACTTCCCCACCTTCGACGACAAAGGAAAACGGCGTATGACCAGCAGTAGCAGCCATAAAGTGAAAGGGAAGCAGGCGATGATTGTCAACGCGTCTAATAGCACACAAGGTCCTGTCCAGAGGCCTCCTACCGCACCACGACCGAAGATGGTCTACTCCTTCCATAATGAGGATACCTTACAGCTCTTCGAGATGCTGAAGCAGGACGACAAAATCAAGTTGCTTGATCCCAAGCGTCCTGACGAAGTAGGTAGAGTCGACGACCCAAGGTATTGTCACTACCATAGGTTCGTTGGACATCCAACTAAAGACTGCTACATCCTCAAAGACTACATACAGTGCATGATCAATGCGAACTTCATCTCAGTCGACTATGAGGAGAAGACAATCTCGGACAATATGGTGTCGCTCCAGTTCAGCACCTTACCGCCTACCACAGCTCAAGATGGCGTCGTCCCTATCCCAAAGGCGACAATAGAAGTAGTCAACCTTCCACCAACCCGCGACAGCATAGCTGGGCTCACACCACTCATAACAACCAAGGGAGAGATCATATGGGTTCATCCAGATCTCGTTCCAGAGTTGACTCAACCGAGGGTAAGCTCTACCTCCAAAAGCAAAGGTAAGAAGACCAAGTCTTTTCGAATGGTGACTTCCTCCCTTGAAGAAGCACTGCCCATACAAACGTGTTCATAGCAGAACGCCCAGCCAGAGGAGGCTCCGTTCAAAGTGAAGCCTCCTATCATCACCACAGCCATCCAAGGAGAAGGTTCATCCCAACCTCCTGCAGTTGATGAACAAAAGCAGAAGGAGGCCCGCTTCGACAGGCCTTTTCGAAAAGACAACACTCCAGGGTTAGCCAAGCCCCACAACTTTGACATACTGGCACAACTCGCCAGTACTCCAACACGGATTTCCCTATTCGAGCTCCTCTTCCTATCCAAAGATACTCAGAAGGCTCTCCGCGAAGTCCTGAAGGACGCTGAGTCTTTCATCAGTCAGGTCAAGCAGCCTAACGACGATCCTACAGCATATTCGTAATACCATAATATGGGAGAGATCATCCCCAATATCATATTCACTCAATAGGATATGCTGCTCAAGAAAAACAGGCACAACAGACCCCTGTATTACACGGGGTATGTCGATGCCATCAAGGTAGATCGAATACAAATTGAACTTGGGTCTTCTCTCAGCATCATCCTCCGAACTCTACTTCAGACATTGGGGATCCCGATGCATCGCCTAATAGCGTCTTATACTACCATCAGCGGCTTCAACGCCAGTAAGAGTGAGCCACTGGTGAAGATCCGCTTGAAGTATCACATCGGCGATCTCCAGACCGAGATGACTTGCTATGTTGTGGATGCATACGTTAACTACAACATCCTGTTGGGACGACCATAGATATATGAATATATGGTGGTGCCATCCATTCTCCATCAATGTATGAAATACGTGTCCACCAGCGGCATCATCGGAACAGAGTTTGCTGATATCGATCCCTTCAGAGGGATTGAAGCCTTCTTCACCGACGCTGATCTGTACAAATTGATTCATCTCGGAGATAAAGCCAACGATGCTAATGATGAGGCAGAAGCTGAGGTCGAAGCTGACTCAGATGCGGATATGATAATCAATAATCCCCTAAAAGTGTGACTCAAAGGGAGGTCGTCTCAAACATCGGCCCCTATGGCATACCAACTGAGGCTCCCCTCAAGGTGCGGCTCAAAGGCAGACCTCCTTAGTTTTTGGCACCCGTCAGGCCACAAGAGAAGACCTCGGCGTCCTTTCTAGCACAGTCCCAGGAGCCAGCACGAGGCAAGCTCCTAAAAAACTCTTCTGAACCTCCCAAGGCTGCTCCAGTTCTCACCGATGAAGAAATTGGAGAGTATATATTGGCTAATGTCGATGCTCCATCCCTCGATGATGTAATTCCCTCGGGACAAGATCCCGTATTTTATCAATAAGAGAGTATCTTTCAATTATTATAGTCTTCCACATTGGAATACCATGTACACTCTAGATAATGCTCTACAGTCATTGCAAACAAAAATAATGACTATGAGTCATATAAATTGAGTCGTCCTGTACCAAGGAGTCTGTTACATAGTCCCGCCTCGAAACAAGGATGAGAAGCCTATTATCTTTGGCAAAGTCGAGCGTCACCAAGACCTCCCACCGACGAAGCCAGAACCCGACACTGGCAGAATATAAACCTACCAGTATAACGATCGTGCCAAGTATCTCATCCAAAAGATGGGTTACAACTTGAAGAGCGGCCAAGGTCTGAAGTACAGCAAATATCGACGCCTTCCCCTATGACTTCCAGTGCCAAAAAGGAAGCTGTAAGACTAATATCACCGTACCCAACGAGGGGTAGGCTACATCACGCCTCCAACAACTCCAGAAGAATCTGAATCAGAGGATGTCATATATTCTCACTCATCTAAAACTTCAACTTGGGACTCCGACACCAGCATCGGCTCAGTCTTCAAGAAAGTGCTGTCAGCCAACATGACAACCGTACATCCTATCGATGACAAATCCTCAAGGAAGTACCACTCTTGACATCTGTCGAAAACATACTGCCTCTCCCCAGAGAGAGGATTAGTGAACTTGACCAAACCAAGTTCACGCCCCTTCTTTGATAAATCATATGCTTCTGGAACCCATCCATTTCGTTACATTCTATCCTAATAGGGGACAACCATGTCCATATTATCTCTGAATTGCCTCTCTATACCTCATAAAGCAGGATCATGCACCGTATAAGATCATGCTTAAAGTAATGTTTACCACGTCCACATCACCTCTGAGTAAACATTCCTTACAACAATCCCTGTGTTGTTGCACTATAGAACATCCATGTTCATATTACCTCTGAGTTGTTCTATAAACCCCCACAGAGTTCACTCCCACCATGTTCATATTACCTTTGAGTAGAAAAACTCCACCAATTAGCCCATATTTACTATGTCCACATTACCTCTGAGTAAATATGTTGGTCCTCTCTTTCAACTTATCAATCTGTGCCTAAAACCAAGGTACGCCAAGGATGATAAGTCCACATAAAACTTCCAGTAGAAATACCCCATATTTACCAAGTCCATATTACCTCTGAGTAAATATGCTGGGTCCATCATATAACTTATTATCTACACCCCCAAAGTGCACAACAGATAATAGGTCCACAAAAATCACAAAAGATTAAAAAAAGCAATGGGTTCTTTATTTCTTTAATAAAGGAAATAACAGGGCTACATCTTTCAAAACCTACATCAAAAGAGAGACATAAGTGTCTCCAAAACAAAAAAAATAAGGCAAAAGAACTAAGGATCAGCAATCAGTTCGTCAACCCGACGCTACAAGTCTTGACCTTTAGTCCCTATAATCGCCAGAACGTGACGCTGGGCTTCCTGGCGCATTACGTACCTGACCTCAGGAGCAAGGTCGACAGCGAACTTGTCGTCCAACTCCTTCTTCTGACGAAGCAAGAAGGATGTATGGTGAGTGTACCTCGTCGTCTTCTCCATAAGCTGGACATGTTCGGCCTGCGCCTATTCGGAATCAACCGGAAGCCGGGCTCGTTGCTCTTGCAGATGACGAATCTGTGCATCAACTTTCGCGAGGTTGACCTTCAGGAACTCTCACATTTTGGCCTTATCCTCCATCGACGAGGATAAACTCTCATCCTTGTCTACAGCATCGGCCATCTCTTGCGCCCAGGTAGCCATGGCATCAGAGTGAGCCGACTCAACGGCAGCCTCTAGCTTATTCTGCTCTTCTTCAATTAAAGCAGAAAAGTTATTTCGCCGAATGTTCTGGAGTTCTGTCAGATGATGATCGAGCTCAGTCATAAAAGCTTCCAAGATCTCGGCCATATGATCATAGCCTTGGTAACTACGAATCTGCTGGATAAATGGGAATGCCATGCGCCTCGCAGTCGCAAAGCTTCCATATTCGTCCAACACAGCCGACACTTTCTATTGCAACATCTTGTAGACGACCTTAACCATGAATCTTACATATTCATCTACATCGGCCAGCACTTGAGACATCATCACAGGAGTTGTCGAAGCCACTACAAGAGCCAAGGAAGCAACTCCTGTAGAAGCTCCCATACCTGAGGCTGAGGGAACAATCACCACTTGGCTCGCAGGGGCCTCAGATCTTATACCTTTAGGAGAAGAAATCAGAGTCTCGGTAATCACAACCCCTGAACCTCCCTGAGGACCCGATATCTTCCCCCAGGCAGGAGGGAGAAGGGGTACACCTTCCACCAGAGGGCTCTTGCCCTCATTTAAATGGGCATCAGGCAGCCCCATAATAGCTGAGCCTACCACAGCAGTCTCAGCAGCAACATCGACAGCAGAAGCGCATCCTCCTACCGTCAACGGAGGGTTTTCGGCATCGGGCAAGAGAGCAGATCCTTTCGCCTCTTTCTCACTTAAAACTGGAGTAGGACTCGGCAGTCAAGTTACTCCTCCTTCATCAGTATCAACTCCCGGGACAGGAGTCAGACTCAGCAGGCGGGTCATGTCACCCACTAGGTCAAGAACAGGGCTAGACAATGGAGCAGCCCTTGAAATTGGGCTTTCCAAAACCTCCCTAAGAGAGGGTTCAGCGGCCGACTTCTCAGCACATTCCTCTCTGCTTATTGTGGGATCATCCCCAGCAACATCTTCTCCAGAAATGCCATCTGGATAAGACAAGTCCCATTCTTCCTCCTCATCAGGAGGGGCTTGTCTGACAACTTCTTTCGAGCCCTCGAACCAGTTTGGGGGACCCGACAATAGATTGCTTCACTCCCTGTGAAGAAACTGCTCCACCTCTCCGATAAGAGGGGTCAACATCCTCAGGTGCCGTTCTACCTGCAGTATCATCTCCACCCGTAGCCCAAAGTACTGGAAACTTCCACGGTAACAACATCATCCAAAGTCTCCTCCACCAGAGACGGCACGGTCGGAGGGACACGCTCATCAGGCGAGCTTGCCACTTCCTTTGGTTGACTTGGGCCCGATTTCGACGACCGGGGTTTTCTCTTCTCTTGTAAAAGAAGAGACATATAAGCGAAAGAGGAAAGAACCGAACCAGACTGATGATAATACACATACCACTGCGGGAGCTGGTTCTGCAGGAGCCGCCAAAGGCCGCACCTGCATAGCTAAGGCCTTATTGGGCCTCTTCGGGTCAGATGAATCTGCCTCCGTCGTGACACGTCTCTTCGATGGTCTGGCCGAGGGGTCCACCTGAGAGCTTCCTGTCGGTGCCACAGGGGTAGTCCTGTATGCTGTCACTTCAGGAGGATGATAAGCCTGAGCCATCGTCTATATGCCTTCCGAAGCTTCGAGCTGCGTACTGGCAATGAAACTGGTCTTTCGGTCAAATCCAACAGGGACGGTATTCATCGTACAGTAAAACTTCATGGCAGAATACAAGATATGTGGCTGGGGGTTACGGACCAGTAGCGTGAATCGCACCTCCGTCCACCCGACATTGTAATATTGCCACCCCCGAGCACCATCCAGTAAACTCCCAATAAATCCCAGAGAGCTACTGCAGTTTTTTAGTATTAGTTGGGTATAGCTGAATTGGCATACGAAGCGACTGGACAAATACGGCTTCAAGAAGCAGCAATTCATGTTCCAATCCACAAGGTGGGAAGGCCAGTTGCTCTGCAGCCAGTAGAACCCCCACGGTGCCAAGGTGATTGCATCTTCGCCGGCATCTTCCAGCTCCTCATTCGCTTCACAGCCTTCAAAAGTAGGAGCAACCTTGATGATCTCTCATCCTTGGAGATAGGACAGAACCCTCCTACAGACAGGTACACATGTATACAGCCACTTTCGCATGTATAAGCGGCAAATAAAAGCATCACCATCTTCATGCTCCTCGGCCGAACCAGGAGTCATTATGTTCGGGTGGTGCAAAATCAGCCACCCCATCAGGTAATGGAAGGGCAGCTCTGCACGAAGGAAATTACCCCTCTTTCCCTTCTCACCTATCACATCATCGATGAATTCTTTTAAACTCCACTACAGGTTGCACACCATAGCGGGAAGCAGAGCCAGAGGATAACCAAAGACCAGCTTCATTGTAACTACATGTTTTCAAAAATGAGGGTAAATTTGTCATTTTTTATATTCTAATATTTTTGTGAATATTTATTTATTAATATTATATTTTGGGGATTAGTTTAGCCGAGTTTGAGTTTCGTCTAGTTTTGACTTGTGTTAGTGACTCGGGTAGTTTACACTCTAGTCGGAATCCAAAGATTAGTTAGACATGTCTCACAAACTTATCTCATTAGTGTTTGCAAAAACAAAAGTATAGAACTTTATTGATACAAACTGTAATAAAGATTACAAGAATTCTGGGAAAATTACAACTATAGGAGTCCAATCTTGATGACGATTGCTTTATCCCTTGGACGATGTGAACTGTGAAGACGAAGCCTTTGAAGTTGAAAACAACTCTGGAAACTGAAGGCAAAAGCCTCTGAAGTTGAAGACAAAAGTCTCGGAAGAATGCAGCAGCACTTTGGCAAGAACTCCTGAACTCTCTGATTTCTGATCTCTGATCTTGATCCCCCTTAAAATGAAGACTTGAAACTCTATTTATAGAGTTCTGAAAATAACTAACTTTCAGTTATTTTTGGACTGCGCAGGATGATTTGCGCAGCATTGGTTTGCGCAACATTGATTTACGCAGACAGTTACTGGATCGTGGGCCAACTATCATGGACACATGGCATCATTTGATAGAAATGCGCATGATCGTGCATAAACAGTTGCCACGTAATGAGCAATCGATGGCATGAATGCCACGTGTAACTTAACAATTATATTGATGGAGTGCGCAGAGTTGAATTGCGCATACATGGTTTGCGCAGACTCAAACTGCGCAGGATTGGTTTGTGCTGCCAGCTGTCAGCCGCCCTCGAGCACTGTGCGGCGCAGGAAACGAACAGATTCCTTGTTATTTGTGCTGTCAGTTGTCAGAAAAGATTTGATTTGATTTGGTAATGATGACTTCTGCCACGTCAGTCTGCGCAGTTGGAAGTGTGCGCAAAGTAGTATGCGCAATCGGATTGCTGCGCAATCTATTGTCTGCGCAATTTATCCAAATGATGGGTTTCTTGATTTCTTGACTTTGTTGATTGATGCAACTTGATTTTTTTTAGGACCTACAAGACCCCCTTCAAAGTTTTCGAAAGTTGATTTGATTCAAAGTTTCGAAATACTTTGAATTTTTGAATTTTGAATCAAGTTGCGCATGATGATGAGCTGTCTGCGCAAAGTGAAGTGCCCCCAAATTTTAGGCACAATCCAAGGCAGCCATTTCGTATTTCAAAGGCTATAAATAGCCTACTTCTTCATTTCATTTTTTTACTTTGCCTCCTTCGTGCTTTTGAGAGAAAAATCCCCGAACCCTTTCTGTCTTCTTTCTCCGACGACTTCCATGGCGCCCCGACGATCTAATGTTACCGCCGCCGCCGCTGCGAAGGGAAAAGCTCCAGCCAAATCTTCTGACAGAGTTGCTCGACGAGCATCTCGACATGAGTCTGCGCACCCTGCTCTGATAGGTAGTAAAACCGATCGAAAACCCCTTTTTAGGGTGTTTTTGACTTCCTTCGATCTTCGAAACTCATTTCTTTTTAGAGATAAGTTCAAATTGCGCCACCCCTTTTTAGGGTTTTTTTGGTTGCATAAACAGTCAGTCTTCATTTTTATGAAGACTGTAATCCTGCGCAATCTATCGAATTGTGCTGACAGAAAGTCAGCGCAATCGATTGATTTGCGCTGAATGTCAGCGCAATCGATTGGTTTGCGCACCCTATTATGATGCGCAAACTAATGTTGCGCAATCCATGTTAGCGCAATCTGAGGATTATGTACTCTTCTGTTTTGCTTGTCTGAAAAAATAGAGTTTTTGACTTGTACTGATCTTCATCTGTTTTTGATGCAGTTGAAACCAATGAAGATCCAAACTATGAACATTTTGTGGGAACTTTGTCTGAATCTAAATATAAAGAAGATTTGTCTCACGTCCATTATCCTCAGTACGATCTGCCGACTTCTCGTCAGGCAATATTGATTTCTCAGGACAACGAAACTTTAATGTGTCTGATGAATGGACAGCCTCTGGAATCAGCAGATGCTGTTATCCACAAGAAACCCTTATTCTTGTTTGGTGACGCCTTTGAAAAAGTCTTCCAGCCTAGGCCAAGGATGGAGGAGATGATAGTCCACCGGGAAGACAGATCATTCTTCATTTCTGACATTGCTCGATGCCTTCCTTTGTCACGGTACGCTCATGCGAGCTACCCAAGAAAAATGGATTGGAACATCACCCTTCTCCAGGATGCTCGTGCAGGGAAGATCTTTGTAAAGAAGGTTAACGGGAAAGATATGTTTTACAGCTCTTCTGACAGATACAGTGTTATGTTGAGAGGTTTGAGATCCAGCTGCATTCCACCGGAAAACTCCTCTATGCTGATGCCCGTCAGAACCCCTATATTCGCAAATAAATTTGCGAAGGAAGAAGGAAGATACCCTGAACAGGATATCAGAATGACTGGATTAGTGAATCCAGATTACAAACGATGGAATTGCATTGCAAATTGGGTTCTAACAACCTTCCAAGACAAACTTCAACAAATTAACCTGTTTCAAGCAGTGCATGCCACTGTATACGGGTTTGCTCCTAACCCTCATATGTTTTTGGCCTTGGCTGAGCGATACAATTACAGAACAGGAACCTTCATGACCCCGGGTGGAGAGATGGGGTTTGCACTCCACGAGATGAAGTACATCTCATACTTGCCTATGGCGGATGCTCCGAATGAGGAGTTTGTTCCCACAAATGATGAGTTAGAGAAACTCAGAAAAGAAAATACTGAAATGGTAGCAGTGTTTGAGGAACTGCTATGCCATTACAAGATTTGCTCTTTGTACTATAAAAGTGCTACGGCCAACACTTGCTATTCCTCGAAGTGGCTTCCATACTTGTTTCTCAACCATTTAGAGGAAAAGAAAACTAAGGAGAACGACAAGTGTTACCCTAATTTTTTCAAACCCTTAAATAGCACAGAAGTCATGAAGATGATGGAAGAAAGTAAACATTATGATAAGGAAATGAAGGATGATCATCAATGTCCACCTTTAAAGAAAGGTGACATTTTGGAGAGTTTTTTGAGAATGGGTTACAGACCCATGTCGAAAGAAGCCCAGTTAGCAGGGTTTCTGACACACTGGCTCAGACGATTCGTGGTCCCGGGATCTAGTATAGTGGACCGTTTTCATCGCGGTGTACTTTTTGCTGCCGTCAAGCTAGTCTTCGGTTATAAGGTTGACTTGTTATCGGCAATGACCTGCAGATTGAATGCGAGTCTTCGCTTGTATGTTGACTCGATGCTGAAGGCAAAGGGAGAGAAAGAATTCCCCCGTCTCGAACTGCCGTACACTTATCTCTTTGGATGGTTACTCCTCCACTATCCAACTTTAATGGACCCTGGTATGGGACCAGTAGATGGCAGCTTCTTGCGCAGATATTCTCAGGGTAAATGGAAGTACACCTCTCTGAGTGAGTGCAGATTTATTTTAAATTTGAACAGAGGATGGAACTTCTGTTGCGCCCCTCTCCCGGATGGTCATGATCAGATGCCCCCCAACATGGTAGATTCAAAGCTGCAGCCCTTAAACCGTGTGGCCTTTGAATGGTTGAAGACAATTCGACCATCTCATTTAGTATACCGCTTTGAAGAAGAATGCTTTTTGGAACCATACCTCCCTAGCCGTTTTGCTAGACAATTTGGGTATGATCAGTTCCACGTAGGGAACGCAATCACCTGCCTTCAGGGCAAGGGTTTCTTGATTGACGGGGCCCGAGCTTGGGCCTACTATAATGCCCATGACACAAAGGCTACTTTCTCGATGCCACCAAAGAGCACTCCTCAAGGACCTCGGATGCTCTTTACATACTCGGTATTTTACACATCTGCAAATACTTTTGTCGAGAACTTTAATCTCGCCGATAGTTTTGCTTCTGCGATAAGATTGAGGAAAGGGAGGATAGCTTTATCAATCCCTGCCAATGATGAGGCAAACGAGCCGGCGGATGAACCCCTAGAAACTTTAAGAGAAATGATGTTCCAACAAGAAGTAAACGCAGCAATGCGTATCTCTCTGAGAGTGGGAAAGTCTCCTGCCAAGAAAAGAAGAAGAGAGGAGCCTCCTGCTCCTGCAGCAAAGAAGAAATTGGTCTTGGAGCATTCTTCTGATAAAGTGACTACAAGATCCCAATCTCGGCAGCTAGCCGAGACAAATCAGGAAGTTGCTACTACACCAACTTCTGTACAGAAGCAAACAGCACCAATAAATGTAGAGAGTCCCGACAGACCTCTACACAGAAAGAAGAAGAAGTTGGTCACCAGAAGAAATTTAGAAGCCTCTTCTTCCAAACAACTCCTGACTTCAGTAGATGCTGCAGCAGGATTTATAATGCTATCTCCCACCCCTGTTTCTGAAACAGGGAGTAAAATCCTTGAAGAGACTGAACAAAAGGGAGATCTTGACCCCAGAACTGAAGTTGAAATACTCAGAGAAAACATCATTGAAGAGGAGCTAAATATTACACGACCCCTTTCTCCTGTCGCGGAGACGACTCAGCTTCCTCCTACTCCAAAGACTCTTCGTGAAGAAGAAGAGCGTGAAATGATCGAAGCTTTAGAAGATTGTTATAGCCTGCAGGAGGATCTAACCGCAACTGACAGTGGGAATGCAGCCCAAGAAGAAGAAGAAGATAAGGATGAAGAAAGCTCTTCGTCTGGAAATGTTGATAAGTATATACAGAATCCTGAAGGGGACAACAAAGAACACATATCTCTTGATACCGTCGACGATGCTTCGGATCCTAAAAAGGATATTGAAGTAGAGGCGTCCGTAGAAAAGGTTGTTAACCCTGATGAAGACGTCGAGATAGAAATATCTCCTGAAGAAGTGGCTGGTGAAGATGTTCAGCAAGAGAATCCCGCCACCGAACCCCAAGGTATAAAATGAGATTTAACAATCTTCTTTCTTTTAAAATAGATTGATATCTAATATCTTCATTTGTAGTTCTTGCAGGTCTTGATACTCTACCAACACCTCCGATGGACCTGGCTATGGTGCCTATTCCAACGGTAGTTGTTAGTAGTAGCCATCACTTATCTTGCGGCTCTGAAGCGGGCAGCAGCCAAGCTGTCGCAATTGAAGCTACTTCCGTTCAACGGGGGTCTATTCCAGCAGGAAATGCATTTGTTGTTAAATCCAATCAAGGTAAGACTGCTTTTTAATTTGATCTTTTTGTTTATTGGCAAATTAGTAAAATAATAATTTTACTTTTTGCAGAAGAACAAACAGGAGGAGCAGCTAGTTCCACTCTGGCTCCTTTGTTTAAAGAGCCTATCATTCAGCAGCAAAGGATTGAGCAACCGACTACCCCATCCTCAACAGGGGTAGCTTCGACTCCTGGAACTATAGCCATCAATCAGCAAGTTGTACAATCATTTACCAAGTGCTTTTTTGAATCGTTGGGATCTCTTGCCCATAAGATGATAGAGAAAGAAGGAGCTGACTTTATTATGGTTAGGAAGCCAACTTCTTTTTTATTAAGAGCCATAAGGGATCAAGGAGATGAGGCTCAAGCCATTCTTCTTGAACATATATTGGATGAGTTGGAAGTATCCATCAAGAAATATAAAGAGCTCAAGAAGAAGAATATAGATTCTCTGGTGCAAGCCGAATATGAGCGATTAGCCCAAGAAGCTGATATTGAAAGGATAAACCTTCAGAACCTTTTAGAAGCTCATTCTGCAAAGTCCGCTGAATTCAACTCAAAGATAGAATCAGTTACTTTGGCAGCTGAGAACAAAGGACAGAGGCTTACTGGATTGAAAGCGAAAATTATTCGCCTTCAAAAGGAATTTGAAGAAGAAACTGCCAATCAACGACTTATGATTGAACAACTCAATGCCCTAATTTAAGAGAAGAATGAGTATGAAGAGATTCATAGTGCTGAAATTACCCGCAGGACCATAGATATGCCTGTTTTTGATAAAGAAAAAGGGATGGAAGAAGCAAGAATGAGAGTAACAACTAGTCATGAAGAAGAGTTGCAGACCTTGAAGCAACAGATCAACAATTTGATTGTTCCTCCTTCCTGATTGAAACTCTTTTGTATCTTTATTTTTGTTGCTGTGGAAGCATTTTTTGTACTGTCTTATATTCTGATTAAATAAAAGACATTTTGTTGCGGCTCCATTATTTATTGCATATCTTATTCAGATATAAATAATAGATAGATATTTATTGACAACTTAATCGAAAACGACAAGTTGCTGATGTAGAAGATGAACGATGATGAATCGTCAATGTATATGAAAAAAAATGAGTGAACAGGAATACCGTCAGATAACAATGAAAGAACGAGTAAATCGTCAAAATGATGTTGAAATGAACGAATTAACCGTCAAATGATAATAAATGAACGGGTTAACCGTCACAAATAGATGAACGGATGAACCGTCGGAAGTTAATGAACGGATGAACCGTCGGATGAATGTAATAAATGAACGGATGAACCGTCGGAAGTTAATGAACGGATGAACCGTCGGATGAATGTAATAAATGAACGGATGAACCGTCGTTTCATTATTTGAGGAACTTCTGTCTATATAAATATAGCAGAAATCTGACAGGAATAAACACTTCTACTCTTCAACATAAAAATGTCGTCCGGAGAAGCATCTAAGAAGGCCGAAATCGCCTCGAAGGTTGAGAAGGGCACTGAAGAACGCCCTGCCGATCCAATCCAGCCGAAGGAGGTAAAAGCGGGCGAAGGTTCGTCTACACCTCAGCCATCACGAGACATTCTGGACTTCCTGCTTGAACCTGGAAGGACTAAAGAAGAAAAAGCCATGAGGATGGCTGCCTGCAAGTTTCTTGTGGGATCCAGCAAGAAAGTTCTCGACTCTTTTGCTGACCGTATTTTTAAGAAGGACGGCAGTGGCCCTCGTCCAAATATAGAGAAAGATGATAGTGACCTTTAATATTATGTACTATCATATGATGAAATAAAATTTGCATTTTATTTATGAACTTGATCTTGACTGATAATTTACAAATATTTACATTTATACATAATACTTCTTTGAGAATTTGCCATTGATAGGCATCATAGCAACTCGACCATCAAGTTCTGAAAGTTGATAAGCACCATTTGAGAAGACTTTGCTCACAACATAGGGACCTTCCCATTTTGCATCGAATTTTCCTTTGCTCATATGAGTCATAGTCATAGGACGTCTGACCATTAGAACAAGTTCTCCTTGCTGAAAGGCTCTGACCTTCACTTTACGATTAAATGTCTTTGAGATGCGGGCTTGGTATAACTCAATATGCTGTTGAGCCATTAACCGCTTTTCATCCAATGCTTCCAACTCTTGGAGTCGAAGAAGGTCATTATTTTCTGTGGTAAGCTCATTGGCAATAGCGATCCTTAAAGAAGGAATTTGTAACTCCAAAGGAAGGACAGCTTCACAGCCATACACTAAAGAGAAAGGTGTAAAGCCTGTGGGATTGCGGACTGTAGTTCGATAGGCCCAAAGACATTCGCCAAGTTTCTCGCTCCAATTTCGTTTGTTAGTGGATACAAACTTTTTAAGGAGCTTAATAATGGTTTTATTAAAGGCTTCAGCTAAACCATTAGCGGCAGGATTGTACGCCGTCGAAGCAACATTGTTAATCCGATGATCATCACAGAATCTAGTGAACTTCTGACTAATAAATTGAGGTCCATTATCATGAATAATTCTGCGAGGTACACCGAATCTATAGATGACATGGTGTTTAACGAAATTGATGACACTGCTAGTCTTGACTTCAGCCAGAGGTATAGTTTCGGCCCACTTGGAGAAGTAATCGGTTATCGCCAATATGAACCGATGTCCTCTAGAAGAAGGAGGATTAATAGGACCTATGATGTCCATACCCCAAGCTTCAAAAGGCCATGAAGCAGCAGTCGGGTGTAAGAATTCCGAGGGTTGATGAATGAAGTCTGCATGGATTTGACAAGCACGACATTTTCTTCCATATTCAATGGCATCTGATACCATAGAGGGCCAATAATAACCCATACGTCTAATGCGATCCTGTAATTTAGGACCAGGTTGATGTGCTCCACAAACGCCATCATGAGCTTCACGTAACACTTGTTTGGCTTCATCACCAGCTAAACAGCGTAGAAGAAGACCATCATAAGTTCGCCGATAGAGGGTCTTGGTAGTTTGATTGTAATAGAATCGGAGAGATCGTCGACGAACGCTTGTAGCCTCCTTAGGATCTTCGGGGAGTATGTCATGAACCACAAAGTCAATGAAAGGAGTTCTCCAATCTTCATCAATAACATCGACTTCAGCAAAATGACTGAATTCAATATTATGATTGTTTTCGATGCAGAACAGTTCTCGGTTGGAGATAACCATGACCTGCTGTCTTTTGATAGGGATGGCTAAGACAGCTGCAAGATTGGCCAAAGCATCGGCTTCAGTATTGCAAGCTCGTCGAACATAGTCAATGAAGAAGGCTTTGAATAATGTAGCTATATTGATTGCCGCCTCATGATAAGGTACTAGGTCTTGATGACGGACTTCATAGGTTCCTCTAACCTGATTTACAACCAATTTAGAGTCACCATAGACTTCCAGATATTCAACATTCAGTTGTTTAGCTAACTGAAGGCCGACAAGTAAGGCATTATACTCTGCCACATTGTTAGAGCAAGGTTCATCTAAAGAGTAGGCTCTTTGGATAGTTAATCCGTCTGGAGAAACGAGGACAACTCCAACACCTGCCACTATAGCACCATTTGGTCCAATTCTTGATGCGCCATCAAAGAATAAATGCCAGGTTGGAAACTCTTCGGAGATCATGTTGACTTCTAACGTCTCGTCAGGAATTTCATCATAGAGTTTAGATGTTTCAGGCACAGGATGAGCCGCTAAGAAGTCCGCCAGCGCTTGACCTTTGACAGACTTTTGTGGAACATACACCATGTCATATTGAGCTAGCAGGATTGCCCATGTAGCCAACCGAGAATTAAGTGTACTTAGTTTCTTCATGAGTACCCGGAGAGGGTTAACTCGAGATATAACATGAATAGTTTGACCAATGATATAATGTCTCGTCTTTTGCACAGCAAACATGAGAGCCAAGCATTCTTTCTCGACAGGACTATAACGGTGTTCAGCACCAATCATAGTTCGGCTAAGATAGTATATAGCTTGTTCATGGCCTTCTTTGTTCTTTTGGGCAAGTAAGGCACCCAATGAATGGTCCATAGCACGGACATACATCAAGAATGGAATGCCAGAGATAGGTGGCACCAAAACTGGTGGGTTCATAAGATATTGTTTGATATCGTCGAATGCTCGTTGACATTCTTCAGTCCAAACAAAAGATACACCCTTCTTCATTAATTGAGTGAATGGTCTGCAGCGTCCAGACAAGTTCGAAATGAATCGCCTGATGTACGCAAGTCGGCCTTGGAATCCTCGTAGCTTTTTTAGGTTGCATGGAGGACGCATCTCTTGGATGGCTTTGATCTTCTCGGGATCCACGTGTATACCCTTAGAGGTAATGACGAAGCCGAGAAACTTGCCACTAGAGACACCTAAGAATGACTTGGTGGGATTCCTCTTGAGCTGATGTTGACGCATGAGATTAAATATTGTTCTCAAATCTTGGAGGTGATCTTCTTTTAGACGACTTTTAACAGCAATATCGTCCACGTAACATTCGACTGTTTTACGAAGATGATCTTTGAAAATAGTACTCATAGCACATTGGTAAGTTGCACCAGCGTTTTTAAGACCAAATGGCATCACTATATAACAATAAACACCACGAGGAGTGCGGAAAGATGTATGCTTTTCATCTTCAGGATGTATTTTGATCTGATTATACCCGGAAAATCCATCCATAAAAGATATCCTTTCGAACCCACAAGTATTGTCAATCATGACATCTGTGATAGGAAGAGGAAATTCATCTTTTGGACATGCTTCATTGAGATCTCGGAAGTCGATGCAGACTCGAACTTTTCCAGTTTTCTTCAGAACTGGGACGACATTGGCTACCCAATCAGGATGCTGCTCTTCTCGAATAAAGCCACAAGCGATGAGCTTCTTGACTTCATCATCAATTGCATCCATCATTTCAGGCTTAAATCGCCTTTGTTGCTGTTTGACTGGTTTAGCATTAGGAAGAATGTTCAGTTTGTGAGTCGCAATCTTAGGATCTAAACCTGGCATGTCTTCATAACTCCAGGCAAAGACGTCGATATATTCTTTAATAAGAAGAATCAACTCTTGTTTGTCTGCTTCTGGAAGATTCTTGCTAATAAAAATTGGCCGAGGTGAATCTCTTTCTCCTACATCAATTTGAAGTAGTTGATCTTCAGTAGGGGTTCACGTTGTTCAAATCGAAGTACCCATTGGTTATCCATATGTTGAGCCCAAGGATCTGTTTCCGGACTTTCTTCAACATCTTCATCACAGTCTTCTGGTAGTTCGACAGAGACCATGTTAGAAGATACAATTATACGATGGACTTCACCGATGCTGGTATCGGAATCCCATGATCTGGAATCAGAAGAGTTAGAACGTTCTTCACTATCTGATTCAGAAGCTGCTGGGGATAACAGTGGAGGAGAAGTATATCCGAGACCTTTCTTGGTCCTGTCATAGTACATTTGTGATTTTCCGTTTGGAACTGTTGTACGAATGGGAGTTCGTCTACCTTTACCGTAGTTAAGGCCGCTCTTAAAGTCGTAACCCATCTTTCGGAGGATGTCTTTTGATTGTTGACTATAACGATGGAACTGGAGACGTCCCGTATCGTTAATTTTGCTATCATCCGTATAGTTAATCTTTGTTTCTGGTCTTTTATATAAAAAAGCTGAACTTTCACCTTTCTTTAAAGAAGGATGAATACGGTAAGAATCATCTGGATCTTCAAGCGAGACTTCTGTCTGAAGAGATTGTACGACTCCCAGTGTAATTGATTGGAAGCTATCTAACATATCCAAATAACTTTTAGTATAATAAATAACATCAGTATACTGGAAAGTAGATGCTTTTTCATTGATTTGTACATCAGTATTTACAACAGGACCTTTAACCTTAGCAGATTTGGTCAAATTGATTACAAGAGGGGGAGAAGAAGAACGTGGAGGAGGCTTGTTACGACGGAGGTCAATAACAAGTGGCTCAGAAGAGGTGAGCTCCCTTTGATTTTCATCAGCATCAACTGATTTCTTTTGAACTGGTAAGTGAATAACCAGTGGCTTGGAAGATTGAGGATGAGAGACTCGCCCCTTAACAGGTATGATAAGAGTGTCTTGAGGTACTGCTTTTTGATCTTCTTCAGTATCCATAGCCAATACTACCTTCATAAATTCATCCTTGTACATACGAGCATCGTTGCAATAAGCTTCAATACCCTTGAAAGGATAAAGGTCCGCAACTTCCTTATGAACTTGTCCTTTATCATCAACGTATTTAAAACATTGATGAAGAGTTGATGGAACAACATTGTATTCATCGAGGAATGGCCTTCCCAGGAGAGCATTATAAGAACAACCATGATTGTCAATGATATAAAAGGTCACCTTTGTGCGAAGATTGCCTATTTGGAGTTTTAGACGAATCTTGCCCAAAGGTTCACTCTTTCCTTGATTAAATCCCAGAATAGTAGTGATCGTGGTTGAAAGACTATGTACTGGTATCTTCAATGCATCTAGCATTGTCTTTGGCATAATACTAAGTGCAGACCCTGGATCTATCAGGATGCGATCAACCTTCATTGAATCTACATATCCCGTATAATAAAGAGGACGATCATGTCTATTATCTTCCATTAGCATATCATCCTGAGTGAAGGTAATATTTGGGATCAGTTCCAAGACGCTATGACTGTGATGACAAGAGACCGATTCTGATTCTGGCTTCTTGAGAAGAGTTAAGCAAGTTTCAGCCTGCATCAGAGCTTCACTTAGAGTTTCTCGTGTCTCTTTGGAAAGACGCAAGAGTTCAAAGATTGACAACCTGGCTGGTGTATTGGCTAATTGAGCCAATATATCAAAATTGTAAGGCTTCTCAAGCCCAGTAGGAGATGACTTCTTTAGAGGTTTGTCAAATCGAACTTGTTGTTTGCCTTTGTCAGCCGTTGTTGGCTCAAGAGGAATTGATACTACAACTGGTGAAGATGTAGAAGGGACCTCTTCAGCAGATGCAGGTTGTGCCGGAGTAGGTTCGGAAGAAGAAGCAAGATCCATTTGACCTTCAGAATGATCTTTCAAATAAGCTTTTCCTGATCTGGTGCCTAACAGAATCTCTTCGTCAACAATGGGATCAAAAGATACCATGTTGCAGATTTTGGTTTTGCCTTTAGAACGAGTTTTCTTCTTGGAAGATATCTCAAATTCTGGAGCAAGATCAGGATGAATCCACATAATTTCACCATTGTCAAGAGACAAGGGAACAAGACCTTCATTGGATGGAAATGGGAGATTCTCAATCTCAAGGGTTGCTTTAGGAATCGGAATAACACCATGCTGTACCCTCTGCGGAGGGAAATCTCCAAATTGAACTGAAACCATATTTGCCGTAACAGTCTTCTCATCTTGTTGCAAAGTGACTACACCTGCATTGACAAGCTCTTGAATCTTACCTTTGAGCACATAGCATGCTCGAGTAGGATGTCCAATGAATCGGTGATAGACACAATACTTGGGATGATCAGTCTTATTGACTTCATCAGGTTTCTTTGGATCAGGGAGTTGAATTTTGTTACTTTTGAGTAAACACTCAAAAATACTTGCAGTGTCATTTTCATCAAAAGAATATTCTACCTTCGGACGAGGTTCCCTCGGTGGAGGTGCAGAAGGAGTAGGAGTAGATGTAGGTGGGGCCACATTGACAGCCAAAGATTCTTTATTTTTGTTCAAGTTAATGTTTAAAGTCTCTTTCGCTTTGCGATTGTTCTGGCGATTGCCACCACCTGAATTCTGATGCTCATCGCGATCAGGATTAGACATTTGTACCCCCAATTGTTTAAACTTGTCGGCACTTACTTCAGCGGCTTTGGCGTTGACGATGAATGAGGGCCAATCTTGGAATTGGGTAGATCCCGTCCACATACTGATAATAGGTAAAAGATTTGCCTTACAAGTATCAATAGTGACAGCAGTTGGAGTCCCTGGAGGCATTTTTAAAGCTTCACGACGGAACCGTTCAATAAAGCTCTCAACAGTTTCATTATGTTTTTGTTTGATTTTGTTGAGAGCTGACATCGTCATATCATTAAATCCTTCATAGAACCGTTCCAGAAAGATTTGTTTGAGACTTGAAAAAGAAGTAATACAACCATCGGGCAAACTTCTATACCAGTCGTATGCTACGCCGGCTAAACAACCGACGAACACTCTGGTAAGAAGAGCGTCATTTGGCTGAAGTTGAACAGTCATTACCTCAAAATGATTGATGAATTGACTCGGGGAAGTACTGCCATCGAACAGAGAGATTGTAGGGATTTTGTACTTTGGGGGAAACGGGACGTCCTTTCATTCAACCGGATAGGGCTGTTTAATCCCCAACCTTTGTAGATTGTCTTTCTCTTTAAATGCTTCAAACTGGGTTCGTAAGAGTTTGACAGCTTCATTGGCGTCTTCTGATGAAGAAGGAGCAGGTTGAATTGTAGTGGTAGGAGGAGGAACAGCGTTGTAAGCACTACCCCCAGCTCCTGAATGGCTAGGCGTAGGTTGTACTTGCACTTATACATGAGGCATTTGGGGAGGCACTACCCCCAGCCCAGTATTGACAGGTATTGAAGACGCTATGATCTCTGGACTAGTAATAGGTGCTGTTGGTGGTGTAACATGCTGTGCTACAATAATGGAATGCATACTAGCGACCATTTCAGCCATGGTCTTTAGCTTATCTTCAAGTGCAGCAATTCGCTGTTCTTGATTTGCGGAGGTTGAAGCATCTGGATCATCGGTGACAACATAAGCCGTCACTTCTCTTGGCACAGTGGAAGATACTGTTTGTTCAGAACTTTTACTGTATGCATCATAATCAGAAAACGAATCATCTCCTGACTGAGAAACAGGGAGATGACTTGAAGGATTTTGAGGGAGATTCCTTTGACCAATTGTATCTCGGCTTCGGGAACGGGTATGTTGAAATACTCCTTCTGAAGATTCTTGAAGTAATTCCAAATACCGTTGGCTTGGCTTGCGGAGTCTACCATGCTTAGAGCATCTTTTACCCCCAGTGTCTCAGGAAGTCATGTTAACAGAAGCATACAAAACTTCATCTTCTTCTGACATAGGTTCAGATTTAGCAAAAGTTAAACGATCGAAGACAGATCGTTTTGTCGTTTGACAACAGCATTGGATGATGACTTTATGATTACAGTGATGATCAGATGCTTGAACTGGAGGAGTTGAGGCATTATCCCATTTTTGTCTGAGATGTTCTCGGAGATCAGAAACCATGCCAGAACGAGGAAAGGTTCGAGGAATATGTTCTTTAACAATATTCGGAACATGGTTCCGATTCTTCAAATGTTTAGTCCCTTGAGTATACAGGGAAGTACTCACTTCATTGGCATAGGTATCAGGATTTTTGTTCCTGGAGGTTTGTCTTTGAGGCTTGACCTTCGGCATAGGTTGCTTACGTTTTGCCGAAGTTGGCCTGTTAAGATATGTTCTTAGATCTGCAAATTCACCCCCAGGAGTTTCTGTTTGAGACACTAACAGTTTTCCCTATCTGGAACGAGAAATTTGTAGAGTCGGGAGGTCCTGGAATTCTGCTATCGGAGTAGGCAGAATACCTCTTTGATTAGTACAAGTACTCTTGTTATAAAGGAAAGAAGAATCCTTGTTTGCCAGAGTTCTTGAATTGATTGGAGCCGAGACACATTGAGATGGATCTTCTTCAGTAAAGACTGAAGAAGACTGAGAAAAGACTAAAGGGCCTTTTCCTTTGTTTTGAGATGAAGGGTTAGCTAAAGAGCGTTTCCCTCTGTTATTTTCCAAGTCATGAGACAAGGAAGTTTGAGAAAAGACCAATGGACCTTTTCCTTTGCTTTGAAGAGAAGGAGGAATAGTCAAAGGACTACCTTCAATGAATTGTGCAGGGGCAATAGGGTGTTTGGGAAGAGGAGTAGAATCTCTTCTTTTATTGTGAGAAGCCAGAAATTTAGCCAAAAGGCTATTTTTCTTGAATTGCGCAGACTTGGTTTGCGCATGGGTGGAAGGTGCACTAGTCATTTGTGCATTAGAAGCTTTGGTAGGAAGTGCATTAGGAGTTCTTGTCTTAGAGTGCTTGGGAAGCACTTTAGTTACTGGAGTGCTATTTTGCGCAGGAAAAGCCACTGCCAATTGCGCCAGAGTCATAGGAGTCTTCTGTTTTGACAAGGCAGCATATGAAGTAGCTTGCGCAACATTTGCAACAGATTGCGCAGTCTTGACTGCAACAGATTGTGCAGCAGTTGCTGAGACAGACTGTGCAATAGTTGGCACAGCAGTTTGTGCAGCAGTCTGACTAGCAGATTGTGCAACAGTTGGTACAGCATCCTTGGTGGCAAAAATGCCAGATTGTGCAGACTTGGAGACCCAAACTGAGCGCACTTTGCTCTTAGCAGAAGTGGCTACAGTACGGGGAGTGGTCTTGGAGTTGAGCATCGCCTCGTAGGCTGTCTGGTTGACCTTAACAACCAGCGTCTTCTGCGTCTTCCCGATAGACGCTACATCACATTGAGTTGCTACTTCCTCGTCGGAGGAGAAAGTTGTCCCCAGCAGAGTCGCCATTTTGTTTGCAAAAACAAAAGTATAGAACTTTATTGATACAAACTGTAATAAAGATTACAAGAATTCTGGGAAAATTATAACTATAGGAGTCCAATCTTGATGACGATTGCTTTATCCCTTGGACGATGTGAACTGTGAAGACGAAGCCTTTGAAGTTGAAAACAACTCTGGAAACTGAAGGCAAAAGCCTCTGAAGTTGAAGACAAAAGTCTCGGAAGAATGCAGCAGCACTTTGGCAAGAACTCCTGAACTCTCTGATTTCTGATCTCTGATCTTGATCCCCCTTAAAATGAAGACTTGAAACTCTATTTATAGAGTTCTGAAAATAACTAACTTTCAGTTATTTTTGGACTGCGCAGGATGATTTGCGCAGCATTGGTTTGCGCAACATTGATTTGCGCAGACAGTTACTGGATCGTGGGCCAACTATCATGGACACATGGCATCATTTGATAGAAATGCGCATGATCGTGCATAAACAGTTGCCACGTAATGAGCAATCGATGGCATGAATGCCACGTGTAACTTAACAATTATATTGATGGAGTGCGCAGAGTTGAATTGCGCATACATGGTTTGCGCAGACTCAAACTGCGCAGGATTGGTTTGCGCTGCCAGCTGTCAGCCGCCCTCGAGCACTGTGCGGTGCAGGAAACGAACAGATTCCTTGTTATTCGTGCTATCAGTTGTCAGAAAAGATTTGATTTGATTTGGTAATGATGACTTCTGCCACGTCAGTCTGCGCAGTTGGAAGTGTGCGCAAAGCAGTATGCGCAATCGGATTGCTGCGCAATCTATTGTCTGCGCAATTTATCCAAATGATGGGTTTCTTGATTTCTTGACTTTGTTAATTGATGCAACTTGATTTTTTTTAGGACCTACAATTAGGCTAGTGCATTTAGACTAAACCCACATGACAAGTTTAGTTATTTAGAGATTAGAAACTTGACCCTTTTGACCCCAAACCTTTGCATGACTTAGATTAACCAAAGGGGACCTATTAGGGGCATATTAGACATTTCCCATTAGCCCAAATCTAACCCTTATGGCAGCCAAGAGAGGGTTCCATCTTCTTTTCATTTGCAAAGTAGCCTCCATTCCCATTTAGTGTTCTTTCCAATCTTGAGAGCAAATTCCATTGATTCATTTCTCAATTCTTTTTTCTCCACCAAATTCTCTCATTCTTGCAAGGATAGGGAGCTACAAGGATTGTGGAGCCAAGAGCAAGGAGGGATATCCACTTGCTAGAAGAGTTCGTGTCAAATTCGTGTCCTTTGGGTTGTTTATTGGGAATCAACTCCCAATAGGTATCTCTCTCTCTAAACCTTCTCTATTTCATCTTTCTCTTGCATATTTGTTAGTTTTGAACCCATAGGAACCACCCCCATGCATGAACCACTATTAAAAATGTTTTAGAGGCTCTTTTAAGTCATCTTTAGGAGTTTGGGATAGGTTTGGTGTCCCCCATGGAGAGATTCCAAAGGGGGCACCCCATGTGTTTGTGTTTTTGCCTCATAGTCTTATTTATCTTCTAATTTCAAATTTTTCATGTGTTAGAGAGTAGATTAACCACGATTAGAATGTTTACGTTTGTTCTCATTTGGATACCAATGTTTGAATCTATGTATTATGGCCTACAAGCCATATTTTTATGTAAAAATATCAAATATTGTTATATTTATGGATGTGGACTAATTTGGGGGTTTTTTGTATATGTATATTGATATGTGTCTTGTGTGTATGTGATAGAGTGTGGGTGTGTTAATGTTAAATTAGTGAGTTAGATAATCTAGTTAGTATCATAGATAATATAGTAAGTATGTGTTTCTTTTGTTCAAAACAACCCAAATTTGTCATAATTTTCATCCACGTTTTTAGTAACCAGAGCAACTTAGAAATGTCATAACTCCTAGCTCAAGATTTCGATTAATCTTCTGTCTTTTTTAAAAGAACCGTATCGAAGTTAGCTTTCCAAATATATATATTAATAGGCCAAAATCGTTCTAGAATTTTTTGAAAAACTGTTTGAGTGTCAGCTGTCCGAAAGATGAACGTGTTTCGGTGTTTTTTGCGATTCCGGGAGCTTCCGGACGCGAAAATGCGATCCGTTTGAAGTTTCGAAAAGCTAATACGAAGGGCTACGACATACGTTAATTCTAGAATTTAGTGAATAGGTCTAAATAGTTAGATATCTTAGATAGTTAGATAAGTTATATCTTGTATAGATTAGAGTTAAGTTAGATAATGGTTAGTTTATAGACAGGTAGTATCTTAGGATACTAGATGTTGGTATCCTAGGATATTGTGATTTACCTTACTTTAAGGTAAATGGGTTTAGCTTATCACAAGGTAAGGTGTTGAGTTTACCTTCAAGACAAGGTAATAGGGAGTTTACCTTCAATGTATTGGGTTTACTTTCAAGGTAAGGTATGGTTACCTAGATACTAGGGCTAGATACTAAGGTATTAGTGTCACGACCCGCACCCGGTTTTCGGACGCGAGCTCATGAGCAAGCCAGCTACGTATCGAGCGAACTCCAGCCCGACTCGAGTACGTATAAGCTGTCAAGGTCATAGGTATCATATCTAGTCTAAACTATATCTCAATCCACATGAATCATATAATCAAGAAAGAACAAGTATGGGTCATGGTCTACATCCCATTAGAATATTGTTCGATTAGACTCTAAGAATGATATGAGTCTATGAATAAGCAGAGTATATCATGGTATTGAATATAAAGCACGAGAAGATAATAAAGAATTAACACAAACAAATACCTGTATCATACATCGTAATCCTCTACCATCCTGCTCTGCTAACTAACTCCATGCGATCGCTAAACCTGAAAAGATCATCAGGTCCTCAGAGGACTAGCAAGATACATAAAAACATGCCTATCTAACAGTTTTATCATGCGTAGAGGAAAATACAGAATAATAATTTAAATTGGGCAATGAATAAAGCATGAAACTATACACTGTCTACAAATAGATGAACTGCTGAACAAGGACTAGAAAACTCATGTCGAGATGTCAACGGATAACCGAAACGAATACTCAAACCCTCGTCCCTAGTGTGAACTCGCAGGTTTGAACTAGTAATCCTCGTCCCTAGTGTGGACTCGCAGATTAGCATCACCCTCGTCCCTAGTGTGGACTTGCAGGCGTAAACCCTATACCACTAACCCTCGTCCCTAGTGTGGACTCGCAGGCTAGCATCTACTACTAACCCTTATCCCTAGTGTGGACTCGCAGGCTAGCATCACCCTCGTCCCTAGTGTGGACTTGCAGGCGTAACCGTATACCACTAACCCTCGTCCCTAGTGTGGACTCGCAGGCTAGCATC
>JANAVB010030420.1:10977218-11122218 GCA_029216955.1 Iris pallida | reverse complement strand
GATTCTTGATTCTTGTACATGCCATGATCGGTTTTACTTGTCTTGTTCTAGCTCTAGTTTACAGCTTACCTTGCCGTAATACTTACATGTACATTTCTATTACTCTTGTATATACTCTCTATTTACTGTCTTGTAGCTTTTATCCTATCTTGTGAACTTTTGTTAGTTGATTATGCTCGTTCCATCCTGACTGGATATGTTGACAAAATTTTACAAATTATGGCGAGAAGGAGTGTTCTACCTACTACGGTCCCCATGACGTAATTGTCTCAGACTTGGAGACCCTAGTTCAGCAAGGGTTAGCTTCAGCCGATGAGACATTGGAGTAGCTTAGCTAGATTAGTTTAGTACTAGACTTTGTCTCCAGATTATACTTTGGCTTGTTATTATTTAGTATTTGTATTTGAGATTGTTGACTCTGAGACTTTTGACTTTTATTATCCTGTATTGGATTTTCAGGATAATATTTTTATATCTTGTTGTCTTTATCTTTCAGTATCATCTATCTTCTTAGAGTTGTGATTGAGTATATTATATTGTCATTGCTTGTCCTCCGTTCGGAGTTCACCATTTTCGACAGGTTTTGATTTTATAACTGTTGTTAGATTGTAAACCAAGACAGCGTTCTACATCGTTTCTACGGCGTAGGCTGGGACGTTGTCTCGCACTCATGCCCTTACTACGGGTACGGGTCATGACACGTTTTTAGTGGTGGCCCGTGCAGGTCAGAAGTCACAAGTAGTGCGATGTCATAGTGGTGCTCGACTTAGAGTGCTGCTACGAGCCTGTTATAGGTTTAGAAGATATAGGCTATAGGCTAAGGATACTCAATCACAGTTAGGACTTCTTAAGAAGATTTCAGGGACGATCCTTAAGAATCTCATGATAAACTATCTCGAAATTTAATTCCAACCGTTTCTGTCTGTTCTTCCTTGTCCGTGTTTGAACTTGATTCTTGGTGTTCATTGATTTTCTACCAGGATAAACCTCTGGACTAAGTTGTTTTGGTTATGAAATCTAGAGTCTTCTACAGCCATATTAGCAGGCATGGCGAAGACATAGGATCTGATTTTAGATGTATTTTTCGGTTTGTGGAAATTTAAGGTTTTTTGCAGCCAAGCATGCGGTAATACAAAAATGTTAGATACCACGATCCTAGAGGTATATACCTTAGTTGCGGATCCTATGGTTTATTGCAGCCATACTTACTGGCGTGACCAGGATTCCGATAACTTGATTCTGGGTAGACAGGTATGGTTATCAGATTACAGAATAGATACGCTATAGAGGGTACCCTAGTATAATAGAATATGTATCGGTAGAGATGTTACTTTGGTATTTTGGAGAAGAGAGTGGGATCTAAGCCACCTGTAGCACCGCATCATGCCCCGCACCAGCAGCGGGATATACCCCGCCAGAGCAGGGCTTTTGCGATGATAGTTGAGGAGACCCACACTGCAGGTGATGGATTAGGATGTTCGGTCTTGTTCTTTCCTTTTTCTTCTTTCTTTCCACCCATTGATTGTTTGATTGCTTTCTTAGTACCTTTAGCTTGCATATGTGATGATCATGCTAGATTAATAGAAAAAAACCCTATTGGAGACTGCAATAACATGATACTGTAGAGACTAAAACCATGCTTATTTGTTTCCATTCCATAGAATTGCATGTTGTATAACTTTGGATACACTTCGACAAAAAGACCTATTAATAACGCTCGACAAAACGTATTGATGACGCCTAATACCTAAGCGTTATCAAAGTTCGAAATACCTTTTTTCTATGACGGTTGGGCTAATTCTGGACTTTTTATAACGTTTATAAAACAAAATATTATTAATATTTTAGAGCGATGGCAAACTTGTAATATTTTTTAAGTTCAAATTTTGGTAAAATCCTTGCTACACCCCACGCTTCAACAAAAATTTCCCTCTCCCCCAAAATTGTTCTGGTCTTCTCCTTTTCCTCTTTTCTTCTCCCTCCTCTCCCCCAACTCCAAAATCCTAACCATATCCAAAACCCTAAATCTAGTTCAGCAACACCCTCCCCTCCTCCTCTTCTCCTTTCTTCCCCAAACTCTATAACCCTAACCCTAGATCTAAAACCCTAAACCTAGTTAGAAAGGAAGGAGGAGATGGGAGGGAGCTGGAGACCCAACCCTTTCCATCTTCGGCAGAGGAGACCAGTCCATAATCGACAAGATCCGTCCCCTCTTCGCCTCCATCATGGTCGGCCTTGTCGAGGGATTCATCGACTTCGTCACATGAAGAGAGCGCCGACGTCAACAAGACCAACCAGAGGTTCGATTCAGAACTCTTGTATCTTTTACTCAAGTATCATCTTCCAACTCTTGCATCTTTTTTCTCATATTTACTTATTTATTCAAGAGAGAGGAAGTTCAGGGATGTGATGGCTCAGTTGTAAACCCCCTAAAATTTTACTACGGATTTTTTTAAATAAATTGGTATCAATTTTTTTTCGTAATTGTACGTCGCGTACAAGTTCACATTTTTCGTATTTGTACGTAGCGTGCGAAATTGCGAGATGGTATATATTTTATATACAAATATTTTATTAAAAAATTCTTCGTATCGAAAATATGTATTTTATTTTTATTTATTGTGTTGCATCGAGATTGCCAAACTTTTATTTTTATTTTTTATATAGAGAAGGCAATTTTATTTTATGATACAAATATAAGTGTTAATTTAGAAAAACTATTGCTTTATGTCAAAATAGACTATTTGTGTGAGTGACATGAAATTTATTTCATTGTCCACATTGATATTTTCCGAAAACTAATTGTTTTGTTTATTTATAAAAATGTATTCCAAATATTTAAAGTTTATTGTAAATTTCGAAATTATTTATTAATATATTTTAATTAGTTATAGAAAGTTTGTTTGGAAATTGTTAATTTAATATTTAATTAATTATGATGATTTAAATTGGAAAAGATTATGTTGGCTTTATTTTAAAATAGCTTTAAATTAAAAATAAGTTTTATGTAAAATATTGTTTGCATGCGATTACGTGAAATTTAATTCGCGTATAGATAATTTGAATTTTCAAATTTATTTAACTATTTCATCTCAACTTATTAAAAAGATATTTTTGAATTATTTCATTGTTTAAATATTTATTGTGAATTTTTGAAATTAATTTATTATTATTATTTATAAAAAGATAATTGAATTTAATTGTGATAATTTAAATGGTGATTTTATTTTATTTAAATAGTTTAATTTAAATATGTGATTCATCTATATCTAAGTTGGGGTTGAATTCAATTGGATTAGATTGAGATTGATTGATTTAAATTTAAACAGTGAATTATCTATGGGAGAATTTAAATCCTCCCAGTCCTTATCCTAATGGGATTCCCACCTGCTATAAAAGGAGAGGTACTTGCCCTCTTTTTCCATGAACTCCACAAACCAAATTCTACCATCCAAATTTCTCCATCACCACAAACAAAATTTCGTGCACTGTGTCCGTGTCCATATCCTCCTTCCCATTCACTATGTGTATTTCTAATACAAATACAATTATCTCATCGCGTCCGACACCCCGGACGCATCCAAATTCCTAAACCTAATCCAATTCCTGAGCAGTGTCGTGCCATCTCGGCCGCCGATCCCAGCCTTTCCTCGGCCATCTCAACACCAACATTCCACCTCGTCGTTTTCCTCGACATCCTAGCCGAGCCCCAGATGTAGCTCCGCATCGGCCGCCTCGATTTCCTCAATCCTAGCCCCTGTTTCATCCGTCGTCGCGTCGTAGCTCGCCCACCACAACATACCCCCACACACATCACTCGCTCACCTCGATCCCCTGCTCATCCCGAGTGCAACCCCAAGTTCGCCACCAGACAATCGCCACCACACCCGACTCCTACGGCCAATCCAACCCAGTCCGGCCGACCACTCCTCGCCTCCAAAACTCCCATCACCGATCACCTACTTCGCCTCCACCCGTCAGCAAAACCACCACTGCCACCACTATCAACTCGCCTCCTCCTTCTCGACCGAACCACCACATCCGGCCAATGGCCAACCCCGGTCCCCTCCTCGACCCACTCCAGCAAACACCACCACCAATAAATTAGCAAATAGAAACCCACACCACATACCTCGTCTGCTGCCCGCGGCCAGCGCCTCCCGCGATCGGTGTCACCCGAACCTCCCCGCCCGGCGAACGCGCCACCCCCACGTCGCTATTGATTCTCGATATACACTTGCGTCGCCCGGATCTGCGCCCAGCACCCGCGTCGACCACGCCCGGTGAACGCGCCGCCCCACCACGGCGAGCTCAGCTCCGACCGGTCGCCCCTTTCCTTCTCTTCCGATCCCTTTCTGCTGCGTCCACCGGTTGCATGACGCGGAGACCCCGACGCCAACCTCTGCCTACTTCCGTACGGCGGCCCTAGCCTTCTCTCCGTCGGAGCCACCGGAAATCCCGACAATCGCCGCCCCGATCCTCCTCCGACTCCTTCCCTTTTTCTTCTTTTCAGTCAAATTCTTTTTTTTGGAACAGTTCTCTTCACTACTGAAGTACTCTCTCTCGAGAGAGAACCCAGTAGTGTTGATAGATTTTTTTGTTTTGCTTTGCTACTTTATTATTATTATTATTATTATTATTATTATTATTATTATTATTATTATTATTATTTTCTTTTTTCTTTTTTTTCTTTCTTTTTCTTTATTTTTGTTTAAATTTTAGTTTTAAATATACTATTATTATTATTACCATTTATTATCTTTACAGTTGACTAAAATTTATTTATAATATTAGTTATTGTTAACTTTCGTATATATATTATTAGAAGTTAATATTAGTAGTACTCATATTCCATATGTGTTATTATTGTAGTATTTTGCGAAAATAATAACATTTTGTCTAAAAATCCTACTTTGACAAAGTAGGGTAGGACATTATTATTGTATTTTCTAACTATTCCCAAAATAAAATATTTGGCTTAGAGGCTAAAGTATTATTATTTCTGTGGTATTTTACAACTAAGCTTTTGACCTAAAATATGTTATGATATTTTTATAGTATTAAATAAGGGTGTAATATTTTCTACATAAGTAAAATATTGCTTCAAGCATTATAACTATTTTTCTATATATATTACTTTCTCGAACCCTTTGACTATCAATTCTTGACCATACCAATCCCATTATTCCTATTTTCTCTCCAATTCTGTACTTCATCATGTCAAACCTAACTAAGTTAACAGTTCTGGACCCGATGGAACAGTCCGTGTCACCATCGGATGCCGTCTTGCGTAGTTGTATCACCGAAGCCATATGTTGTGCCACTATGAGCATCACATCACACCAGGATCCTATCAGGCAATTATACCTTGCTAATTAACTGTCAAATTATTTATTTTCTGCATTATTTATTTTGTTTCATATTGTTAGTTTCCTTTGTTATAAACTGCGCATCCAAGCCATACTTGGGTGCAAGCGACTCTATTAGTCATTTTACTTTACTATATGCATGTTAACTTAGTGTTAGCGGACTACCTTCTTGTTGGAGATATCCTTATATCTCCCTTGGCCATGACACACATACTACACGATTGGAGACATGTTGCTAGGGGCACGACTTATGGACTGGCCCTCTCCAAAGTCGTGTGACGGATAGATGATCGTAACTGCTATGACTAGGGTTTTAGAGACTCAAGCAGTTACAGAACTGGACGAGCCATGGACATGACTTGAACAGTGTGAGAAATATTGGGGAGGACAGTCGCTAGTGCATATGGGAATCCAAACAGGTAAACCACAGTCTCCGGATGGAACTGTGACGATTTATTTGCAGATGCCCTCTGACGCTTTGGACGTTACGGACGGATACGGATTACTGGATGCCAGTTACGTACACATAGCCTAAAATCCTATCCATGCACATGAAAGTTGTCCTCTAAATTGTACATTAGGCGGTTAGAATCTCCTTTGCATATTTGTGTCTAGGATAGTCTTTTATATATTATTTTATTATTCTGACAGTTCATATTAGCTTGTTCTTCCTGTATCTTGCTACATCCGTCCGAGGACCTGGTTATTTCCCAGGTGTATGCTTTCTTGATTCACTGCAGGTGTTCTAGTCAAGGCCGTGATTCTCTCCATTCCTTCGAAGACTATTGCGTTTGGTTCGTCTTGCCATTTTATGGACCGATTCTTGTACATTTCTTTCATTGAGATAGTTGGTAGTGGAATTTGTCTCCGCCTAACGATTGTACCATAAATATTCAAGTTAATTTTATATTATTATTCTTTTTATTGTGGATGAGATTTAGTTTGTCTTGGATTACTGTATTTTATAGCTTATGTATATATACAAGGCCCTTGTACATCGTATGTATACAGCTGGCATGTTTACGTACTTGGTCCTATGTATTTTGGGACTGGGGCGTTACATTAGTGATGCGTTGGTGGTGGCGATGGTGGGGAAGTTGGATCATGGATATAACACTACTTCTTGGCTCTAGTACCTCAAGGTTCCTTTTTTTCTTCTTTAATCTGCACCATCCTTATTGTGATTGATAAAATGCCCATGCCATGTGTTTTTTTGGGATTATTTTTTCAACATGCCATGTTTTTTTCTATTGGCCTTCTTTTTCGTTTGAGGAAACATCTATTTTGTTGAATGAAATGTGGATTTAAAATTTAGAGTAGCTGCGTAAATGATCTAGACCCGGGTGCTTTGTTGCCCTCATATTATTGGTTACTACTTTGCTTCTTCGTTAGCTAGTGACACTAGCTAAGAATATTTTGAATCCCCTTCAACATTTTGTTGTGAACGTTGAGGTTTTTTTTACTAATTTTTTTTATCTAACTGACAGAACTTTTTGTGTGCTTTTTATGCTTAAACGATGACAATATTTGCTCATCTTCCTGTATATGCTATACATCAAACATTAAAAAGACATCAGCTATGAAACTGGAATCCAAATTAGAAACCGATTTTTAGTGTCTTTTAGCAAATGTTTAGACATATCACATTATTGTTGATACTATTCTCCAGAATGCTGAGTGCCCGTTCTTGAGTATCGTATTAAATTTATTTATGACCAGTATTGAGTATGATAGTACATATTGTCTGGCTAATGGTGTTATGGTATTGATACAGGTGGACTAATTATGTACTTTTTGCCACAAAATTGTGTACTTTTTTTTTGCCATGAGACATAACTGATAGACTTGCTATGGGGTTATTTTATTAATTTGAAGTTTTAATAGTAAAATTGTTTATCGTTGCAGTCTTCAAATCACACAGATCGAGAACAGAAACATAAAACCACAAATGTTGCAAAGCAATAGGACAGTGAGAATGAGAAGTACGACATGAACAAGATATTGGAGAATATCCAGTACTTGGGTAAATGCCACCATCTTAACTTTATATTGCTCAATTTGTAATCCCTTTATATAATTTATGTTTTGATAGTTATCATATTTACATATTTCTCTTGCCTAACTAGTCTCAGTGAACTTATGAGAAAGCTCATTTGACATATTGGTCCTTTTGTTGAAACAAGTATTTTACCTTATCACCAAGAAATGTTTAAAATATGAGAAATGATATATATGAGAAACCAAATGAGGTTTCTCATCCTTTTGTTGAAACAAGTATTTTCCCTTATTTGATATTTTTACTGAATGCTTTCTCCATTTAATTTTGTCCATTAGGTTTTGGTCAAAAAATGGGACTTCCTGCTAGGTATAAACCTTCATCTTTGGAATCTGGCCAAATATTACGTAAGTTAAAATATCTTGTACTTATTAGTCATTGTAGTTATTAGAGTACTAATAGCAATAGATCAATGAGAACGCAAGTGTTATATTTTCGTTATTAAATTGCAGGGTGTTGCCAATGGTAGAATGAAACTGCATAAAGGATTGCGACTCTAGAGTTTGATCGCATTCGTAAGTCAATGGGAGTTATATTGTAAAATCAAAATCAGGAAGTAACTCCTTACTTTTAAAGGTACTTTCTGACCCCTCCATTTCCTCTTAATTACTATTTGGATAATTACCTATTTACTTTCCTACCTTTTTGGAGCTGTAGAAGTAATATTTGGCAACATAGTGGTGCATTTTTTAATCAAGTAGATCCATTAATGCTTTAACTTGGGTTGGAATAGAGGCAATCCTATCTTGCTGTATTAAAAGCGGACATACTCGGCAAATCTGGTTTTAAAGCAGGTGACCACTTAACCGGCGCATATTGTCCTTATTAGTTTTCTTAGCAGGTCATTTGTAGTGTAGTGTCATGTTGCATCTAATTTTATTGGTTTGTAATGTTTGCAACTTTTCCTTATATTTAAAAGATGTCAATAGTTCACGATACCTTATCATGGTCATGCATCTACTGTTCAATGCCAACGAATCTTCTTAATCTGGTTTCCTCTTATTTCGACTTTGGCTTATTTTGCAGTGGAACCATATAACAAATAGAGTTTGGTGGCAAGATTTTCCTTGTAGAAAAGCTCCAGATTACTCATCCTATTTTTGCACAGTTGAAGATTCAAAATCCGATTTTGCAGCACATCTAGCTATCTTTATTGCATATCTTATCAGTGATGTACCCAGCCAAGCATACTGGATCGAGTTGGCAAAGTATGATTTTGGAATTGCTACATGCTATTTGGTCGCTTCAATACCTGGGATGCACGTACAGAGTTCTTGTTATGCCAAAACTAACCATTTTCTATCTGTAAGTGGATGTATGTTCCCTTTAATCATAATTTTTTGTCTTTTAAGTATTTTTATAAGTGAGCAATTGATCCTGCATATGAAATTTTCTCTTCCCATACATTATGCAACTCATGGGAGTCTGCTCAACCTGGATGAAGGTCCCCCAAACAACCACATAAATTCTTTTGTGTTTATGTCTATTTATATAATATTCTGAAGCTATTTCAATTTTTCTATAAAATTCTAAAGATGCATTTTTGGCCTTCTTTATGTTTTTTTCCATTCTTGCATAGAAAGGAAATAATAAGATGTAATGAAATAAAAGTTGTTGAACGTTGTTATATGGGGCACCAATGTAAAGTTTCATTTTTCACATTATATTACAAAGTATATTGAACCTTGTTGTTATCTTTATCAGGATTTTGCTACATGTTCTGTGGACAGTTTTGATGTGGCCAAGTTCTGATGTGGACAATTTATATATATATATATATATATATATATATATATATATATATATATATATTATATATATATATATATATATATATATATATATATATGGATATTCTATTTTGAGAATGTAATGAAGATGCTGATATGTACTCTATTTTGAGAAATATAATAAATATGGTGATATATAATGTTAAGTTTTTGGAATATAATATATAATGTGCAGTATAGAGCATTATAAATATGCTAATTTGAATAGTATAAAGTGTTATAAATGTGCTGCATTGAGCCTACACATATTATTTATTCATAACGTCTTAAAATGTCCTGAATTGTGCACTATATATTAACTATTCATAACGCTTTTATAGAAACTATCCATGACGGATTTTTTCTAAGCTTTTAAAAAACATTTATAACACCCGTTTTCATAAGCTTGCTTTGGAAGAAAAAAACGTCACGGACTGTCATTAATGATGCTTTTTAGCCGTCATTAAAAGGATTTTTTGTTGAACTTTGATTGTTTGGGGCGTGACCTAGAGAAGAGTACAACCATTTCGAATTTCGAGGACAAAATTTTTCTAGGGAGTAGGAATGTAACTGCATGTTTTCAAAAATGAGGATAAATTTGTCACTTTTTATATTCTAATATTTTTGTGAATATTTATTTATTAATATTGTATTTTGGGGATTAGTTTAGCCGAGTTTGAGTTTCGTCTAGTCTTGACTTGTGTTAGTGAATCGGGTAGTTTACACTTTAGTTGGAACCCAAAGATTAGTTAGGCATGTCCCACAAACTCATTCCATTAGGCTAGTATATTTAGACTAAACCCAGATGACAAGTTTAGTTATTTATAGATTAGAAACTTGACCCTTTTGACCCCAAACTTTTGTATGACTTGGAATAACCAAAGGGGACCTATTAGGGGCATATTATACATTTTTCGTTGGCCCAAACATAACCCTTATGGCAGCCAAGAAGGGTTCCATCTCCTTTTCATTTGCAAAGTAGCCTCCATTCCCATTTTAGTGTTCTTTCCAATCTTGAGAGCAAATCTCATTGATTCATCTCTCAAATCTTCTCTTTTTTCTACCAAATTATCTCATTCTTGCAAGGAGAGAGAGCTACAAGGATTATGGAGCCAAGAGCAAGGAGGGGTGTCCATTTGGTAGAAGAGTCCGTATCAGATTCGTGTCATTTGGTTTGTTCATTGGAAATCAACTCCCAATAGGTATCTCTTTCTTTCTAAACCTTCTCTATTTCATCTTTCTCTTGCATATTTGTTAGTTTTGAACCCATAGGACATCCCAATGCATGAACCACCATTAGAAATATTTTAGAGGATCTTTTGAGTCATCTTTAGGAGTTTGGTATTGGTTTAGTGTCCCCCATGGAGAGATTCCAAAGGGAGTACACCATGTGTTTGTGTTTTTGCCTTATAGGCTTATTTGTCTTCTAATTTTAGATTTTCATGTGTTAGAGAGTAGATTAACCGTGGTTAGGATGTTTAGATTTGTTCTCATTTGGATACCAATGTTTGAATCTATGTATTATGGCCTACAAGCCCTATTTTTATGTAAAAATATCAAATATTGTTATATTTATGGATGTGGACTAATTTGGGGGTTTTTTTGTATATGTTTATTGATATGTGTCTTGTGTGTATGTGATAGAGTGTGGGTGTGTTAGTGTTAAATTAGTAAGTTAGATAATCTAGTTAGTATCATAGATAATATAGTTAGTATGTGTTTCTTTTGTTCAAAACAACCCAAATTCGTCATAATTTTCATCCATGTTTTTAGTAACCAGAGCAACTTAGAAATACCATAACTCCTAGCTCAAGACTCCGATTAATCTTCCATTTTTTTAAAAGAACCGTATCGAAATTATATTTCCAAATATATATATTTAGCCAAAATCGTTTTAGAACTTTCTGTAAAATTGTTTGAGTGTCAGCTATCCGAAAGACGAACGTGTTTCAGTGTTTTTGCGATTCCGGGAGCTTCCGAACGCAAAAATACGATCCGTTTGAAGTTTTGGAAAGCTAATACGAAGGGCTACGACATATTTTAATCTAGAATTTAGTGAATAGGTCTAATAGGTGAAGTATTGGTTTTAAGTAGAAAACTGACTATACGATATGGACATTTTGTGTAACATATGAGCCTATGTTGTATGGATATCAAGTGAATGTAGGTATCATAGGATGTCAAGAATATGGATAATATAGTACATATATATATATATATATATATATATATATATATATATATATATATATATATATATATATATATATGTTAGTATTGTGTGTGTGTGTGTGTATGTGTGTTTGAATGAGATAAGGATGTGTGTGGTTAGTAGAGAGAAGTGAGATTGATATAGGATATGTGCTAGTGTGTGTTTGATGATGTATAGATGGTAGTATAGTGTGTGTGTTGTGAAGGTGAGAGAGTTTGGAGGATCATGCCATCCTATTTGACTTGAGGCTAGTGTGGTTTGTTGAGTTATTTGTGTTTTGGTTGAGTAGTAGTGTGTTTGTATATAGTTGTGTGTGGGTGTCTTAGAAGAGAGAGGGTGTTATCTACTAATCTAAAGTAGATGGGGTGTTAAGGTATTACCTAAATATTTAAGGTACTGATATAAGATACCTATAGAGATAAGGTAAGTAGGTTATCTTGGTAGGTAATGGTTAGAAATAGGGTATTTGACTTAGATTTGACCCTGCTTGACCAAGGTTGACAATTTTGACTCAAAGTCAACTGCACGTAGATTGGACTAGGAGTTTGACCAGAGTTGACAAGTTGACCAAAAGTCAACTATGAGTTAGCCAGTGACCCAGTTTGACCTAAATTGGATTAGAAGTTGACCAGGGTTAACCAGTTGACCAAAAGTCAACTGTAGGTCAACCCTTGACCTAGTATGATCTTGATTGACCTTGTTTGACTTTGTTTGACTTACCTTGACCTAGTTTGACTTTGTTTAACTTAGTATGACCTAGTTCGACTTTGTTTGGTCTAGTATGACCTAGTATGATATAATTTGAATTAGTTTGACTTGGTGTGACTTAGTTTGACCTCGTGTGACTGAGTTTGACCTAGATTTGCATAGCATACACTAGAAATTAGGCCTAACTCTATTAAACCCTATTTAACTCTTGTATATCTCATTTTTAGGTCTGTGACTTCACTCGAAGCCTCGATACATGGTTTATATTTTTTACCAGATCTCAGGCAAGTACATTCTCTGATAACTTTTCCAATTTATGATAACTGTTATAATTCATGTACTTAGTGTAGATATACTTGTTCTTGACACATTGGTCACACGGATTGGTATTCATGAATACCGACATGAGATGTTGTTACGACCCGCACCCACTGTGAGGGTACGAGTACGTAACAGCACCCAGCCTACGCCGCAGTGTCGGCGGTAGAACGCTGTCCTAGGTTACTATCTAATCAACAACTCACGCAATTATATAATATACTTGTTAAAATCTCAACTCCGAACGGAGGACAAGTACAGATATAATAAAATCTTAATCACAGTCTAAGCATGATATAATAACACAGAAGTTAATACTAAAACTAAATACAACAAAAAAACCAACTACTAAATAATAATAATCTCAAACAATCTCAAAACAAATAATATCTCAACTTATTACAATTCAAGTTATAAAGCATAAAACTAAACCAAGCCTACTAGCTAGTCTCCCGATTACTCCTGAGTGTCGGGGCCAAAGGTAGCTAAGCCATCTCCTGCTCCAAGGCAAGTAGGGCAAATGTCCTCGTGGCAAGCATCTGTAATATTTTCAACAGGTCCAGTCAGGACATGAACGAGCACAATTCATTTAGAAAACCCAAGTAAATGACAGAGAACTAAAAACTGTTTTAGACAGTTTTATTGATGAACATGGTAGTTTACATTCAGGTGATAGTATAGAGAAACAGTTAAGATACAAGAAAAGTAAGGTAAGTAAAACAAGATAAGAATTATGGCAATGAAGACTGTAAAATAAGATTCTAGCTGAACTAGAGTACATGATAAGTCCAGATAGTAAATGTAAGACAAGTGTAAATCCAGTACGAGACGAATCTAATACAAGATGGATCCAGTACAAGATGATTCTAGTCATGATCAAGAATCCAGGTAATACCAGCTATATTCTATCAGTATGTTTTAAAATACCGAGATCGACATGTAAACAGCTGTAGGTATCAGGCACATCGCACACTCGGCCAAGTGTGGGATGGCTATGCTTCTAGTAGATTCCAGTTTGGAGATTCCAGATTCGGGGTATGTCTACATGTCTTACTCAATATTTCCCCGCCCCGTAATACAAATGAATCCAAAATTCGATACAAGAATCGAGATGAGTACAGCCAAACATGATGATACCAGTAATAATTCCAGAATGATTCCAGTAATAGAAGCCAGACATGATGATACCAACAATGATTCCAGTAATAAAGGCCAGACAAGATGGTATGTGTGTCGCATACATGAATCCAGAAATATCTATACGTGTTGTAACATAGAATCACATAAAACTAACTAGAACTGAAGTACAGTAATTTACAAGTAAATAAGAGAACTATCAGAGAATGTACTCGTCTGATACTCTGAAAAGAGTAGTGTAATATGATATGTCTGCACCGGAGTCACAATGTCCTAAATAGAGCAGTACAGGTTATAATATATTTAAAATAAGGTAAATAAAGTTTACGATGCAATCTACATGATTTCTAGGTCAAAGTCAACTCTGGTCAAATTCTAGGGTTTGGTCAACTGTACAGTCAAACAAGGTCAATCTTAGACTATTGGTTAACACTAAGGTAAGGTAATCTCATATAATAACCATTACATACTCGAAGATGTCACATATACCTATATCAATATCTTAAGTTCAACTCTTATATAATTATCCTCTATATTAAACTAGACTCAACTTCTAACCCAACCATATCACATCTTAAGACATATCACCCTATAACATAACATCAACTTTTCACCATTAAACCTTACCAGCCAAAATACACATATACATATATCTACTAGACAATATATATACCTAATATATATAATGTACTACATATTTCTTAACCCAAACACACCATTAACTGAGTACTACCCCCACTCTATTTTACAGCATAACCTCACTTCACTCACCGTCTCACACTTGATACTGGGAATTGGCCAATTCATCTATATACACATTCCATCTAATAATACTAACCCCTACTGATTGATACATGTCTATACCATATATTGGTTCAAGATTATCTATGTAACTGGTTTGCCTAAGCTATTTAATCGATTTGCAATCCTCTATATACAGATGCATTAAAACTCCATCTAACTTGTACCCACCTACTCTTAGATAACTAATCCCTGTTAATACACTAAAACCCTTGGTACTTCTAACTCAGCTGAACTAGTAGTCTGTATCTAGCCTAATAGCTTAAGGCCATGGCAAGCAAACAGAAAAAAATATCAAAAGCATTGTTGCACTAACAATACAATTGCCATATAGCTCATCTGCTCATGTGGCCAATGCATGCGTCTGCTGCTGTTCAATTTGCCACAACCGAATACACTGCTGCATTGGGGGTCAAAACCCCTTGCTGCTGCAATGTGCTTTGCTGCAAAAGCAAAACCATATGCAAGCAATACCATTACAAGACAAACCTTACTGAAATCTCAAGACACTAAGCTAACTCTAATGATCTCTAATACATCTCACCACTTGACACACTCTCTCTCTCTCTTCCCTTCTAATTCCTATCTCTTTGCTATCCCTCTATTTACCGCATCCTACTATACTTTACACTCTCATCTATTAATCATAAAATCGATAGGATACTCATAAACCCCTAACCTAGCCACTGTACATCAATGAAATCTGGATATTAACTAATTCTTGAACCCTCCTAATACCCAACTTTCACATAATTCTGAACAAGGAAGAAGGACTGAACCAAAGTCCATTTCCTCGATCCTCTTATCCCAACATCTTTTTGATACTAGGAGTCCCTATAGGGCTGGACCAAAAAGAGGGAGGCACAACTAAGCATTAACAAGGGATTGAACCATGATATGGGGTCTGAACAAATAATGTATCCCAACTGATACAAAGTGTAGGATATCAAGGAGAATGGTGTCACAGAGTCCTAGGTAATATAGCATGAAACAAAGTGGTGTCGAAGTGTCTAAACAGCAAGTGGTGTGTCAAGTGAGTAGTGAAACAAGTGTCACATGGTGTTCAGCAGTTAAACAGTGAAGTGAGAGTGTCTGTGTCAAATGTAAAGTATAAACATGTGTACATCCGTGTCAATGTATTAGAGCAATGCATTGTAGTAGTGTCAAGGTTTAAAACTAACCATAGTTAAGCTTAACCTCATTGCAACATGGTAGTTTATATGTACTATATTATAAATTCTCAGAAAACATATTTACCTATTAACTGTCAGTCCATTTAAACACAAATTGGAAACCCGACTGATACTCTGAAATCCCCATTTCGAAAAACTAATTTTAACCACAACTTAATTTTAAATGGGTGAGAAAAGTGCACAGGTGTACATATTAGGTATACGTGTCAGGGGTATTATTTCGTGTCCACGTGAGTGGACATGAAGTGTCCAGATATAGTAAAAACACGGTTCAGGTCCTGCCTATGCACAGGCTCGTGCGGCCATTCCTCAGGGAATTAGACACGACACAGTCCATAAGAGGACACATGGTCGTGTCCCCAATTAGTCTAGGTATAGGTGAACGTGTCTAAGGGCATGTACCGAGTCGGGGTCATGTCGTGTTAGTGTTATTAGGGCGTATCAGTGGCTCGAAACTGGTATACACCGCACTGTACAAAATTAGTGCGGGTCGATTTTCTTCGTGCACACATATCGAAAACTCGTGAAACTTTATGGGTGTCATGTCAGTCACTAGGCTCACGTGTCTACCAAATTTTATGTTATGTGGTGTCGTATCGTGCCCGCTAGGACACTCGAACAGCAGGGAAGCCGCACGAGCCACGTGCAGTGTCTCGTGCTGCGTGTCCAAGCCCTAAAATAGTATCCAAACAATACTAAAATCGACTCGGTCGATTAGGGTTGTAATATACACATGTTAGGCTACACATACATGGAATTAGGTTTGAAAATTACCAAACATCCATTTCTATGTGGCATTTCACCAAACACTTCTTTAAAAACATCGATACGTGTCCAATACGGACAAGAAATGGACACAAGATCCTACCAAACTTCGGCTACACCTAGGAAAACCTTAAATGGATGCATCTATGTAAAGAAATCAAAAATTTACTAGAGTTTGTAGGGTTTTACCTATTGAGTGTTCAAACTCAATGTAAAGAGCCTCGACTTGACGTCTTCCTCGGTTTGCTACGGTTCAAACATCCTCAAACCTCGCTAGCAAGCACCCACAAGTCTTCTCTACTGTTGGGGATAATGATGCAATTGATTTGACTCAATTTGGGCTCAATTTGGATTAATTGGGAGAAGTTTAGGGAAGAACAAAGTAGGGTTGTTCTAGGTTTTTAAAAATAGGCAAAGGCTTCTTAGTGTGACACTTATAGGAGGGGGGGCTTGTTTGGCTGTTGAAAAGATTAGGGTTAGGGTTTTAGATGAGTGGTTGAGGTTCTTCTACCCAATTTCTAGTCCTCCTATTGGTTCGAGGCTTCCTTTTACAAATATCTTGAGGAAAATATCCTACTACAACAATATCTAGATTTTACTAACCTTGGCACTTAGTAGAAATGTTCTAACCATGATTCTATCCTCAAGACTAATCTAGGTTAGGTTAAACTTCTAGGTTAAGGCTTAACTAAAAGATTAACACAATATTTAATTAATCAAAATTACAATTTCACAAAATTGTCAAAATAACCAAAATACCCCTAGGCTAAAAAGTTGTAATTAGTCATCCTAATCAAAATGACCAAAATACCTCTGGTCATGGTTAGTCTCTAGCGTTAGCAAAACTAGGGTTTAACTAGTTAACCATCAAAATCGTAATTCAATATTTTAAATAGTTTTAAATTGATTAAAAATTACCAAAAATCACAACATGATTTAAATATCATTATTAAATGATTATAATCATAAAAATTTTAAAATTATCCTTATTTGGAAAATTGGGTGTTACAAGTCTACCCCCCTTAGAAGAATTTCGTCTTCGAAATTAAGATGATCGTACTCCTCCTAGGTCAAACCCCCAATCAAATTAAGGTCGATAGCTAACATGCAACACAATCCTACTGGTCGTGATTCCATAGTCTCGATCAGGGTAACTACGCTATCTATATATCACAAGCATATCCTGACAGGTACTAATGGAAATCACACATGAAGGTGGGAAAGAAGAACAAGAAGGTCAAACCTGCTAATCCGTCACCTGCAACGTCGGTCTTCTCGACCGCCATCGCAAAAGCTCCACCCCTCTGGTGCTGCACTACAGGTGGCCTAGCTCCCCCAGAAGGAGGTGCAACGAAACAATCTATCTTCTGGTAGGCTTCAGACCCACAGAAATAGCAAACCCTCAGCCTCTTCCTACACTGCTCCCTGGTGTGTCCCAATTTCCTGCAGTAGGAACAACTGATCGTCTTCGAGTCCTGACCCCAATACTGGTGCTGCACCTGCTGAACCATCACTGGTGCCTGTGTCTGCTTAATCTGTACGTGAGGCCTTTTGGCCTGGCCTCCACTGCTACTGGCATCGGGAACGTCTCGTCCCCTCTTGAGTAGGGGTGAGCAACGGTTCGGTTCGGTTCAAACCGAACCGTGTATATGAAAACCTAAATAACCGTAAACCGTACTTCTCAAAACCGAAAACCGAACCGTTTTTATAAAAACCGAACAAAACAGAACCGAATTAATTAGGTTCAGTTTTCGGTCGGTTTGGTTTCATGGGCCAATGTGCCGGACCTTCATTTTTTTAGCAAAATATGCCTATTTAAATAAAAATTTATTTTTAAAATGTGGTATTATTGTATTAATGAATTATATATTACATAGTGTGAAAAATTATAGTATATATATAGATTGAGGGTAGAGAGAGAGTGCTCAAAAAAGTACCGACAGAGAATAAGAGGAGAGTGTCCTCGGCTAAGGGTTACAAAATATTAGTATATGCAGATTGAGGATAGTTTGATAAATTATTAAATCTAAATCGGTTTTCGGTCCGAACCGAAAACCGAACCGTTATTTTAAAATTTTAAATTTTTAAACCAAAAATCGAACTGATAACCGAAAAGCCGAACCGTTTGTCATATTTCGGTTCGGTTCGGTTCGGTTTAGTTTTCGGTTTTCAACCGTTATATGCTTACCCCTACTCTTGAGCCTCAGCTCAAGTTCATCCTCTACTGCTAGGGCTTCTACTAGGATCTCCTCAAAAGTGGCACTGCGGGCACTCTTGGTGTAGGACTTCACCTCCTTGACTAGTCACTTTCTGAACCTCCGGGCCTTCATTGCCTCAGATAACCCCTCAACAAATCTGCCCAGACGACATAACTCCCCGGCGTACTCCTCGACAGTCTGACTGCACTGTACTAAAGCCTCGAATTGATCTCGAGGGTACCAAGCGCTGTGTCAGGGAAAAACTTTTCCTTGAACAGCTTCTTGAAGGCTGCCCAGGTCTGCCCAACTGTACCAACCTCGGGTCTGTCTGGTACCATGTACGAGCCAAATCCTACATCATACTGGCCGTCACCTCGATCTGTAGCCTCGCTGGAATCTTTGCCAGCCTGAAGATCTCCTCCATATGCTCTATCCACTCATCAGCGTACAGAATGCCCTCTGTACCACTAAAGTCCCTCGGATGCATCTTTTGGAAGTCCTGGATGTCCTTCTCCTTTGGCTGATGCGGCTACTGAACTGCCGGAGGCTGAGCTGCTGCCGTCTCAACTACCGTCAGGGCCAGATCGATGCCCCGACTGAACTCTACCGTCTGACGCTGCTGCTTGGCCACTGGGCCTCCATGAACTGTTGGAAGAAAGTGAACAGCTGGACTGCATCAACGGATCCCGAAGCCAGCTGCTGCTACTGGAGTATCTCTGGAATGACTAGTGTCGTCCTTCGAACAGGTGGAGGCATACCCCCAATGGCTGCAGTTGTTCCTGTTTGATTAGGAACAGAAGGTACTACAGTCCCAATATCCTGCTGCACTGGACGAGAGGTGGCAGACCCCTCTCAAGCGGCTGCTGTACCAGAGCGATGTGATTGTGTCTCCACCATCCTGAAGACAGATCGAACAAGGAAGTCAATACTGAGCAGGAATCGATATAATCAAAGAAGAACAGTTTATTTTAAAGAAGGCAAATCAGTATGATGTGAAGATGGCATAAATTGAAGCAAAATTTTTCCTAACTGTGATTGAGTACCTCTCCATTAAAGCCTATCTCTCAATCCTATTGCAGGCTGTAGTAATACTCTAGTTCGAATACCACTACATAAACTCAACCTGCATGGGCCACCACTAAAAACGTGTCACGACCCGCACCCACTGTGAGGGTACGAGTACATAACAGCGCCCAGCCTACGCCGCAGTGTCGGCGGTAGATCACTGTCCTAGGTTACTATCTAATCAACAACTCACTCAATTATACAATGTACTTGTCAAAATATCAAATCCGAACGGAGGACAAGTATAGATATAATGAAATCTCAATCACAGTCTAAGCACGATATGATAACACAGAAGTTAATACTAAAACTAAATAACAACAACAAAACCAACTACTAAAAAATAATAATCTCAAACAATCTCAAAAACAAAAAATATCTCAACTTATTACAATTCAAGTTATAAAGCATGAAACTAAACCAAGTCTACTAGCTAGTTTTTCGATCACTCCTGAGTGTCGGGGCCAAAGGTAGCTAAGCTATCTCCTGCTCCAAGGCAAGTAGGGCAAATGTCCTTGAGGCAAGCATCTGTAATATTTTCAACAGGTTCAGTCAGGACATGAACGAGCACAATTTATCTAGAAAACCCAAGTAAATGACAGAGAACTATAAAGCAGTTATAGACAGTTTTATTGATGAACATGGTAGTTTATATTCAGGTGATGGTATAGAGAAACAGTTAAGATACAAGAAAAGTAAGGTAAGTAAAACAAGAGAAGAATTATGACAATGAAGACTGTAAAATAAGATTCTAGCTAAACTAGAGTACATGTCCAGACAGTAAATGTAAGACAAATATAAATCCAATGTAAATCCAGTACGAGACGAATCTAATACAAGATGAATCCAGTACAAGATGATTCTAGTCATGATCAAGAATCCAGGCGAGACCAGCTATATTCTATCAGTGTGTTTTAAAATATCGAGATCGACATGTAAACGGCTATAGGTATCAGGCACATCGCACACTCGACCAAGTGTGGGATGGCTATGCTTTCAGTATATTCCAGTTTGGAGATTCTAGATTTGGGGTATGTCTACATGTCTTACTCAGAATTTCCCCGCCTCGTAATACAAGTGAATCCAGAATTCGATACGATAATCGAGATGAGTCTAGCCAAACATGATGATACCAGCAATGATTCCAGTAATAGAAGCCAGACATGATGATACCAATAATGATTCCAATAATAGAGGCCAGGAAAGATGGTATGTGTGTCGCATACATGAATCTAGAAATATCCATACGTGTTGTAATATAGAATCACATAAAACTAACTAGAACTGAAGTACAGTAATTGACAAGTGAATAAGAGAACTATCAGAGAATGTACTCGTCTGATACTCTGAAAAGTGTAGTGTAATATCATAGGTCTGCACCAGAGTCACAATGTCCTAAATAGAGCAGTACAGATTATAATATTTTTAAAATAAGGTAAATGAAGTTTACGATACAATTTACGTAATTTCTAGGTCAATCTAGGTCAAAGTCAACTCTGGTCAAATTCTAGGGTTTGGTCAACTGTACGGTCAAACAAGGTCAATCTTAGACTATTGGTTAAGACTAAGGTAAGCTAATCTCATGTAATAACCATTACCTACTCTAAGATGTCACATATACCTATATCAATATCTTAAGTTAAACTCTTATATAATTATCCTCTACATTAAACTAGACTCAACTTCTAACCCAACCATATCACATCTTAAGACATATCACCCTATAACATAACATCAACTTTTCACCATTAAACCATACAAGACAAAATACACATATACATATATCTACTAGACAATATATATACCTAATCTATATAATATACTACATATTTCTTAACCCAAACACACCATAAACTGAGCACTACCCCTCACTCTATTTCACAGCATAACCTAACTTCACTCACTGTCTCACACTTGATACTGGGCATTGGCCAATTCATCTATATACACATTCCATCTAATAACACTAACCCCTACAGACTGATACATGTCTATACCATATATTGGTTCAAGATTATCTATGTAACTGGTTTGCCTAAGCTATTTAATCGATACCATTGCAATCCTCTATATACAGATGCATTAAAACCCCATCTAACTTGTACCTACCTACTCTTAGATAACTAATCCCTATTAATACACTAAAACCCTTGGTACTTCTAACTCAGCTGAACTAGTAGTCTGCATCTAGCCTAATAGCTTAAGGCCATGGCAAGCAAACAGGAAAAAAAAATATCAAAAGCATTGTTGCACTAACAATGCAATTGCCATATGTCTCATCTGCTCATGTGGCCAATGCCTACGTCTGCTGTTGTTCAATTTGCCATAACCGAATACACTGCTGTATTGGGGATCAAAACCCCTTGCTGCTGAAATGTGCTTTGCTGCAAAAGCAAAACCATATGCAAGCAATACCATTGCAAGACAAACCTTACTGAAAACCCAAGACACTAAGCTAACTCTAATGCTCTCTAATACATCTCACCACTTGACACTCTCTATCTTCCCTTCAAATTCCTATCTTTTTGCTATCCCTCTATTTACCTCATCCTACCATACTTTACACTCTCATCTATTAATCATAAAACCGGTAGGATACTCACAAACCCCTAACCTAGCCACTGTACATCAATAAAATCTGGACATTAACTAATTCCCGAACCCTCCTAATACCCAACTTTCATATAATTCTGAACAAGGAAGAAGGACTGAACCAAAGTCCATTTCCTCAATCCTCTTATCCTAACATCCTTCTGATACTAAGAAGTCCCTATAGGGCTGGACCAAAAAGAGGGAGGCACAACTAAGCATTAACAAGGGATTGAACCATGATATGGGGTCTGAACAAATAATGTATCCCAACTGATACAAAGTGCAGGATATCAAGGAGAATGGTGTCACAGAGTCCTAGGTAATATAGCATGAAACAAAGTGGTGTCGAAGTGTCTAAACAGCAAGTGGTGTGTCAAGTGAGTAGTGAAACAAGTGTCACATGGTGTTCAGCAGTTCAACAGTGAAGTGAGAGTGTATGTGTCAAATGTAAAGTATAAACATGTGTACAGCCTTGTTAATGTATTAGAGCAATGTAGTGTAGTAGTGTCAAGGTTTAAAACTAACCATAGTTAAGCTTAACCTCATTACAACACGGTAGTTTATATGTACTGTATTATAAATTCTCAGAAAACATATTTACCTATTAACTGTCAGTCCATTTAAACACAAATTGGAAACCCGACTGATACTCTGAAATCCCCATTTCGAAAACCAATTTTAACCACAACTCAATTTTAAATGGGTGAGAGAAGTGCACAGGTGTACATGTTAGGTATACATGTCAGGGGGTGTTATTTCGTGTCCACATGAGTGGACATAAAGTGTCCAGATATAGTGAAAACACGGTTCAGGTTCTGCCTATGCACAGGCTCGTGCGGCCATTCCTCAGGGAATTGGACAGGACACAGTCCACAAGAGGACACGTGGTCGTGTCCCTACTTAGTCTAGGTATAGGTGAACGTGTCTAAGGGCCTACACCGAGTCGGGGTTGTGTCGTGTCAGTGTTATTAGGGCGTATCAGTGGCTCGAAACCGGTATACACAGTACTGTACAAAATTAGTGTAGGTCGATTTTCTTCGTGCACACATATCGAGAACTCGTAAAACTTTATGGGTGTCGTGTCTGTCACTTGGCCCACGTGTCTACGAAATTTCATGGTACGTGGTGCCGTGTCGTGTCTGCTAGGACACTCGAACGGCAGGAGAGCCGCACAAGCCCTGTGCGGTGTCTCGTGCTACGTGTCCAAGCCCTAAAACAGTGTCCAAACAATACTAAAATTGACTCAGTCGATTAAGGTTATAATATACACATGTTAGGCTACACATACATGTAATTAGTTTTGAAAATTATCAAAATCCATTTCTATGTGGCATTTTACCAAACACTTCTTTAAAAACACCGATACGTGTCCGATAGGAACACGAAATAGACACGAGATCCTACGAAACTTGGGGTACACCTAGAAGAACCCTAAATGGATGCATCTATGTAAATAAATTAGAAATTTATTAGGGTTTGTAGGGTGTTACCTATTGAGAGTTCAAACTCAATGTAAAGAGCCTCGACTTGACGTCTTCCTCGATTTGCTACAGTTCAAACATCCTCAAACCTTGTTAGCAAGCACCCACAAGTCTTCTCTACTGTTGGGGATAATGATGCAATTGATTTGACTCAATTTGGGCTCAATTTGGATTAATTGGGAGAAGTTTAGGGAAGAACAAAGTAGGGTTCTTCTAGGTTTTTAAAAATAGGCAAAGGCTTCTTAGTGTGACACTTATAGGAGGGGGGCTTGTATGGCTGTTGAAAAGATTAGGATTAGGATTTTAGATGAGTGGTTGAGGTTCTTCCACCCAATTTTTAGTCCTCCTATTGGTTCAAGGCTTCCTTTTACAAATATCTTAAGAAAAATATCCTACTACAACAATATCTAGATATTACTAACCATGGCACTTAGTAGGAATGTTCTAACCATGATTCTAACCTCAAGACTAATCTAGGTTAGGTTAAACTTCTAGGTTAAGGCTTAACCAAAATATTAGCACAATATTTAATTAATCAAAATTATAATTTCACAAAATTGTCAAAATGACCAAAATATCCCTAGGCTAAAAAGTTGTAATTAGTCATCCTAATCACATGACTAGGCTCCCTTGGTCATGGTTTGTCTCTAGGCTTAGCAAAACTATGGTTTAACTAGTTAACCATTAAAATCGCAATTCAATATTTTAAATAGTTTTAAATTGATTAAAAATCACCAAAAACTACAACATGATTTAAATATTATTATTAAATAATTATAATCACAAAATTTTAAAATTATCCTCATTTGGAAAACTGGGTGTTACAGATGTTATTCCTTGTTATCTTGGTATATCTTATGCAAGTCCCTTGTAGTTTTTGTGCAATAAATGGACACCGATTCTTGTAGAGACTTGCTCCATTCTCGTAGAATCCCGTGTCGTAACGTGTCTTGTTTGGATCCACTCTACCAGTCGGAGGCGGAGAGTATTAATATAGATGTGTGGTCATTATCCGCCTTGCTTATTCTTGTAGACCTTGTAAATGCCAATCCTACACTCCACGTATGATTGGCTAGATCATTAGACCTTGTTCAAACCCAAGTCGGCCACTTATCGAAGTTAGTATTCACACACCTAGATAGATGATTCTTGATTCTTGAACATGCCATGATCAGTTTTACTTGCCTTATTCTAGTTGTAATTTACAACTTACCTTGCCGTGATACTTACATGTACATTTCTATTACTTTTGTATATACTCTCCATTTATAGTCTTGTAGCTTTTATCCTATCTTATGAATAGTTGTTAGTTGATTGTGCTCGTTCCATCCTGACTGGATATGTTGACAAAATTTTATAAATTATGACAATTATGAGTGTTCTACCAACTACGTCCCTGTGACGTAGTTGGCTTAGACTTGGAGACCCTAGTTCAACAAGGGTTAGCTCCAGTCGATGAGACATTGGTGTAGCTTAGCTAGATTAGTTTTGTACTGGACTTTGTCTCCAGATTACACTTTGGCTTGTTATTATTTAGTATTTGTATTTGAGATTGTTGACTCTGAGACTTTGGACTTGTATTATCCTGTGTTAGATTTTCAGGATAATATTTTCATATCTTGTTGTCTTTATATTTCAGTAACATCTATCTTCTTATAGTTGTGATTGAGTATATTATATTGTCATTGCTTGTCCTCCGTTCGGAGTTGACCATTTTCGACAGGTTTGATATTATAACTGTTGTTAGATTGTAGACCTAGACAACGTTCTACATCGTTTCTACGGCGTAGGCTGGGACGTTGTCTCGCACTCGTGCCCTTACTTCGGGTGCGGGTCGTGACATTCACAGTCGGCAAAATGAGATTCTGGGATACCCTCTCCAAGGAACCGGACCCACCGACGAATACATGGTCACGGAGCCATAGCATCAGAAAGGACGCCAACACGGCCTTTGGAGACATCTTGTGAGCACAGAGCCAGAAGCAGCTATAAATGTGCTCGGATGGCTCCCGGTCCTCGTTTTTATGAGGGTTCTTCTCATTGAGCCTAGTCATCTCAGCGAGTACTTCAGCATGGAAGAGCCCCTGAGGAGTCGTAAAACGGATCTTCGAGGGATCCGTCAAGTCTTGCTTGAAGACGTACTCCCTCCAAGCATTCACATGGGGCTGCGTCCTTCCTCTTTCCCTGCGCTGAAGCAGGTAATGATGACTCGCGACCTCCTTGAAGACCGTCATCATCTGAGAGTTCTTCTCTTTTAAAGCCAAGAACTCCTGATTCATGGGAAAATACTCTTCATAGGGTTCAGACCCACAAGAAAACTTCGAGACCTCATACATCTCGTATAGTGCCAATCCTAACTCCCCCACGGGAGTGAAGAATGTGCCGGTATGGGTATTGTACATCTCCAGGAGAGCAAGAAATATGTGCTTGTTTAGGTCTATGTCTGCTTGAGTAGCACGAACGGCAGCAGTAAGACCAATCTTTTTGAGGTCGGTCCTAAACTTCGTCAGAACCCAGAGTGTCAACTAGTCCCACTTCTACACATAGTGGCACGAACCCTCGACCCAAAACTCTTCCTTCGGGTACGATAGCTTGGCCTCCGCCAGACGATTGACAAAGGTCGAAGCATTAAACACGAAGGTATCTGTGGGAACATCACTATAGATACCCCCGGGGTGCAAGGTTCGCCAATAGTAGGAGGTTCCGGCTCGCGTAGCAGTTAGGGTATCCCTCTGGTTCGAGGACGTGTCGAGCCGTATAGTACCAACCATGGCCCCTCCTTAAGATGGATTGAGCTCCCACTTCATCCTTCGCTTCGAAGCAAGACTACGGAAGGCCGTCAAGGACAGTTGGCGCTCTATTTGCTTGATATACATGATCACGCCTCTGGCTTTGAAGAACCAGTCTTCTCTGATCTTCAGCACCTTCACTTTGGTAGAAGTCAGGCGGTCTCCGAACATGAATTCTGGTTTCAAGAAGGGCTCATTTTCAGACTCAGCAGATTTGATTCTCCCTCTCTCCATCATGTGCTGGAGGAAAACATGGTGCTGGTCATGAATCTAGGCCATCCTCTCCGGAGGCTGATCCGACATAATAGCCGCCTTGGCTGGGTCTACGACCTCTTCATTAAAGTCTACACCCAGCTGACAGAGTGCATGGTCCAAGAGGACTTCATTCAGTAGGGGATGGTCATCGACACTATCACACAAAATGAAACAAAGCCATCAGGTAAAAGACCAAAAGAACTTAGAAGCCCAACATGAGCATCTGAGCCGCATCATGACTCCTGGCGCATCAACCGGGCCGAAACCCAGGTGCATAAGATGGAGCCCCGACAAAGACACACAGGATCAAAGTCCCGGTACATTGCAGAAGAAGCTTCGGTGCATCATCAGGACAAAAGTTCGTACGCGTCATGTCACGACCCGCTCCCGAATAATCGAACACGAGTCGGACATGCCCAGCCTTTATCGTTAGACACGATGAAGTAAGCTGTACCAATCTCTAGAAAAATCTAACCAAATAAACATGAATATATACAATCATAGCATCTATAAAACGTTCCCAGAATGATCACCGTAATCCACCGATCATATTATCGTAAAAGTACTAGAGACAACAAGAAAGAACTACACTGAATTCTAAGAACAATATCTAGGGGTAAAGCAAAACAGTCTAAACCTGAAGCCTCAAGCTAAGTCTCATCCTGCTCAGCTAATATCCTGGGCTCTGGCCCATAAAGTAGAACAATACCCTGCAAGTACACCTGCAACATATCCTAGTCAGGAGCGGAGCTAAGTATATCCAAGAAAATAAACATGAACATCATGGTTTGAACAGGAAACAGGAAAAATATATACAGTACAAGAAATGAGAACAAGACATGAAAACTGAACATGAATATTGAAAGTAAATACAGGGAACATGGTATGAGTCTTGAACATGAAATACAACCTGAACATAAAATACAGCCTGAATCCTGAAATGTGCAATATTGAAATACATCCAGAGTGTGTGATCGGCTTGGATAGATTCAATGAACATGAAATGGTACGGCTTTGGTCCCGCGTGCACGATGCGGGGCCTAAGCTATTCACATGAATAGTAACATGGGTTTGATCACACATCTGTAGTATTTCCCCTCCCAGACACAAGTAAACTCAAGAAACATGAAATAAGACAATCCCGGGATACATCGTGTCAACAGGGTGATACAGGAATGAATATACAAGACATGAGAAAATGAACAAGTTCGAGGAGTATACTTGCCTTGCTCAAGGTGATCAAGTGTAGGAAAATCTCTGTAAGTCCACCTGATATAATAGGTACAAATTGGTTAAGCTCTAAACCAATACATTAGCTTCCTGAATCAACTTCTAACTAAAGTTTCCTAGCTATTAATATAATCCTTGCTAAATATATATAATTAAAATAATATGTTAACTATATATAATTAACAAGAAAATAATATTTTACTATCTAGATAACAATTTGAATCTAATAACTTACTATATAGAACATCCACTATTCTAATAGGTTTCAAATTATGAAGTAATATGTAGAAGATACTTAAATCTTATTTATTTGAAAATAATTGCTAGCTAAAGTATTTAGAAAGAGAAAATATATATACTAAAATTTACAAAAAATAATATTTAAATAATAAGTAGTCCAACTATTTTTTAGCAAAAATACTAGTTAGGATATACATATAGAGAGATTGATAATAACATTTAATAGCTAGAAGTAACTGATAATCTAATAACCCATCTGGTAACAATATTTAGATTATTTAGAAAATAATTTAGTAAATAGATAAAATCATCTCAAGCCCAAAAATTTGCTCAGCCCATTTCCACCAGTTTTAAAAGTTCAAACTTGCACACATTAATAACTAAGCTCAGATGGACTCAACTCTCAGAGAATCATTCCAAGTACAGCCCAAGGTCAAACTCTATATCAACTTTGCTGGTCAAATGCATATCTAGGTTATCATAAAAACCCAACATCAGCCCATTCTCCTTGAGCCCAACAAAACACATACTAGCCAAATATATAACCTACAAATTGTAGCCCCAAAATAGTTTACAAATTTTGTGAAACTAAACCTATGACTAAAACTTAATACTGACCCAACTCTAGCTCAACGCTGTAAGCCCAACAACATGCTTCATCTTTCCAGCCCATCCTACTGAAAATTAAGGAAGCTCAATATTTAAATTTGACCGACAAAGTATTGCATCAATTCTCTTAAGCCAACAGAGTCTAAACAACAGACCAAAAATTTCAGAAAAATAATTATACAAAATCCCGAATATACATTAAAATCAACTCATTAACCCCAATCCAAGTTCCAGGAAGATATACACATTCAATTAACCCCAATACAACCCAGAAATCAAAATTAAAGAAAATATAACTCATAGATAAGAACCAAAAATAGAAATCCATAAGTAACACTGCACTTGCTAAATTAATTCCAGTTCAGACAGTCCGTCTACGCAAACACAGACACAGGCGGACACGAACTCTTGCAGGACAGAACCAGTCTGGGACACGCACCCCGTATACTGCTACATCTGACACACGCTAATCCACTGACCAGCAACCACGGACACGACCGTACTGGACATGCCAATGGAATATTCAAACTCGAAGCAGAGTCACAACATCAAATAGCAGAGTTATAGGAATTTACCTGAAGGAAGGATCTGATCACATGAAGGACTCAATCCGAAGTATCGGACACCGTTATACCAAACCAACACCAATAATCCGAATCAATCCAGACTCGTCCTGCTCGAAATCATCAGAAAGTACTACAATACTTCATCAAGAACGCAACAAAATTCTCTAATCCAAAGGAGTTCAAATCAAGAAACTAGAATCGATCATCAAAAATCAAAAATCTACAGATCTAATAAGAAAGAGGTGCATAGATGAAGAACTTACTGAGGATTGAAATTCTTAGAAATAGATCAACAAGCCGAGGACATGAACTCATTCAGTTTGTTATCGTCCCGATCAACCGTCCCAAGCTCTCTGACAAGGTCGGAGAATTTGAATAAAGGTCAGATCGATCTTCGATCAAAACTAAAGAGATGGAGGCACTCAATCAAACTCACCACTGGAATCACTGTATCGATTCGAAGGAAGACATCACCGGAACGGACGAACGTCGCTGTCGAAAACAAGTGGCCTCGTCGCTTGTGCAGAGATCAGCCTAGTCGCCGTCACTGTCGCTGGAGGAGAGGGAATTACCGCACGCTCGTATGGTGAGGACAACCTCGTCGCCACTGGATAGGGAGCTGTTGGAGAAGAATCCACCACCGTCGCCACTGTCGGAGGAGAATCCACCATCGTCGCCACTGTCGGAGGAGAATCTACCATCGTCGCCACTATCGGAGGAGAATCCACCGCCGTCGCCACTGTCGGAGGAGAATCCACCGCCGTCGCCACTGGAAAGGGAGTTGTCGGAGAAGATGCCTCGTCGGAGCTAGGGTGCTGCCACCGCCTCCAAAATTTGGGGGCCGAGAGGAATTAGGGTTAGAGCTGAGCTCTGGAGAATTTTTGGGGAAAAGCTTGAGCTCTCAAAAATTCAGATAGAAGGAGAGAAAAATGCATTCTCTCTCCAGAATCATCCCTTTAAGGAAAAAATGTGCACTTTACAAACCCTCCCCCCCCCGCTCAGACACAATGCAAAGTATCCCCCCCCCCCCCCCGAAATAGGTTTTTATGTGAAAAGGCCCCCCTTCTTTTCACTTATTGCAGGATTTATGGAAAATCAGTTATGAAGGTTGTTTAGGAGATTCAAAAAAATATGGGGACCACTAAATTAGTTGTAACAAATTTTTAAATTTTAAAAGTTCATGCTCTCAATTAATTCCCTCCAAAAATAGTTATAAACTATATATAGCTATAATAAAATGAATGAAACATTAAAATTTTAAATTCCACTAAAACTGGAAATGTGGGGTTACAAATCTCCCCCCCCCCAATTAAAATAATTTTGTCCTCGAAATTCAAAGGTGCAACTATATAATTTAAAAAATATAATTTCATAAACGGGCAATTTCAGTTGAGATGTTAAATAAGTCAATTTTTAGTCATGGCTAAAAATAGTTTATTTGGTCACGATCAAACAAAAATTCAATTATCAGGTTAGATCAAATAGGTACAACGTATAAAATATAGGCACGATCATGATTTCTAGATAAGACCAGAGGTGGAACATGAATGACTTAGCGTGACGAAATCAACGGTAAGATAACATGATCGATAATGATCAAATTGGTCAAGTATGACAATTACATGCAAGGAGTTTGAAATAACGTAATAGGCACAAGATGGCGTGAATTTTAATTACAACTTTAGAGAATAAAACCATGAAAGCACGATCTTATAAGCAATATTTGAATCAAAGTTAGCACAGATGGACTAGAATAAGATAGAAAAATCACGGTTGGATAGACATGATTAAGGTCGAAGTTTAGATAAAACACGATCGAAATATATGTATAAAATCAACGATCTAACAATAAAATGCAAGAAGAAAATTTGCAAGGATTGAAGAAAAAATATACAGAACTAATCAGGAGATATGAGTATCAAGTCAAAAGTGAGTACAGGGATTTGTCTTTCAAGAAGAATCAAAAATCGTATGAAAGAGGGATATAGTCTCCATGTTATCCGAGAATATATAGGTATTTGAATTCACTTTGCTTAGAATCCTTACCCCGCCAGTATATGTCTGGCTGCAGTGGACTTTCAGCTCCGTGACTCGAATATTAATATGTCACCGAATATTCTGTCAACCTTATCCATTTCCAACAATCATTGATGATACAACCCAAGAGATCAAGATATGGAGAATATAACAAGGTTTCAATAATACTCGAAACTTATGATTGTCTGAAATCACTTCAACTTAGAGTTCCTGCCTCGGCAGTGCGCAGTTGGCTGCAATGAACCCTCAGTCTCTGTAATCTAGATAATGGCTGCAGCGCGCAACTGCAACCCAAGTAGGTCATCAATAGTCTCTCAACCTTATCCACTGGATTTACAAAATAATTCCAAAGAATTCAAAATGGTTTCCAATAGTCCAAGCTATGATAAAAGATGAAGTCATCTGTCTGTTAGGATGCAAGGGTTTCACCAGGTGCCAAGATGTACGAAGGATTCAACCATGAGTAGTGAGTACAAAAAGGGCAACCAGGAAGAATTTTAAAACCTCAAACAGAGAATCAAAGTTTAGAATAGTAATCGAAATTTTAAATAAAATTCGGAATGGCAACAAGATTTCGTATATGGGACATTATCCCAAAGGAATAACGGAGTCTCGAAAATGAACAGAAACAAAGTATTAGATAGGAGACAAACTTTCAAAATAAAATCTCGTATTGGAAACATGGTTCAACACTATCTCGAATAACCACAAAATCTCAGACAAAATTTCGAAGAGAATAAACCTCCAATAGGATACAAGGTCTCAAATAGAGAACCAATATCAACAAGTCATGATTAGGAGATAAAATCTCGAATAGGGAATCTTGACGAGGAAACAAGGTATCGAATAGAGAACAAGATCTCAACGAGTCGCGAGTAGAAACTAAAGTTTTAAGGTCTGGAAGACCTTGAATATGAGAAAAATCACGAACGAAAGCAAGGTCTCGAAATGAGAAACGGAATCTAAAAATCTCGAATGGAATCAAAGTCCTGAATAAACCAAATTCCAACAAGCCCTGAATAGAGACTTGAATCCTGAGTAGAAAACAAAATTACGATTTGTAACAAGTTATGAATAGAAAATGAAATCCTGAGTAGAATCTAGAAAAGGAAGCAAGGTTACGAAGAGTGAATGGAGGAGTACCAATCAACGAATAGAAACAAGATTCTAAACGTAAATACAAGCAAATCAAAATAGTCGAAGCACAGTCATGAATAGAGAACAATTCTTAAAATGGAAACAAAGTCATGAATAGAAAGCAAAATCTCATACAGAGAATAAGTCAAATCTCAACTAAGAAACAAAATCTTCAAAAGAACGTGTCACGACCCGCACCCTAGAGTTAGGGCACGAGAACGTAACAACGCCCAGCCTACGTCGCAGTGTCGACGGTAGAATGCTGTCCTAGGTCTCAATGCATCTAACAGTATAAGACTAAACAGTTTATACTCTCCGAATGGGGGTGACATAGCAGAATGTAAACTCAATCACATCTAAGGTAGAGCATAAAGGAAGATAGATAAAACATGAAATCGAAAAGAGATACAATAGAAGAAGTCTAAGTGTCTAAGGTACAAACCCAGAATACATCTCAAAGCTCAAATACAATAATCCATAAAATAAATACAACTCCAGACAACTGAGAATAGCTAACTAAACAACCTCTAATGTGTCTCCTCTAGGCTAGCAGGCAATTTTCAAGCTATCTGTAAAATTTTGTCAACGTATCCTGTCAAGAAAATGAGCAAGTACAAACACCAACAGCAGTTCCATATGAATTGAGAAATACTATAAAAGACAGTAATAATGAAATACAAGACAAAGATATCGGCGACTTGGGAACCATTTGAAAGCGGAGTTACAACCCTTAAACCAAACAAGGACCGGAGTTGTAACCCTTCTTTCAAACAGAACTTAGTCCCATAACCATGGTATAGTACGAAACAGGTAGAGCATGTGAGAAATAAATCATAGCATGGTGAAAGTACAGTAAGTAAAAGTGAACTAGAAATATACGATATGACAATAAATGTAAAAAGTGATTTGAACTATTAGGGCGATATGTGATCGGCTAGGAAAGCAAGAGAAGGTTATCCACTTGGCCCGGCAATCCGCGGTGACCTCAACGGAGAGACATGCCGTCCAACCTGGATAACTGGCAAGGGGGTGTCTGCTACACCCTACGTGAGGTGAGGGTGGCGCTAGCAAAATATAGTTACAGGGAGGCTTTGATCACATAATCCCTAATAATTCCCCCATCCCCGAGTAGTATCACGGATCCGGACATGGCACGTCATGACACAAGGTTCGAGAGCAGGGGGCCAGCCCACTCCAAAATCAATGTCTATACAAGTACAGGAACACAGAAATATCTCATACCCATATACCAAAAAAGTCCAGGAATAACATCTCATGACAGGATCCGACGTATACTAGTCCGTGAACCGTTGTGTCGGGAATCAAGTAAAACACTACGACTGAATCGGATATAGTAGATATCAAGACAATAAAAACTATCAGTGAATGTACTCGCCTGGTAACCTGAGCAGCTGATAAGTATAGAGGGTCCAACTGAAGCCACAGAGTCCTATTTAAAGCAACACAAGTTACAAGGTGTTCAAGTTGTAATAAATAAATCTCTACAAGCAATCTATCTTATACTAGGTTCTTCTAAGTCAAAACGACTCTAGGTCAACTCCGGTCAATAATCTAGTCAAACTAGGTCAAGTATTGACTTACAGTTGACTTTGGATCAACTGGTCAACTCTGGTCAAACAGGGTCAAATCTAGTCTAATTATTGAAAATATAGAGTGTACTTCGTTATTCGTACGTCGAAACTTACGACACGCAAATCGAGATAAGAATATCAATGGTAAGGTTGATAATCTTATTATGGTGTTCCACGTGTCTATCTTGTCAATTTTAGCTATATGAGATCACTGGAATTGATCGATCTCAGTTTCGTTGTACTAATCCCGAAATATGAACATTATAAGAATTAATTATTAATTAATTATAAAAAGGCTAACTCAGAGAAACTATCAACAAACATTGTCGGACGACGAAATAAACATCGCCAACGTGTCCAGAATGGTCAAATTAGTTAGGATAGCCTACCCATCGGTCCAATTTGGACACAAGGGCAAAAAAGTAATTTCGGGTCAAAACGGTGTCCGTGTAGGAGCCGTTTTGCACCAAAAAATGTGCAAGAAAATAAGTCTATAAAATATAACAAATTATATGTCCACGAAACCAGAATGACGATACGAACCCAACGGTATCTCCAGAATTGGATTCCGTTGACCCGATCTCAATTTTGTCCGTTGACCAGAACTTGGAATTCCGGTTGGCACAGAAATGCGTGCCGGAGCCAATGTTCTCAAAACTTAGCAAACTACCTGTCAACGAGTCCAAAATGATGATACGAACTCAACGGTATCTCCGGAATTGGATTCCGGTGAGCCGATCTCAAAATAACCCGTTGACCCGGATATTGGTATCCGTCTTGCACCGAAATACGTGCCGGATCCAATGTCCACCAAAATCTAGCAAATTATATGTCAACGAGTCCAGAATGACGATACGAACTCAAGGTATATCCGGAATTGGATTTCGATGAGTCGGCATCAAAAAGTCCCGTTGATCCAGAAAGTGGGACCCGCTTTGCACCGAAATGCGTGCCCAGGCCCACGTTCTCCAAATCTAACAAATTTTATCTGAAAATATGCCAGAACGATGCCACGAGTCTAATGGTGGTGTCAGAAATGAAATCTGGAGTCCCGTGTTCAAAAATGGAATTTTACAAGTTAGAAATTACGAATTCGGACGGCCAACTTTGGCGTCGAATTCAACCAATCAAACAAGCTCACAATGATACGAAACTGGAGGGGTCGTAAGAGCGTTATACCAGCTTCGCACAGGAACTGGTGGCACGCCAAAAGGAGCTGCAGTGGAGGAGATACAAGCTAACGAAGTTTGCCCCGTGAAACTGTCCAAATTTAATACAATTTAAACGGTCAACTTGGTGGCCGGTTTTGATGTATCAAACGATAAAATTAACGGACGAAAATTGACAGGGATGAAGGTGGATATACCGAGATTATGACGGAGCGAAGAAATCGCCGATCCAACGGTCGGATTTTTGGGAAAATGTGTGCGAAGTCGCTGCGACGGAGCGCTAAAATGAACTCGATCCCGTGCGCGTCACTACGGGACGTCGTGCAAAACGCACGAATCGCCTCGACGACGCGTCCCGGAGGACGGTGGCCGTCAGGGAAGGACTTGTCGGAGTGGGGTGCACCCACGGCGTGCCACGACGGCCCACGCGGTGGCGCGGCGGCGCACGAGGGCGGCCCGAGCGCGCACGCGTGTGCGCACCTGAAGCTGCTATTGCAGCTGCTGCGCAGCGTTGTTGCCGGCCCAGTGGGCCTACGGCGGCTCTGAGGGCGGCGGGTGGTGGCGGAATGAAGGTGGTGGCGACGGTTGATGGATGATGGCAGTGGAGGTGGTCGAATGGTAGGTGGTGACGACCATGGTGATGGAGGTGAAGATCATGGTAATGGTGGTGACATTGATGATGAAGATCGGGTGAAGAAGGAGGAGGAGCTGGAGGAGCTCGGCCTGGTTGGCCAAGTGGCCGGCGGCGAAGCCACGTCGGAGGGGAGGTCCGGCCAGGGAAGAGGGGAGGAGGTCGGGTTGGGTGTGTGTGCGGTGGAGTTTAAGTTTTGTTGTGGGAAAAAATTAATTGTTTAGAGAGAGAGAAGGAGCGTAATAATTGAAGTGAGAGAAAGAGAGAGGGAAAAAGTATGATCCCTCAATGTTAGGGCCGGCTAGGGGTGTGAGTGTTAGAAAAATTTTGTGTAGTTGGATGGGGAGTGAAATCAAGGGTTAGGATTAATGTAGGAATACATCATTCCTAGGGATTAAAATCAATGGGATTTTTCTATTAATATTAAAAATAGGAAAAATGAATACTTGATATTTTTGGGCAAGAAAAAAAATATGAGGGCATCATGATGGAGAGTAACATGGAGCTTGGACTGGGTTCGGTCAAACCGGGTTGGATGAAAATCGGACATTATGCAATAATTGAATTAAAAAATAGACGTTGATGATCATGAGTGAATAAGTAGCACATGGGAATTCCAATAAATGGGACACAAGCGACGGACGGATAGTAGGCTCAATGTGGGCCATGTCCATAGTTGGGGCTGACAGATTTTGGTCGACAGGGGACCCACAAATCAAGTTGGAAGATAAATGTGACACCGTGGGGTGAAATAAAATCGGGTCACGTGTCGGGAAAGTTGTGCGAAGCAAATGGAGCACAAGATGGCGTGTCTGAGTGGGACACGATGGTCATGGGTGATGAGCGTCTCGAGTAGATCATCAATGAGAAGTTGATTTCAAGAAACTGACTGGTCTTGCGCTCCAAATTTAAAAGTCACGGTAACGTGCTGAAAATGATCAAGGAAAAGAGTAGGAAAATAAATAATAATCAAATGGTCTAAATCGACCCGAAGTTTAACGAAGCAAAAAGAGCACAAGGGAACAAGTTTGGATGGGACACTATATACCATCATGAAGGCAATCATGTCCACTCCAAAACTCGTGAAGAAGATTTCCAGAGTTGAACATCCCTGACACTCCAATTATCAATGGCACGGGAAAGTACACTTAAGGAAAAATAACAGAATAAATTATTTATTGAAATTAAAATCAATCAGAAAATAAATAAATAAAAAATCAACCCGAAATTCAGGGTGCTCACATCCTACCCACCTTATAAAAATTTCGTCCTCGAAATTAAAATATCCATACTCCCTCTAGGTCAAACCCCCAAAATCAAAGACCCAGATTAAAACAAATCATGCCATCAAAAAAAAGAACGGCATACAGGGTCATGGCATACGGTGGTAGAGGAAGTCTCATCTAGGTATACTAGTCATGCTAACCAAAACGGTTATATGGTATCAAAACACATAAGCAATCCAGGGTACGAAATAAAAAAGTTACAGAGACAACAAACCATCAAAACTGTAAGACAGTCTACCATCCTATGTGAAAACTGGTACTCATCAAAAATAAAGAAAGGTAACCACCAATCATCTGAAAGGGGTACTATCCCAAGAAAATCAAAATCACAAGTTTAATTTAACGTAAGTCGATTATATTGAAATCCAATCACAATATATAATATAGAGAGCATTAGAGAGGAAAAAGCTAACATTTAAAATAATAAAATATTAACATAATACAGTCTCAGATTTACAAATTTAACATAACTTCACCAATTCTTCTAAAATTAAAACCCTGTAGATATCATACATGTGCAGTTATGTAGACAAACTAATAACATAAAATTTATATTTAAATTACGAATTTAAACTGGAAAAGCAGAAAACCAGAAATATTGAGGTTTGACAATTTAAACATCAATAACATATTAATGTGTATTTAGACAGGTGGGAAATCAAGTGTAGCATGCATACGTGTCAGGCAAAGTATTTGTGTCACTATATCTATATTCACATGACCCAATATAAAAACCAAATTCTATATCAAGAGTAACATTTAGAATTTTACCAAGATTGCAAAGTAGGCGATTGATGTAATCAAGGCAGTTTTATTATTATTATTTAATACAAGAATAATAGAAAGAAAGAAATAACGATAAAATCTGTTTTGCTTATCTATTTAAAGAAGAACCATTTTGAAATCCAGAGCTAAATTATCAAATCCAAGATAAAGTCTAGCAAAATTATCGATTCATTGTATTAAGAAGAAACTCATAGCAAGAAGTTACGCAAAGGTTTATAAAAACAGGCAAACCTACTCTTAAGTTAAATAATGAGAAGCCAACAAAACAAAACAATTAATAATTAATTTTTTAATTTTTTTTTGAAGGACATAAACAAAAGTAGAGAAAACATGTTTCGAAAACATTTAAGGTACAATCTGATAATCATATGCGTCTGTCCAAAATTATGGTACACTAAATCCTCGACATACTAGTAAGCAAGGCTACGATAATCACAGAGTCCTCGACTTAGGCACATACTTCTAAAATCATGGTATTTAACATTTTTGCGATGCCGCTAGCTTGGCTGCAAAAACCTTAAATTCCCACACCCGAGAGATATATCCAAGTCAAACTATATGTCCTCACCATGCTGGCTAATATGACTGTAGAAGACTAGACTCCATAACTTAGATGACCTAGCCCATATGATTTCATCTTGACAAAATTAATTTAAATCAACAATGAATACTCAAAAATTAATTCAAATTTATCAACGAACATCAAAATCCAAAAATGAACAAAAATCCATGAAAATACAAACTCGGATACAACAGCTATCATCAAAATTTAAATTTCAATAATCATCCTTCAAAATTAATAAATACAAACTCAAATTCAATAATAATCCATCAAAATCAAATTCAATAGAAGAAGTAAAGATAAATCAATCAAGGAAAAAGAGTTTTCAAATCGAAGTTAAATAAGATTCTCAAGGGTCGTCCCGGGAATCTCTCAAGGGTCCTAACTGTGATTGAGTACCTTCAAAATATATCATAATCCTACTACAGGCTGTAGTGGTACTCTAGTTCGAATACCACTACACTTTTAGTCTCGACCTGTATGGGCCACTACTAAAAATGTGTCACGACCCACACCCTAGAGTTAGGGCACGAGAACGTAACAACGCCCAGCCTACGCCGCAGTGTCGGCGGTAGAATGCTGTCCTAGGTCTCAATGCATCTAACAGTATAAGACTAAACAGTTTATACTCCCCGAATGGGGGTGACATAGCAGAATGTAAACTCAATCACATCTAAGGTAGAGCATAAAGGAAGATAGATAAAACATGAAATCGAAAAGAGATACAACAGATAGAAGTCTAAGTGTCTAAGGTACAAACCCAGAATACATCTCAAAGCTCAAATACAGTAATCTATAAAATAAATACAACTCCAGACAACTGAGAATAGCTAACTAAACAACCTCTAATGTGTCTCCTCTAGGCTAGCAGGCAATTTTCAAGCTATCTGTAAAATTTTGTCAACGTATCCTGTCAGGAAAATGAGCAAGTACAAACACCAATAGCAGTTTCATATGAATTGAGAAATACTATAAGAGACAGTAATAATGAAATACAAGACAAAGATATCGGCGACTTGGAAACCATTTGAAAGCCGAGTTACAACTCTTAAACCAAACAAGGACCGGGGTTGTAACCCTTCTATCAAACAGAACTTAGTCCCATAACCATGGTATAGTATGAAACAGGTAGAGCATGTGAGAAATGAATCATAGCATGGTGAAAGTACAGTAAGTAAAGGTAAACTGGAAATATATGATATGACAATAAATATAAAAAGTGATTTGAACTATTAGGGCGATATGTGATCGGCTAGGGAAGCAAGAGAAGGTTATCCACTTGGCCCAGCAATCTGCGGTTACCTCAACGGAGAGACATGCCGTCCAACCTGGATAACTGGCAAGGGGGTGTCTGCTACACCCTACGTGAGGTGAGGGTGGCACTAGCAAAATATAGTTACAGGGAGGCTTTGATCACATAACCCCTAATAATTCCTCCATCCCCGAGTAGTATCACGGATCCGGACATGGCACGTCATGACACAAGGTTCGAGAGCAGGGGGCAGCCCACTCCCAAATCAATGTCTATACAAGCACAGGAACACAGAAATATCTCATACCCATATACCAAGAAAGTCCAGGAATAACATCTCATGACAGGATCTGACGTATACTAGTCCGTGAACCGTCGTGTCGGAAATCAAGTAAAACACTACGACTGAATCGAATATAGTAGATATCAAGACAATGAAAACTATCAGTGAATGTACTCGCCTGGTAACCTGAGCAGCTGATAAGTATAGAGGGTCCAACTGAAGCCACAGAGTCCTATTTAAAGCAGCACAGGTTACAAGGTGTTCAAGTTGTAATAAATAAATCTCTACAAGCAATCTATCTTATACTAGGTTCTTCTAAGTCAAAACGACTCTAGGTCAACTCCGGTCAATAATCTAGTCAAACTAGGTCAAGTGTTGACTTACAGTTGACTTTGGGTCAACTGGTCAACTCTGGTCAAACAGGGCCAAATCTAGTCTAATTATTAAAAATATAGAGTGTACTTCGTTATCCGTACGTCGAAACTTACGACACACAAATCGAGATAAGAATATCAATGGTAAGGTTGATAATCTTATTATAGTGTTCCACGTGTCCATCTTATCAATTTTAGCGATGTGAGATCACTGGAATTGACCGATCTCAGTTTCGTTGTATTAATCCCGAAATACGAACATTATAAGAATTCATTATTAATTAATTATAAAAAGGCTAACTCAGAGAAACTATCAACAAACATTGTCGGACGACGAAATAAACATCGCCAACGTGTCCAGAATGGTCAAATTAGCTAGAATAGCCTACCCATCGGTCCAATTTGGACACAAGGGCAAAAATGTAATTTCGGGTCAAAACGGTGTCCGTGTCGGAGCCGTTTTGTACTGAAAAACGTGCAAGAAAATAAGTCTATAAAATATAACAAATTATATGTTCACAAAACCAGAATGACGATACGAACCCAACGGTATCTCCAGAATTGGATTCCGTTGACCCGATCTCAATTTGGTCAGTTGACCAGAACTTGGAATTCCGGTTTGCACGGAAATGCGTGCCGGAGCCAATGTTCTCAAAACTTAGCAAACTACCTGTCAACGAGTCCAGAATGATGATACAAACTCAACGGTATCTCCGGAATTGGATTCCGATGAGCCGATCTCAAAATGACCCGTTGACCTGGATATTGGTATCCGTCTTGCACCGAAATGCATGCCGGATCCAATGTCCACCAAAACTTAGCAAATTATATGTCGACGAGTCCAGAATGACGATACGAACTCAATGGTATATCCGGAATTGGATTCCGATGAGTCGGCGTCAAAAAGTCTCGTTGACCCAGAAAGTGGGACCCGCTTTGCACCGAAATGTGTGCCCGGGCCCACGTTCTCCAAATCTAACAAATTTTATATGAAAACATGCCAGAACGAGACCACGAGTCTAATGGTGGTGTCAGAAATGAAATCTGGAGTCCCGTGTTCAAAAATGGAATTTTACAAGTTGGAAATTACGAATTCGGACGGCCAACTTTAGCGTCGAATTCAACCAATCAAACAAGCTCACAATGAAACGAAACTGGAGGAGTAGTATGAGGGTTATACCATCTTCGCACAGGAACTGGTGGCACGCCAAAAGGAGCTGCGGTGGAGGAGATACAAGATGACGAAGTTGGCCCCGCGAAACTGTCCAAATTTAATACAATTTAAACGGTCAACTTGGTGGCCGGTTTTGATGTATCAAACGATAAATTTAACGGACAAAAATTGACAGGGATGAAGGTGGATATACCGAGATGGTGACGGAGTGAAGAAATCGCCGATCCAACGGTCAGATTTCCGGGAAAACATGTACGAAGTCGCTGCGACGGAGCGCCAAGATGAACTCGATCCCGCGCGCGTCACGACGGGACGTCGTGCAAAACGCACGAATCGCCTCGACGGCGCATCCCGGAGGACGGTGGCTGTCAGGGGAGGACTCGTCAGAGTGGGGCGCACCCACGATGAGCCACGGTAGCCCACGCGGCGGTGCGGCGGCGCACGACAGCGGCTCGTGCGCGCACGTGTGCGCGCCTGAAGCTGCTGTTACAGCTGCTGCGCAGCGTTGTTACCGGCCCAGCGGGCGCGCGGCGGCTCTGAGGGTGGCGGGTGGTGACGAAATGAAGGTGGTGGCGACGGTTGATGGATGATGGCGGTGGAGGTGGTCAAATGGTAGGTGGTGACGACCATGGTGATGGAGGTGAAGATCATGGTGATGGTGGTGACATTGATGATGAAGATCGGGTGAATAAGGAGGAGGAGCTGGAGGAGCTCGGCCTGGTTGGCCAGGTGGCCGGCGGCTAAGCCATACCGGAGGGGAGGTCCGGCCAGGGAAGAGGGGAGGAGGTCGGGTTGGGTGTGTGTGCTGTGGAGTTTAAGTTTTGTTGTGGGAAAAAATTAATTATTTAGAGAGAGAGAAGGAGAGTAATAATTGAAGTGAGAGAAAGAGAGAGGGAAAAAGTATGATCCCTCAATGTTAGGGCCGGCTAGGGGTGTGAGTGTTAGAAAAATTTTGTGTGGTTGGATGGGGAGTGAAATCAAGGGTTAGGATTAATGTAGGAATACATCATTCCCAGGGATTAAAATCAATAGGATTTTTCTATTAATATTAAAAATAGGAAAAATGAATACTTGATATTTTTGGGCAAGAAAAAAAAATGAGAGCATTATGATGGAGAGTAACATGGAGCTTGGACTGGGTTCAGTCAAACCGGGTTGGATAAAAATCGGACATTATGCAATAATTGAATTAAAAAATAGACGTTGATGATCATGAGTGAATAAGTAGCACATGGGGATTCCAATAAATAGGACACAAGTGGCGGACGGATAGTAGGCTCAATGTGGGCCATGTCCATAGTTGGGGCTGACAGGTTTTGGTCGACAGGGGACCCACAAATCAAGTTGGAAGATAAATGTGACATCGTGGGGTGAAATAAAATCGGGTCACGTGTCGGAAAAGTTGTGCGAAGCAAATGGAGCACAAGATGGCGTGTCTGAGTGGGACACGAAGGTCATGGGTGACGAGCGTCTCGAGTAGATCATCAATGAGAAGTTGATTTCAAAAAACTGACTGGTCTTGCGCTCCAAATTTAAAAGTTACGGTAACGTGCTGAAAATGATCAAGGAAAAGAGTGGGAAAATAAATAATAATCAAATGGTATAAATCGACCCGAAGTTCAGCGAAGCAAAAAGAGCATAAGGGAACAAGTTTGGATGGGACACTATATACCATCATGAAGGCAATCATGTCCACTCCAAAACTCGTGAAGAAGATTTCCAGAGTTGAACATCCCTGACACTCCAATTATCAATGGCACGGGAAAGTACACTTAAGGAAAAATAACAGAATAAAATATTTATTGAAATTAAAATCAATCAGAAAATAAATAAAAATAAAAAAAATCAACCCAAAATTTAGGGTACTCACAGAACTTCAACAATGTCCTGAATAGGACGAAGTTTAAATAAGGCTTCGGATGAGGAACAAGGTTTCGAAATAAATCTCGAGTAGAGATTAAATCCTAATTAACACGAAGTTTGAGGAGGGAACAAGATTTCCAATTATGTGACAACACTGGAAAGCAAAATCATGAAATATGAAAACAGTATCGAATAGTGGATTTCAAATAATTATCGAATTGTGGATCTGAAACAAGTTTACCGATTAGGAAACAATATCTCAAAGTGAACTTCGAATACCAACCAAGATTTTAAAATAGACAACGACTGTATTGCGAGTCAAGATACATGGTTTCCTCCAACCATGCAAGAGAAGCCTTCTGTCTTCAGTCTGTCTTCAGTATTCCTCTAGAACTGGAATCACTTCAATTTCTTCAATTGTCCTATCGTAGGCTGGTCCTTGAAGTAGTGCTCTATGTAGTTGCTGATTTTGAAAAGGTGGGTCCCTTTGCTGTAGTCCCGATGCTCCTCGTGCTTGTTCTCGAGCAGTACGGTCAACGGTCTCTGGGCAATCCTTGACTTGATGGACAGGCGATCCGTAGTACAAGTATAACCTCCGTCTTTTGCGGCACTTGTTGTAGTGGTGTCCTTGGCGGCGGTAGTATTTGCAATTGGTTATTGACTGGATTTGAATCTGAATCTTCCGCTAGTGCTGGAGTGTAGGGCCTCTGAAAAAAATATTTGGCTGATGAGATCCTGATGCTCCTTGGCTATTTATGAACTACGACTTGCTGGCAATCCTTCATTCAGTGAATGTGGGACTGAATCTGCTTCTGATGATACGACTGATGATGTGACTGAAGAAACGTCATCTGAGTTACGACGCTTTACGGGTCCAGGCTAGTTGTTGTCTTCGTCATAAGTCTTCATGTCTCTCATGTGCTTCAGCTTTCCATCTTGTTGTATGTGCTATGAGCTGGATCTCCCGGTTGGTGACTTCAATCAGAGGAGTCGGATCCTCAAAGACTTAGATGATCTTCAGTGGCGGCTCCACGTTCTCGATCTGCTCCTTGGTGCAAGATGTGCGCTCGGATTCGGGGAAGTCCAAGGTCTGAGATTCTAGAAGTCAGAAGTCCTCTCTAACTCGGGAAATGCCTTTGCAAGTCTGGATTGGAAAAGGACGGCCTGCTGGTGTCAAGGAACTCTTGAAACGTCTCCATCAACTGCGTACTACCCATGGAGATAGTAGAGTGATAGAAGGTAGTTAGGAGCTCGAAACCCTCAAGAGTAGGTGGATCGACTGTTCCGATGTCGCGTACTTTTGAACTATCTAAAAAACAGAAAACCGTTAAAATAACCTAGACCTAAATAAAAAAAGTGTTTATAGAATATCAATATACCCGATGTACCCGATTTTCTATACAGTGATTCAAGTTTCCCTAGTTTAATCAAGTCCCCCAATAGTACTCTAATACCTAGGTACCATTAGGATAGACCTGTATGGGCCACCACTAAAAACATGTCACGACCCGCTCTCGAATAATCGGACACGAGTCGGACACGCCCAGCCTTCATCGTTAGACACGATGAAGTAAGCTGTACCAATCTCTAGGGAAATCTAACCAAATAAACATGAATATATACAATCACAGCATCTATAAAACGTTCCCAAAATGATCACCGTAATCCACCGATCATATTATCATAAAAGTACTAGAGACAACAAGAATAAACTACACTGAATTCTAAGAACAATATCTAGGGGTAAAGCAAAACAGTCTAAACCTGAAGCCTCAAGCTAAGTCTTATCCTGCTCAGCTAATATCCCGGGCTCTGGCCCATAAAGTAGAACAATACCTTACAAATACACCTACAACATATCCTAGTCAGGAGCGGAGCTAAGTATATCCAAGGAAATAAACATGAACATCATGGTATGAACAGGAAACATGAAATATATATACAGTACAAGAAATGAGAACAAGACATGAAAACTGAACATGAATACTGAAAGTAAATATAGGGGACATGGTATGAGTCCTGAACATGAAATACAACCTGAATCCTGAAATGTGCAATATTAAAATACATCCAGAGTGTGTGATCGGCTTGGGTAGATTCAATAAACATTAAATGGTACGGCTTTGGTCCCACATGCACGATGCGGGGCCTAAGCTATTCATATGAATAGTAACATGGGTTTGATCACACATCTGTAGTATTTTTCCTTCCAGACACAAGTAAACTCAAGAAACATGAAACAAGACAATCCCGTGATACATCGTGTCAACAGGGTGATACAGGAATGAATATACAAGACATGAGAAAATGAACTAGTCCGAGGAGTATACTTGCCTTGCTCAAGGTGATCAAGTGTAGAAAAATCTCTGTAAGTCCTCCTGATATAATAGGTACAAATTGGTTAAGCTCTAAACCAATGCATTAGCTTCCTGAATCAACTTCTAACTAAAGTTTGCTAGCTATTAATATAATCCTTGCTAACTATATATAATTGAAATAATATTTTAACTATATATAATTAACAAGAAAATAATATGTTACTATCTAGATAACAATTTGAATCTAATAACTTACTATATAAAACATCCACTATTCTAATAGGTTTCAAATTATGAAGTAATATGTAAAAGATACTTAAATCTTATTTATTTGAAAATAATTGCTAGCTAAAGTATTTAGCAAGAGAAAATATATATACTAAAATTTACAAAAAATAATATTTAAATAATAAGTAGTCCAACTATTTATTAGCAAAAATACTAGTTAGGATATACATATAGAGAGATTGATAATAACATTTAATAGCTAGAAGTAACTGATAATCTAATAACCATCTGGTAACAATATTTGGATTATTTAGAAAATAATTTGGTAAATAGATAAAATCATGTCAAGCCCAAAAATTTGCTCAACCTATTTCCACCAGTTTTAAAAGTTCAAACTTACATACATTAATAACTAAGCTCAGATGGACTCAACTCTCAGAGAATCATTCCAAGTACAGCCCAAGGTTAAACTATATATCAACTTTACTGGTCAAATGCATATCTAGGTTATCATAAAAACCCAACATCAGCCCATTCTCCTTGAGCCCAACAAAACACATACTAGCCAAATATATAACCTACAAATTGTAGCCCCAAAATAGTTTACAAATTTTGTGAAACTAAACCTATGACTAAAACTTAATACTGACTGTCACGACCCGGTCCCCAAATACTTGGGTCGAATCGGATCATGCCCAGCCTGCACCGTTGATGAGACGGCGGCAGTAAGCTGTAATCCATATGCAGGTGATCAACAACATTTGAAACTAAGTTTGCCACAACATTTATTTAAACGATAATTTAAAACTTGTTCTGTTACAAGGATTCATAAACTAGAAATAACATAGAAACAACTAAACTCTCAAACTAAAGTAGCATCTATGGAGACGCCACAACATCCTCCTTAGGTGGAAGTACCGCCGGGTACAAATTAGGATCATAATAGCTATTGATCAACATCTCCAGGTCATCAGTAGTACCTACGGGGATCCAGTCAGGAAAGAAGCAAAGTACAATTTATGCTAATCTTGACAATTTAATTTAACAATAAAATCATGCACTTTTAAACAGTTTAAAGATGAACAGTTTTGAAATAATACAGTACAGTGATATGAATCGGTAATGAATATGACCGGATTGGGTTACAGTAGTATCCTAGCGATACGGTATGGCTTGTCCCCGTGTGAAGAGGGGAAAGCTAATACAGTCAGTTATTCTAATTTTGGATTTGGTCATATCCATTACTCTACTCCCCCAGTCCCCAACAGTACGGTCAGTACTCTCAAAAGAGTTCGTGTATAACAGTGGTTTAAACTTGCAATGAAGTGATTATTAAATAATTGTAATTAACATAAATGTACTTGCCTTAAACTTTTCAGGTTGGACGCGATTGGTACTTCGGGATTTGAACAGTCACACTCTTCTTTGAAATCCTACATTCCGGAAATTTGTCTCAGAAACCACAACTCTAGAATTATCTAGTTACAATCTCTAGATTTTTGTCTCCTAGTCAATTTTTAGTCTTGTATTAACCAACACAATCAAAAACACGTTTTTCTAGTGCGTTAAATTTATATTTTATTTTGGAAAACTTGTTTTTATCAATTTATTGGGAAAAAGTTAGTATTTTATAATTATATATATAAATATATTTTCTTTTCTTTAAATGAGAAAATCGTGAATTTCTAACTAATAATTAATATTAATATTAATTAATCCTACGCTTTCACAATCCCAGAAAAATCCACAGCCAATTCCTACTTATTACAAATTTACAAAAATAGATAAATGAGCTTATGCCCTTACATTTCCATGAATTAAAATAAGAGAGAGAAAGAAAATGTTAGTCTTGTAAATTACCTACAAAATTACATAATAATAATAACTAATAATTTCTAAAAAATAAAATAGTATGAGTCTCAGAACTGGTCCAATCTTCACTTACAGCTACTCTGCCTCAACGTCCGGACAGACCGGTGCGTTTGCATTTCACTGGGGCCCATTGACCAATACGGTCGTCGCCCAAATAAATCCAAAAATAGTATTCTTTTCCGAAATTTATTTTAAAATTATATAATCAAATTTTTATAGAAATTTCGGCAGCATTCCCTCTATTTTCGGGATAACCCAAAATTGGGAAACGCGTCGATTTTTCCTGCAAAATAATCCCAAACCAGGGAAACTCAAATTCCAACCAGAATAAAATAACCAGAACTTAAAAATAATATCGAACCCGAAATATCCACAGTAATTCTTCTGAGATTCGAAAAACCGAACTGAACTCAGAGAACCAACAGAAAACTTAACCAAAGAATCATTCCAAAACTCACAAAACATTTCCGAAACCAGAAACGTAACAGAAAACCAAATTTTTTGAAGGATAACCGTGGACCAAAACTCATCATCGACGTCTACGAGGGACGAACTACTGAGATTAACAGAAGTTACCCAAAAATGACGAAATCTGAAGTGTAGCCTCAGACTCGGAACGTGCAAATTCACAGATCAGGGTTGAAATCCAGCGAAAAGTGCTGTTCAGAACAGCGGACAGTCTCGGTCAGCGCTGGGTCGCAGCAAAAACTCAGGGTCGGGCCGGGAATCACCGGGGGCGTGGCTCACGGGGCGTAGGGGTCAACCGCGAAGAGCCGGGGAGGTGCGCCGGCGGAAGGCCGGGCTAGGGGCGCACGGGAGGGGCCGGCGGCGCTGAAGGCGCGGGTCCGGCGTCGGGGAAAGCCGCGTGGGGTGGCTCGGGAACTCGGGAAGCGGATGGCTGCTGCGGGGTTGGTCGCCGGACAGAGCACAGCCCTGGAAAAGATGGATCGGTTCCGGAGATCGCCGGAAAGGCTCGGGTTCGCCGAAAATTCGGGCTAGGGCACGGTTAGGGATTTGGAAAGGGAAAAAGTGGTGATGTGAATGATGGAAAGAGGGGGTTTATATAGGAAAGGGAAGAGTGGGGGTTACCTAGAGGGGGAGGTGAACGGCCAGCCGGGAGGTGGACGGGCGCCGATTTCCGGCGGTTGGGGAGCGGCCACAACCGATGGCTATCGGTTTCCAACATAGAAAAATCAATGAAGAGAATGGTTTCTCTTCAATGCTAATTGGGTTAATGGGTTTATGTAAGTTATTGGATTTGGGCTACATGGCTTAATGGGTTGTTGGGGATAAACTATTGGTTTGGGCTTTATATGATGGGCTCTAAACCATGGCTAATGAAACAAAGACTTAAGTATCCTTTTCCTTAAGTAAATTGTAACTAAAATTTATTAACTCCTAAAATTAATTTAAAAAAATATTTTTAGGTTCAAATTTGGGTTCGGGTCTGGGCCAGACAAACAAAATTCCAATTTTATTATTTTGAAAATAATAATATATATTTTTTTCTAACAAATTAATATTAACAATCTGAATATTAATTAATAATCACATAAATTATAAAGAAATTGAAAAATTACGGGTTTCACAACCTTCCCTCAAGAAATTTTGTCCTCGAAATTTAAAGAGTTGGGTTAGAAATTACCTCAGATCTCAAACAAATACGGGTACTGCTTCCGCATCTCATCCTCTCGTTCCCAGGTAGACTCGCCTGGGGAATCATGCCTCCACATTATCCGAACTATCGGAGTCACCGAGGTCCTGGTCTTCTTCTCGCCTCGGTCTAAAATTGCCACTGGCTTCTCAGGCATAGTGAGGCTCGGTTCAATCTCCAGCTCTGAGTGGTCTAAGATGTGATTCTCATCAGAAACATAGCCTCTGAGCTGTGAGACATGGAAGACATTGTGCACGCCCTCTAGATTAGCTGGTAGAGCTAACCTATATGCCACTTCTCCAATTCGGCTCAAAACTTGAAATGGTCCGATATATCTGGGACTCAGCTTCCCAGCTCTGCCAAATCGGATAGTTCCTCTTGTAGGAGAAATCTTCACAAAGACTTTATCTCCTTCTTCAAACTCCAGTGGTCGACGACTACTGTCTGCCCAATGCTTCTGTCTGTCCTGGGCAATTCTGAGCTTGTCTCTAATTATCTTCACCTTCTCTGCTGCGTCGGTCACCATCTCTGGGCCCAGCAATACTCTTTCTCCTACGTCGTCCCATGCCAATGGTGTACGACAACGACGTCCATATAGAGCCTCAAATGGGGTCATACCAATGCTAGCTTGGTAGCTATTATTATAAGAAAACTCTACCAAGTACAAATGGTCTTCCCACGATCCTCCGAACTCCAAGACACACGATCTCAGCATATCCTCCAGTGTCTGAATCGTCCTCTCTGATTGACCATCTGTCTGGGGGTGATAGGCAGTGCTGAACTTCAACTGTGTCCCCAGGCTGTCATGCAAACTTTTCCAAAAATAAGAGGTAAAATGAGTGTCTCGGTCAGATACAATGCTTACCGGTACTCCATGAATCCGATAGATGTGTCGCATGTATAGTGCCGCCAACTTCTCGGTGGATAAACCAACCTTGAAGGGAATAAAGTGAGCTGACTTGGTTAGTCGGTCCACTATAACCCAGATGGCATCCTTCTCTCCTTGGGAACGAGGCAAACCTGACACAAAGTCCATTGTGATGTGCTCCCACTTCCACTCCGGAATGTCCAGTAGTTGTAGAAGTCCTGCGGGTCTTTGTCTACTGGCCTTCACTTGCTGACAGATCAAACATCTCGCCATGAATTTGGACACATCTTTCTTCATTCCATACCACCAAACAATAGTGCGCATATCCCGATACATCTTATTAGCTCCAGGATGTATAGAATACTGCGACTGGTGCGCTTCCTTCACCAGCTCGTTCTTCAGTTCGCCAGATGGTACACAAAGCCTCGTACCATTCTTCAAAGCTCCATCGCTGGCGATTGAGAAACCCTCAAGTGTTCCCGCCAACACTTGATCTCTCAGTTTTCAAAGTGCCTCGTCTTGAAACTGAGTCTCCTTAATCTTGTTCATCAGATACGAGCTCACTTGCAATTTCATCAGTACTGAATCAGCATCCAGCTCCATCCTTCTATCTCCAGGCAATATGATCTCTAATCCAAGCTTTTCGATGTCCTCTAGCAGGTACCGCTCCTTGGTCAAGAACATCGCCACTGGGTATCGACTAAGTGCATCAGCGACGACATTAGCCTTACCTGGGTGGTATTGTAGGTCGATGTCAAAGTCCTTCATTAGCTCCAGCCATCTTCTTTGCCTCATGTTCAACTCTTTCTGAGTGAAAACATACTTCAGACTTTTGTGGTCTGTGTATATCTCCACTCTCTCTCCATACAGATAGTGTTTCCATAGCTTCAACGCAAAGATAACTGCCGCAAGCTCCAGGTCATGTGTGGGATAATTTTTCTCATGGTTCCGTAATTGCCTAGATGCGTAAGCAATCACTTTCCCATTCTGTTGAAGAATACATCCCAGTCCTTTTCCAGAGGTATCACTGTATATTGTGAAACCACCGGATCCTGCGGGTAGCACAAGGATTGGTGCAGTGGTAAGCCTCTTCTTCAGCTCGTCAAATGCCTCCTGACACTCTTCCGTCCTGACGAACTCTTCATTCTTCCGAGTCAACTTCGTCATCGGCTCGGCAATTCTAGGAAAATCCTTTACGAACTTCCGGTAGTATCCCGCCAAACCCAAGAAACTCCTGATTTCAGCAACTGAGCTTGGGGTAGACCACTTCTCCACAGCAGCTATCTTCTTAGGATCCACCGAAATTCCTTCTCCTGTGACAACATGGCCAAGAAAATCCACTTTATCTAGAAAAAATTCACATTTGGATAACTTACCATATAACTTCTCTTTTTTCAAAGTTCCCAGAACTTTTCTGAGGTGCTCCTCATGCTCCTCCTCCGTCTTCGAATAGATCAGTATGTCATCAATGAAGACGACAACAAACTGGTCTAAGTATTCATGGAAAACCTTGTTCATAAGGTTCATGAACACCGCAGGAGCATTTGTCAGTCCAAACGGCATGACCAAGAATTCAAACTGCCCATACTTGGTGTTGAATGCCGTTTTAGGAATATCTTCCTTCCTGACTTTGATCTGATGATAGCCAGATCTGAGGTCTATCTTGGAAAACACCTTGGCTCCACTCAATTGATCAAATAAATCATCGATCCGGGGCAGCGGGTACTTGTTCTTGATGGTGATATTGTTCAGCGCCCGGTAGTCGATGCACATCCTCACAGTTCCGTCCTTCTTGGGCACAAACAAGACAGGTGCTCCCCAGGGTGAAGCTCCGTCTCGGATAAATCCCAAAGCCTTCAGTTCATTGATCTGATCTTTTATCTCCTTGGCCTCCTTCGGGTTGACTCTGTAGCATCCCTTAGAAATAGGGGAAGAGCTGGGGACTAGGTCAATGGTGAACTCTATGTCTCGGTCTGGGGGTAACCCGAGAAGACTATCAGGGAAAACATCCATAAATTCTGCTATAATAGGATGGAGAGGTACAGATTCTTCAGTGATAGAGGTATAGGTAACACATTCTATCTCCTCCGGAGTTCGAGAGATTTCAAACTCCGGTTCTCCAGGTGGGCTGAAGACTACACATCCTCGATGACAGTCTATCAGCGCATGCTGCTTACTCAACCAGTCCATCCCTAAGACTACATCATAGTTAGGTAAAGGCATGACAAGTAAAGGTGCTATAAAGTTATGGCCAGCTATGGTGATAGGGCATTCACAGATCTCAGTAATAGGTAGGGGTCCTCCTCCAGTCATAACTATATAGATCTTCTTGCTAAAGCCAGTAACTATATGGTGTGCAGATATAAATTTGGTGGATATGAAACTATGTGATGCTCCCGAATCAAATAAAGCTAAGACAGGGTAGGAATGCACATAGATAGAACCTGATATGACATCTGCTACAGGTTCCTGAGCTGGCTCTGGTTCCTCTGCTGTCAGGGCAAAAGCTCGCCCCGTCTTCTGTTGATGTTGTCCAAACTGTTGTTGCTGAGTGGGCAGAGGCCCTTTCTGCGGAGTTGCTCCAGTCCGGTTAGTCGACAATGGGCAGTCCCTCACTTGATGGGTGGAAGACCCAGAGACTAAGCAGTGCCCTAGCCTCTTCCTGCATATATTTGCCAGATGTCCCGGCCTCTTGCAAAAGTTGTAGACGGGGATCTGCCTCTGAGGCGCCTTGTCATTGTTCCTCGCCTGCTGGTAGGGAGGACGGTTGTTGTTGTTGCTGTTGTTGTTGGGCTTCTTTTGATTACCCTAGAAGTTGTTAGTTCCAGGATAATCTCTCCTCGAGCGGGCAGGTTGGCTCTTCTCTATGTCTTGAGCTCGCTCCAGGATCTTCTCATAAGTCTTAGCACCGCCTGAGATCACATGGGTGCGGATCTCTTCTCTTAGTCCATATCTGAACCTTTCAGCACGATCGTCAGGGTCAGCCACCAGGTTCTTGGAAATCGGCTGAGCTGGCCGAATTCAGTAGCATACTCTTCCACAGTCATGTTGCCCTGCTTCAGGTTCTGGAATTGTCGCTCCATCTCCCGCAACTCTGAAGTTGGGAAGAACTTCCTCTGGAATAACCTCTTGAAGGTGTCCCAGTCAATCTGCCTATCCTGGAGTCGGAGTTCATTCCGATACCAGGTACTTGCTACATTCTGCAGTTGGAGTCCCACTGCTTCAGCCTTGAGGTCTTCTGGAAGCCGAGCAACGCTTAGAAGACGCTCCATACTATCGAGCCATTCATCAGCATAGACAATTCCCTCGGTTCCCTTGAAGGGTCGAGGGTTCTGCTTCTTGAAACTCTCAATATCGCCCACCTTGGCAATATGTGTTGGCCCATTGGTCATATGGTCAACCTGATTTTAAAAATTGATCAAACTCTGTCTGGATATACAAAGCTAGTTGGGACATCTCGGTTTTTTGGACATAAGCAAGATTGGCTATCCACTCCGTTCAAGACTGAAGATCTGTTTGCCTACTCGAGTCTGTATTTCCTCTGCAATGTAATTTTCATTTTATTTGAGTCTAGAAATATGTTGTACACCGAGTCGTACTGGCAAATAGGCTATCCCCAAAATAGTTCAAAATATTTTTAAAATGACCTATCAAAATGTTTACAAAAAGGTTTTCAAAAAGGTTTTCAAAAATTACCAAAACCTATTTTTAAAACCGTAACCTAACCCTGACAGAACTCGGTCAAAGTTCGGCCAGAGTTCGGCTAGAGTTCGGTTAGTGGTCATTGTGATTTTGAAACTTTGGAACTTGGTCCTCCTACAGTTGCGGATTTGACCGAGATTTGCTCATAGAGTTCTGCCCGAATTCTGCCCGAATTCTGACAGAAGTCTGCCTTTGGAACTCCTATAAATAGAGAAGGATTTCGATCATTTCAACTCACTCATTCACTTTCAATCTTCTCTCTATCTAAAGCTTTCAGTCTTCCAAAGAGTTTTCTAGAGCTTTCAATTTCAGATCCCAAGCCAGTTACAATCCTCTAGTCAATTTGCCAGTACGGTACGGTCTAGAAGTTTCTGAGAGATTGTAATCAGAAGGCTTGATTGAAGAATACCTCTTCACATTTGAAGTTGGACGAGTTCTTCGTATCAAAGCTCGCGTTGTAGAAGTTGCAAGGACTTCGTAAGAAAACTTGCGATTTTTCCAATAGTGGATTCAACTGGTAGCAAGAATTCTATCGACTGGATTAGTCCTCAACAGAGGGATACCAGTATACATCGCTGTCTTTGCGTTTGCTCTCTTAACTTTGCCTTTACATTATTTCAGTTGTGATTAATATTCTGTGATTATGCTGCTAACATTTTTTATTTAGCATTATTCCGCTGCCAACTCTATTCACCCCCCTCTAGAGTATTACGCTTTACTATTTCGTTCCTACAATTGGTATCAGAGCGGGTGTTACAGGTAAAGCAAAGGTAACAGTGCAATTATTTATTCTTTTTAATTAACTGTTATATAGATCACAGCACAACACATGGCAACTGTGAAATTCACAAGTGAAGGCCAGGCCACAAACAGACCCCCACTGTTTGATGGTACAAATTATACATATTGAAAAACACGGATGAGTTTTTTCTTGAAATCTCTTGATTTTGATTTATGGTCCATTGTTCTTGATGGCTATCAAAAGCCACCTCGTATAAATGTTGATGGAGTTTTAGTTGAAAAACTCCATAGCAGATATACATAGGAAGAAAAAAAAGGGCCAGTCTTGACGCACGTGCCATTAATGCTCTCTTTTGTGCTTTAGACAGAACTGAATTTAACAGGATATCTATCTGCACAACGGCTAATGAAGTATGGAAGCTACTCGAAGTCACACATGAAGGCACGACTCAAGTCAAGGAATCTAAAGTTAGCAGACTTACTCAAGAATACGAGGCGTTCAAAATGAAGCCCAACGAAACAGTTACACAAATGTTCGAGAGATTTTTGGATATTGTAAATCCTTTGTCCTCCCTAGGCAAAGATTACGGTAACCATGAAAAGATTCGCAAACTCCTGCGAGCTCTCACCAAGAACTGGATTCCAAAGGCTACTGCAATCATTGAAGGGAACGATCTCACAACTATGTCCCTCGAAGTACTCATGGGTAAGCTACTCACTCATGAACTGGAGCTACAAGATTTTGAAGAGCCTGCACCAAAGAAGAAGACTATCGCCCTCAAGGCTCAGCACAGAAAAGCTGCTGAAGATGACTCAGACAGCAGTGTATCTGACGCTGAAGATCAAGCTCTCCTAGCAAGGAAGTTCAAAAGATTCATGAGACATGAGAAGAGAGTCAAAGAGAACAACAACAACAACTGGTACCAAGAAGATGCTGTTTGTTATGGCTGCAAGAAGAAGGGACACATGAAGAAGGATTGTCCCACAAACTCATCATCGAGCAAGAAGAACAACAGGTATAAAAAAGGGAACCTGAAAAGATCAACATCTCGAAAATATGCCAACACCAGCATATGGCATGAGAGTGAAGCCAGCGACTCAGAAGACGAACACTCAGAGGACGCTGCAAATGTATGCTTCATGGCAACCGATCAGGTACCTACTGAACCCGTAGAAACTTATGATGACTTCACCTTTGAGCAATTAGGAGATGCCTTCAGTGACCTGATGACTGATTACAGAAAACTGCGTAGTAAGTATCAGACCTCTAAGAAGGTACTCAAAGAGTACAAAGGTGAAATAGGTAGACTTACCGACCTACTAGCTGTGGTTAGAAATAATGTTAGTGAGTCTGGTGAGCTTTCTTCAATAAAGCTCTTATTACACGAGACAACCAAGTCATCTGACGAGAAAGACAAAATTATTGACCAACTCAAGGAAGAACTTTCTATAGAGAAGAAAAGTCTTCAATGTGCACAAATCAGAATGGAATCACTTACTTCTGATTATACTAAGTTGTATGATACTTCTAAAAGATTTGAAATTAGGTTAGAAAAACAGCCTGAGCCTGCTGCTTCCTACCCTAACACGTGTCACTTACCGAGAAATTGGAACATTCCCAAGCCAAACACTATCAGACCTAACCTTATCAAACCTTTACCCCAAAAGGTCAAGCCCAAACAAGATTATAGGTGTTTTCCATAAATAAATTCCTTTATTTATTGTGTATCTGGGAAAATTACAACTGTGGGAATCTGATCTAGAAGACGATCACTTTATCCCTTGGACTATGCAAAGAAGAAAAGTTCTCAAAATTTTGACAATAGATAACTATGTATCCCTACAATGAATGAAAAAAAGAACTCTATTTATAGAGTCAAAAATAATAACTGAAAAGATAACTGTCTTCACAGCCTGTGCTTAGTTGAAAATCACGCAGGATTTAACATACGCAAGGTTGTGAGCAGTTACTGGACGTGGCCTTTAACTGTTGGACACGTGGAAATTATGCATGAGTCATGTACAAGTTACAGGACACGCAGGCGAGAGATCAGTGGCATAGCTGCCACGTACTCCAATTTGATGAAATCCATGCAGACTTGTTGAAGACGAAATCCACACAGACTCGGGGTAGAAAGCTTCAAAATCCATGCAAACTTGGGGCAAGAAGCATCAGAATCTACGCAGACTTTGATGAAGAAAACTTCAGAATTCACGCAGACTCGGGGTAGAAAGCTTCAAAATCCACGCAAACTTGGAGCAAGAAGCTTCAGAATCTACGCAGACTTTGATGAAGAAAACTTTAGAATCCACGCAGACTCGGGGTAGAAAGCTTCAAAATCCACGCAAACTTGGGGCAAGAAGCTTCAGAATCTACGCAGACTTTGATGAAGAAAACTTCAGAATCCATGCAGACTTGGGATAGAACTGCCAGCTGTCTTGATTCAGCGTGCCTCGACTGACACAAAATCTCTAGTAGTGATTACTTTTGTCAGTTACATTAAATGACAAGAAGCTCTTTTGGTACGCCAACTTGACAAAGGTTGAGTCTTGCTGAAGAAGATTTCAAAAATCATGTAATAGACGGCTGTGATCTCTCGAATTCTGTGCATACGTGGCATACAAAGAGACATTCTTCGACTGTTGTGCTGTCAGTCATAATTACTCTCTGACAAATGATGAGCTGTCTCCCTAGCGTGATTTGTAAATATTGTCTGGATCAACTGAGCATGACTTTTGACTCTGTCCTGATCAACTCAGCGTGACTGTCATTTTTAAAGGCCTACAAGACCCCCTTCAAAGTTTTCAAAAAATTGAAAAGACTTCAAAATTTTTGAAATACTTTGAAAATAAGATGATAAAATGAAATCAGTCACGCTGTGATGACTTTAAAGAGATATTTATTCCTGAATGATTGGACTGTTGGGATTCTGTGCAGTTAAGATCCCGTATCAATCTCCTAAATCGAGGCAAATCATGATGGGCCGTTTGGAATTCTTCATAAGCCTATAAATAAGCCATAGATTACTTCTTTCCTTCTTTACTTGCATTTGAAAGAGAGAACCCACAGAAGAGAACTTCATCTTCTCCGACGAACTCCTTCCTTTCTGACTTCTTCTTCTATTTTTTTAACAGCAATGGCTCCCAAAAAAGCTGATGCTCAGGCCAAGGGGAAAGCCCCTGCGACTTCGTCGCGTGCCACAACTGACAGACTTCCTCGACAAGAAGTCCCGCGAGCTCCTATGCATTGTAAGTGATGGGAGAACACAAACTGTCGAAGACGATGAAGATGAACTCCACATAGAATTTTTTAGGATCTTAAGATATTAAACTTCAGAAATATATCCCCCCTCCTTAGGGCAAAGGATATTTAATAAAGTATGCCCCCTCTTTAGGGTCGGCCATACTTCACATTTTCGTGTTTACGAAGCTCTGTGTAAAGGAGCATGGTTCTCATGATTTTGCGTGACTTTTCACGTTGGCAGAAATGTCCATGTTGAAATAGTCACACAGCTTTCAGGATGATGCTGCGTAATTTTTCACATGTTAACAGAGATGTCAATGTTGAATTATTCATGCAGACTTCTGAGAGTCATCTTCTGGATAGATTAGTCTTGATCTGTCAGCACGTTTTTGTCATTTCTACTTAAATATGATTCTGGCAAATGATGCGTGACTTTCATCCTAATCTGTCTGAGCTTTGCGTGAATTAATCATCCGCGTGAATAAATCACTCAGCATGTCACAGTAATATATCCATGTGGAGTCTGCGTGACTTTTGAATTTTTCTTCAAATACTGTAATACACGCATAGACATAGGTATATCTGACTTTGTCTTCTTGTCATTTTCTGTAGTGAACATCCGAAGCGAAGAAGCAAATTTTGTGGGGTGCTTGAGTATTTCATTTAAGCATGATCTATCTCATATAACATTCCCTCATTTTGATCTTCCTGAAGTAAGACTATCACTGTTGGCTAATCAAGACCACACAACTTTACTCTGCTTGATGAATGGACAACCTTTCCAGAGTCTGGATCTGGTATTCCATAAGAAACCAGCATTCTTGTTCGGAGATGCTATAGCACAAAAATCTCAGCCGAAGGGCATCAGGGAGAAGGTGTGTTTCTGCTTTGAGGGGGATGTGAAACAACCCATGTACTGGCCAAAGGTTTCCTAGGGTTTATCAATCATGAGACTTATGCATGCCAGCTACCCGAGAAAGATGTTCTGGTATTTGACAGAATATCAGCAGGGGAAGGCAAGCTGTATTATTTACAGGAAAGAGGGATTTTTCAGTGCCCCAGAGGATCATGTATCAGTATTTCGGGGTTTGAAGCCTGGATGCATACCACCTGAAGACTCAGCCATATTGATGCCGTTTATATTTTTATAAACGAATTCATGTCCAACAAGAATGCATTCTATCCGACCGATTCGACGCCAAGGATGAATGGTCTAATGAATCTGGAGAATGTGAGATGGAAGACTTTAGTCCACGGGGCTTTAGAGAATTTTGAAACTGAGCTGAAGAAGATAAATCTCTATGATGCCGTCGTCAATTCATCCTACGGCTTTAAGCCTAACCCTTTTCTGTTCCTGGCTTTGGTTGAGAGGTACAACCATAGGACGGGGACCTTTATGACCCCAAAAGGGGAGATGGGCTTCGCCCTTCACGAGATGGAATACATCTCACATCTGCCTTCAGGCTCAATGCCGTATGAGGAGTATGTTCCCACGACAGAAGAGCTGAACTTTCTGTCAGAACAGAACCCAGAGATGGTACATCTGTTTGAAGAGATGATGTGCCATTTTGGCACATGTACTCTATATTATAAGGGTTCCAAAGATGAAGCCGGTAACCACATACAGAAGTGGATGTCATACCTTTTCATGAATCGTGAAAAGGATGAGAAGAAAATAAATGGGAAGAGGTGGTACCAGATTAGCAACTTCAAGCCTCTTTCTGAAAGTGAAATCACTTATCTGCTGGAGAAATATGATTGCAAAGATTTCACTATCACTGAAGACTGGTACGAGTTCAAAGCTGGAACCACTTTCAGCTCTTATGTGAGGCAGAGTAGCAAGAGTCTGTCGAGGAACGGTCATATGGCCGGATTTCTATCCCTGTGGTTAAGAAGATTCTTCGTTCCTGGCTCCAGCTCCTTGGACAGGATACACAGAGGCGTTATCTTTGCGGCGATGCGCCTTGTGTATGGTTATAAGTTGGATTTATTATCGGCGATGACCTGTAGACTGAATGCAGGTCTTCAGAATTTTGTGACTACCATGCTGTCTGCTCAGAGGCTGATGACTGAAGAATTCCCAAGGATAGAGATGCCTTTCACATTTTTATATGGTTGGCTTCTCCTTCATCATGATAGTCTGATACCTCCAGGGGCAGGAGGGAGTAGCAGTCTTTTTCTGGAGAGGTATTCTGGAGAGACGTTCTGGAAAGTTCACACCCTCCCAGAATGCAGAAATGTCTTGAATCGGGCATCATATTGCTCGATCCAATGTGTCCCTCCACCATCGGGCTATGAAAATATGCCTTTAAATATGATGGACGGAGATATGGGAAACCGGCTAGATGATGTAGCCTTCCAATGGTTACAGAGGATCCGGCCTTCTCATCTAGTATACCGTCACGAAGAAATGGCATATCTGGAACCATATTTACCAAGCCGATTTGCCAAACAATTCGGGTATGACCAACTCCACGTTGGGAACGCCACTACTTGTTTATCTGCTCGTGGAGGACTCATCGACGGAGCTTGAGCTTGGAGATATTTTGCGGCTAGAGATACAAAGGTCGTATTCTCTATGCCTAATCCTTTGTCTAGTTCGGGGCCAAAGATGCTTTATACATATGCACGCTTCTATGTGTCGTCGAGCACCTTTAGACCGAGTTTCAATCTGAAGACCTTTGTTGCAGAGGATGATCCAGCTCCATCAAAGAGGTCAACGAAGAAAATTGTTATTCAGCACTTTCCTTCAGAACTCGAGGATGAGACAACAGAAGTTGATCCTCCCTATGAATTATTCCAGGAAGGAAATTTCCCTGATGAGGTTCTTCCTCCTATATTTATATCTTTTTCCAAGAGGAAGAGAAGTGACGAATCTGTGACTGTCTCCAAGAGGAGTACTAGGTCTCAAACATCCAAGAACAAGAAGAAAGGGGTCTCGGTGACTGCTACTTCATCTTTGGGCGGTATCTCAGTTGATGAAGACGATGCCGCTGATAGGGACGAAGAGACCGATGAAGACGACGCTCCTTTAATAAGGAGGTCGAGAGGCAAATATGTTAAGAAGTCTGTCAGCAAAATTAAGGGCAATAAACTCCTAGAGACGATCATGAGTGGAAGAGCTTTACCGGAAATCAATGAAGCAGCTTCTACTGAGAAGACCGAATCTGATGATATTCACTTTGCAACAGCTTCAACTGAACAGACTGAAGTAGAGTCTGTTCAAGCTCAAGAAACAACTGCTCCCACCACAAGTGGAGTAGCTATTGAACCCTCGGAGACGAGGATAATCCCATTTGAGCATGGGACAGAAGGCGTTATTCAAGCACTGGATGACCAGATTGATTACTCTGAAGAAGCAACAGTTCCGGAAGAAGCTATCAAACAGCCAGAAGTTCCTGAATTTCAAGCTGAAGAAAACATTTCTTTGGCCAGAGACGATGAAGACGTGCCGGCGTCTGAGCTATCAGCTGCTGATGATCTGTTAAAGAATGTTTGTCAAGATATCATTCTTCGACCCGATATTCCAGAGACAACTGAACCGGCAGCCAATACTAAGCTTGCTATCGTCATTGTTCCAGAGACTCATGAAGATGTGAATATCATTGATTCTGAATCAGAAGCTCATCCTGAAGACGAAGAAGAAGAAGAAGCTGAAGGAGGAGAAGACTGGCATGCTGACACTTCAACTCCTTATGATGCGAATAAAGTGAAGGGGAACAGAATGGATTTTATCCCTGAACCTGTTCAATCACCGAACAATGCTGTAGCACCCAGTAATTCTGGAGCTGGAAGCAGCCATATAAAGCAAATATCGGATACAGTCATGGACCGGCTGCGAGAAGAAGCAAAACTCCCTCAACATACTGAATATGAACCTCAGCCAGGTAGAACTTTATTTTAGATTCTGTTTCCGCTGTTTCTCTGCCTTTAAATGCTGATCATATTTTTCTTTAATTGTAGGAACAGTTGCAGCAATGAGCTCGACTCATGCTCCGCTTATCCAAGCTGATGCTGATGAAGGGAGTTCACACTTGCCAACTTCTCCTATTGCACATACTTCTGTTCCGAGGATAGAGAATATTCAAGCTTCTTCTTCCATGATGACAGCAACTCCTGGATTTGAGACTGGGCTAGCAAGAATCCTGGGAATGTATCCGGAGATCATTTATTCATATTTAGATAGATATTCCAGACGATTCTTGAAGGATGAAGCTATGCCCTTTTCTGATCTCAGAACTATGGTCAAATTACCACTGATGGCGCTGCGACATGCTGGTTGTGCATCTCAGTGCATCTTCTTTGAACATCTCCTGGATGAGTTAGAGGTAACTATCCAAAAATACTGGAAGACCAAGAAGGAGGACATTCAATCTTTGACTGTAGCTGAGATTGAGCAACTAGAGAATGAAGTACGGTCTCAACAGGCAGCTCTTGAAGCATTTATTGCCTCTTTTACTGAAAAATTAGTAGAAAAGGGCGAAGAAATATTAGCTGCTCGTCAAAGAGTAGAGCTTTTAGAAAAAGACAACACATCCAAGACTGAAGAATTGAAGAAGTTGAAAGAGGAATTAGCTCGTCTTCAAGAGCGCATTGCTGTCATGGAAACAAAACAAGCTGAGGTTGCTACGGCTTATATCTTTGAAGCCGAACGTTATGAGATTCTTCAGAAGGAACGGGAACAGATGCAGGCAGAATAGATTGAAGAAGCCAATCGTCGCCAGTCTGCCATCATTACTTTTGATGAACAGAATGTTACAATTGTAGCAGCAGAAAGAGTTAGAAAAACTCATGAAGAGAAACTGAATATTGTTCTAGATCGTATTAGGGAACTGATAACTCCAAGCAAGTGAATTCCTTTTTTTTCTTCACTTTCACTTGTATTCCATGTTTTGATTATGAAATGACAACAAATGAAAGTTCTTGATCTGACTTTTGGTTTTGCTGTTTTGATAATGATAGATTCATAGAAAATATGTTCAGAGGTAAATAATACATGACATATTTTAGTAGAATAGAATATACAAACAAACTTTATAATTCTATCAGATGATATTAAACCAGAAATGATCTTAGTTTAATACTGATTGGAAAAAATAGAATTCAGACATAAAAATATCTTTAAACTCAATTTTTCATGATCTTTAGACTCGAAAATCAAAAGACTAGATGAATGAACGGGTTAACCGTCAGATTATAATGAACGGGCGAACCGTCGAATGGATGAACGGATGAACCGTCAGGTATTAATGAACGAATGAACCGTCAGATGAACGGATGAACCGTCAGATGAACGGATGAACCGTCAAGTATGAATCATTTTTTAAAACAGTCAATAGAAACCATATTGGAAGACAGAATGTTGCAGTAGAAGTCCCCGATACTCATATCGGAATCCCAAGAAGTGGTACAAGAAGAATCAGATCTTTTATCTTCGTCAGACTCAGGATCTTTATGGATAATATTGATAAAAGGTGTAGGAGCAATATAGCCCAATCCGCATTTCGTCCTTCCATATTTCAGAGGAGGAATACGAACAGGCATTTTTCTTCCCTTTCCACTATTGAGGCTAGTCCTGAAGTCATAACCCATATTTTTGATGATATCTTTAGATTGCTGACTATAACGACGTAGTTGTAATCTTCCAGTGTCATCATTTTTGTCTTTATCTTCTAAATCAGAAGGACTTTGGGGCCCTTTATAGAAGAATATTGGAATGTCTCCTGGCTTTCTGCTGGGAACTAGAAAGTATGAAGATTGTACAGGTTCTAGGGATACATCTGTATGAACATTCTGTACAACCCCTATGGTTATTGCGTTCAAGTCATCTAACAAATGTAAATAACTATGAACATAATTACACACATCAGTATACTGCAAAGATGGAGACTTTTCATTAAATGTAAAAGCAGCAGTATTTACATTGGGAGAAGGCTGAGCCTTAGAGATTTTAGCCAAGTCAATGACTAAAGGGGGAGAAGAAGAACGAGAAGAAGCGTTGTTTCGATTAAGATCGATAACAAATGGCTCAGAAGAGGTGAGCTCCCTTAAAATTTGAGATGGAAGAATAATTTGCCCTCCAACTGGAATTAGCAGAGTATCCTGTTTCATATGTGGAGATACAGGAATTACAGTACGCCCACTGACAGAAATAATCATTGTGTCTTGAGCAAACGACTGAGGTAACGGAGAAATCCGTCCACTCACCGAAATGATGAAAGAACCTTCTTCAGAGAGTTTGGGAGATTGTTGCTGAATAGTTCGACCTTTAACAGGAATTATTAAGGTCTCACTTTGTGAATCCTCTTTCTCCATAGCTTGTATAACCCTTGTATACTCTTCTTTGTACATTCGGGAATCATTGAAATAAGCTTCAACCCCATGGAAGGGATTTATATCAGCAACTTCTTTTTGTACTCTTCCATTGCTATCAATGTATTTAAAATACTGATGAAGAGTAGAAGGCACCACATTATTTTCATGAAGAAAGGGCCTCTCCAGAAGAAGATTATAGGATCCTACGATCTCGATCACATAGAAAGTGACTTTGGATCTGAAATCGCCTATCTAAAGCTTCAGATGAATCTTTCCCAAAGGCTCGCTTCGGCTTTGATTGAATCCCAAGATAGTAGTAACCGTCTTGGAGAGCTTGTGAAAAGGGATTTTTAGTTCATCCAACAGACTCTTTGGCATTATGCTTATAGCAGACCCTGGATCAATGAGGATACGATCTATCTTCATTGTATCGATATAACCGGTATAGTAGAGAGGCCGATCATGTCGATTATCCTCCAATAGCATGTCATCTTGTGTAAAGGTAATATTTGGGATAATTTCCAATACACTGTTGCACTGTAAGCAAGTGGCAGGTTCTGCATCTGGCTTCTTCAATTGTACAAGACAAGAGTCAACTTGTAGAAGTGCTTCACTTAATGTCTCCCGAGTCTCTTTAGAAAGACGTAGAAGTTCAAAGAGGGACATTCTAGCTGGTGTATTAGCAAGCTGAGCTAAAATGTCAAAATTATAAGGCTTCTGAAGTCCAAGAGGAGAGGACTTCTTGATTGGCTTATCAAACCGAGCCTGTTGTTTGCCTTTCTCCAGAGCTGTAGGCTTGGGAGGAATAGGTTCAGTGGATGATTCTTCTTCAGGAGGAACATTAGAAGCATCTTTATCAGCTGGAGGGATATCAAGAGGATCCTCAGGATTTTTGGAATAATCCTTTAGATAAGGTTTCCCCGTTCGAGTAGCACTAACAAGTGCTTCTTCTTTCTCTTTTGGCTCTGTGTCAGGAATAGATCCAAGAGAAGTCATATGACATGATTTAATCTTTCCAGCCTTCTTGGACTTTCGAGAAGTAGTCTTTTGAGGAGAAGGCGATTCAAAATCTGCCACTAGATCAGGATGGATCCACATGATTTCTTCAGTTTCCAAAGTGATTGGCACTAATCCTTCAGACCGTGGAGGATAAAGATTTACTATGTCAAGAGTTACCTTGGGAATAGGAACGATCCCACTTTCAAGGAGTTGAGGAGGGAAATCTCTAAATTGCATAGAGACGACGTTGGAGGTGACGGTCTTCTCTTTTGGAGTAAGAGAGATAGCTCCAGATTTAATCATTTTTTGGATCTTTCCTTTCAGTACATAACATGTACGAATTGTATGACCCAGCATTCTGCGATATGGGCAGTATTTGGGATGATCTGTTTTACCAGCTTCATCAGGTTTCTTGATCTCAGGTAATTGTATCTTATTACCTTTCAGCAGACATTCAAAGATACCAATCGTCGTCATCGAAAGAATATTCTTCTTTGGGGCGAGGTGTTCTTGGTTGTTGAGTTGTAGGAGAGGTTTGAACAGTTGATGCATCTTTGCTCTGAAAATTAACTTCAAGAGTTTCTTTTCCCTTGCGAGCATTGTTTTTATTGTTAGTATCTTGACCTGTTTCTTTAGGAGTCATCTGCACTCCTAAACCTTTGAAAGTTTCAGCACTAATTTCTGCGGCCTTAGCACTAACTATGAAAGAAGGCCAGTCTTGGAATTGAGTGGATCCTGTCCACATGCTAATGATTGGCAACAAGTTTGATTTGCATGTGTTGATGGTGACAGCATCAGGAGTTCCAAAAGGCATCTTCAGAGCTTTTCTTCGAAACCGTTCAATGTACTCTTCTATAGTTTTATTATTTTTCTGCTTGATTCTAATAAGAGCAGACATAGTCATGTCATTGAGCCCTTCATAGAACCATTCAAGAAACATCTGTTTGAAACCAGGAAATGAGGTAATGCTCCCATCTGGGAGACTTCTATACCATTCATAAGCCGTTCCCTTGAGACATCCAACAAACACCCGAGTAAGGAGGGCGTCGCTTGGTTACAGCTGATCAGTCATCACTTCAAAGTGATTAATGAACTGACTTGGAGAAGTGGTTCCATCATAGAATGAGATAGTGGGAGGCTTGTATTTAGGAGGATATGATACTTGCTTCCATTCTATCGGATAAGGTTGTTTGATGCCTAACCTTTGTAAACCATCATTCTGTTTGAATGCCTCGAATTGAGTTTTGAGATTCCTCAATTCTTCATTAACAATTCCAGAAGATTGTGGAGTTGTAACTTGTAGAGAATAGTTGGGAGGAGGAACAGCATTGTAAGTACTACCCCCAGCTCCAGAGAGACTAGGGTTTGGTTGAGCTGGTCCAGGAGTATTAGATTGTACTGCTGGAGGAACTTGTACTGGACTTATATCAGTGTCAGTTGGTATGGCATCTGGTACAGTCTGTCGATTTTGCATCTGTGTTGCCATGAGTTCATACATCGACTTCATAGTATCAGTCATAGACTTCGTTTGTTGTTCCAAAGAAGCAATTCTTTGATCTTGAGGAGTCAAGGAAGAAGAAGGTTCATCAGTATTCCCATCAACCATATAAGTCGTGACTGTACGAGGAATTATTGATGAACTGGTAGATGTTGTTTGTTCTGAATCATTGCTTTGTGCATCAAAGTCAATTATAGAAGAACTACCCCCAGTAGGAAGAGGTGGGAAGTTAGATTCTCCAAGGAATTCAGAATCATCTTCAGAGATCAAATTTCTTTGACTAGAGGCCAGTACTCTTGCTCTGGTATTTCTATATACTCCATCTGGACTATCAACTCTACCTCCAGCATCCCGAGAGGTCATATTGACAGAAGCAAACAAAGGCTCATCTTCATCAGGCATAGGTTCACACTGAATTCGTTTGAAGACAGATTGTCGTTTTGTTTGACATCTGCATTGCATTGTGACTCTTGGCTGGAAGTCACATTCATGATCAACATGATCATGAGCCATTGATTGACATCTGCATTAAATTATGACTCTTGGATAGAAGTCACATTCAGATGGTCCTTTGACACAGAATCACTTCTTCTCATCTGTTGAAGATATTCTCGTAAATCTGTTTGTGAAGATTGAGGAATATATTTCCTGTTCTTGGGTCTTGATGGCTCTTGATTATATAGAGAATGATTAATATGAGCCACATAGTTTCTTGCATACTCTGCGTCTGGATCTCTTATCCTTGTTTCCACCTGGTATGGTTTCTTAACACCAGAAGTGTTAATTTTTGTTCTTAGATCAGTTGGAGGTAACACATTGGTTTTGGACACATGGAGTTTTCCTTCCATTGATCTGGATATTTGCAGAGAAGGAAAAGTTGAACCACCCCCTTGATTAGGGGTTAGTAACAGACCTTTTTTAGACAAATTCTGTGCCCAATTCGAAGAAGTCATAGAAGAAAACATTAAAGAATGTTTCTTCTTAGACTCATTCAAGTTTTGAGACATAAAATGTCCAGAAGGAAGAGTAGTCAAAAGACCATCTCCTTTTCTTTGACTAACAAAATTGTCAGTCAAAGCTGTTCCTGAAGTAAAAACTACAGGAGCAGAAGAAACAACTAAAGAGTTATTTCTCTTCGAAGGGACTTTGTGTGGAAGACCACCCCCAGTTCTGGTAGAACTTGGCAAAGAGGAAGAGATAGCTAAAGAGCTATTCTTCTTAGATGAAATACACGCTGAAACAGGCTTGGTTAAAGAACCAGTGCTGTTGGCGTGATTTTTGACTTTGGAAATACACGCTGGAATAGATTTGGCTAAGGAGCCAGTATTGTTAGCGTGATTGTTGAGGTTGAAATTGCACGCTGGAACAGACTTGGCTAAGGAACCAGTGTTGTCAGCGTGACTTTTGAGGTTAAAATTGCACGCTGGAACAGATTTGGCTAAGGAGCCAGTACTGTCAGCGTGACTTTCAACTTTGGAGACACATACTGGAACAGATTTGGCTAAGGAGCCAGTACTGTTAGCGTGATCTTTGATTGCTGTCATCTTCGAGCGCACAAGAGTGTGCGTGCTTGCAGTAGAGTTCTTGCCAGTGTTAGGAGCAGAAACTGTGGCAGAGACTTCACCATTGACTGCCAACTGATTCTTAGGGACATAGATAGAGTGTCCCTTCGACTTGGCAGTGATGATGGAGGCTGTAGTGGGCTTACCACTCTTAGCCCGCTGCATTTCTTCATAGACGAGTTGATCGAATTGGATCGTCATCACCTTCTTCGTCGAGCCGATTGACGAAGTATCGCATTGAGTTGTTTCCATCTCAGAAGAGGAGATGGTTTTCCCCAGCAGAGTCGCCAATTTGTTTTCTATAAATAAATTCCTTTATTTATTGTGTGTCTGGGAAAATTACAACTGTGGGAATCTGATCTAGAAGACGATCACTTTATCCCTTGGACTATACGAAGAAGAAAAGCTCTCAAAATTTTGACAGTAGATAACTATGTATCCCTACCATGAGTAAAAAAAAAGAACTCTATTTATAGAGTCAAAAATAATAACTGAAAAGATAACTGTCTTCACAGCCTGTGCTTAGTTGAAAATCACGCAGGATTTAACATACGCAAGGTTGTGAGCAGTTACTGGACGTGGCCTGTAACTGTTGGACACATGGCAATCATGCATGAGTCGTGTGCAAGTTACAGGACACGCAGGCGAGAGATCAGTGGCATGGCTGCCACGTACTCTAATTTGATGAAATCCACACAGACTTGTTGAAGACGAAATCCACGCAGACTCGGGGTAGAAAGCTTCAAAATCCACGCAAACTTGGAGCAAGAAGCTTCAGAATCTACGCAGACTTTGATGAAGAAAACTTCAGAATCCACGCAGACTCGGGGTAGAAAGCTTCAAAATCCACGCAAACTTGGGGCAAGAAGCTTCAGAATATACGCAGACTTTGATGAAGAAAACTTTAGAATCCACGCAGACTCGGGGTAGAAAGCTTCAAAATCTACGCAAACTTGGGACAAGAAGCTTCAGAATCTACACAGACTTTGATGAAGAAAACTTCAGAATCCACGCAGACTTGGGATAGAACTGCCAGCTGTCTTGATTCAGCGTGCCTCGACTGACACAAAATCTCTGGTAGTGATTGCTTTTGTCAGTCACATTAAATGACAAGAAGCTCTTTTGGTACGCCAACTTGACGAAGGTTGAGTCTTGCTGAAGAAGATTTCAAAAATCACGCAATAGACGGCTGTGATCTCTCGAATTCTGTGCATACGTGGCATACGAAGAGACATTCTTCGACTGTTCTGTTGTCAGTCATAATTACTCTCTGACAAATGATGAGCTGTCTCCCCAGCGTGATTTGTAAATATTGTCTGGATCAACTGAGCTTGACTTTTGACTCTGTCTTGATCAACTCAGCGTGACTGTCATTTTTAAAGGCCTACAATAGGTATGCTTTCTTCTATACTAGAAAACCCAAATCTACCAACCATGCACACCACTCAGCTTTCAACACTCGACATGCACAATGTCATTATTGTGGCCTCATTGGTCATATATCATCTGCATGTAGAATGAGAAAGCTTGTAGATCTAAATGTTTATGCTTGGATACCTAAAGCTAACAATTCAGGACCCTACAAGAAATGGGTACCAAAGGTTTCATCTGCAAACTGTTTTGTAGGTGGAACACCCTTCACATGCTAGAAGCAAATGGATCTTCGACAGCGGTTGCTCACGGCATATGACCGGTGACGCTACCCTATTTACAACACTGTCGAAGAAAAAGAAGGAAGGCTATGTCTCCTTCGGTAATAATTTGAAAGGGTATATTATTGGTATCGGTGATGTTGGTAAGTCTCCCTATCCTGTAATTAAGGATGTCTGTCTGGTTACCGAGTTGAAACATAACCTACTCAGTATAAGTCATCTAGCTGATCATGGTTATGGCATCAACTTTGGCAAAGACAAATGTACTATAGTTGATGGCTCAACTGGTAGTACTATCTTTGAAGGTATCAGGGAAGACAATATATATGTTTTCTATTTGTTAGAAGAAACTAACATTTCAGGTAGATGCTTAATGGCCAAGAGTGATGAGAGTCATCTGTGGCATATGAGACTCGGTCACGCTAATATGGATAAGATTATCCACAAAAAAGCTAGTACGCGGTTTACCGGACATTACATTCAAGAAGGATTCGGTATGCAGTCAATGTGAAAGGAACAAAGCTACCAGATCCACTTTCAAGTCAGTAAATGCAGTATGTACTACTAGACCTCTACAATTGCTTCATATAGACTTATTTGGTCCTAGCAGAGTTGCTAGCCTCGGAGGTAAACTTTATGCTTTCGTAATTGTAGATGATTTCTCTAGATACACGTGGGTATATTTTTTGACACCAAGAATGATGTATTATCCGAATTTGTCGCCTTTTGCAAGAAAGTACAAAATGAAAAAGGTTACATGATCACTCGTATAAGAAGCGATCATGGTGGCGAATTCGAGAATGCTGATTTTGAGCAATTTTGTGACACACACGGTTTTATTCATGAGTTCTCCTGCCCTAGGACTCCACAACAAAATGGAGTTGTGGAACGTAAGAACAGAACTCTAACCGAAATGGCCAGAGTGATGTTAAACCAGTTTAGTCTACCCAAATATTTCTGGGCTGAAGTTGTCAACACAGCTTGCTTTGTTCTCAATAGAGTTCTAATTCGACCCAAATCAAAGAAGACTCCATTTGAGTTATGGTTTGATAGAATTCCTTCAGTTTCATACTTTAGAATTTTTGGTTGTAAATGTTTTATTCTTAACACAAAAGACAATTTGGGAAAATTTGATGAAAAGGCCGATGAAGGTATATTTTTAGGTTATGCGGCCAAGAGCAAAGGATACAGAGTCTTCAACAAACGTACCATGATCATCGAAGAGTCAATCAATGTCACCTTTGATGAATTAAATCAAATGACGATTGATGACAATGACGAAGATACATCTGTACCAAGATCAACTCCAGCTGATTCTCAACCAAGCTCTGCACTAGCTGAACCTCCTAGAGAAGATCCAGGAACCAGCTACCTTCAGAATGAAGCAAAAAGGTTGAAATTTATAGCAAATCATCCAAAGGATTTGGTAATTGGTGATATTACCAAGGGAGTAAGTATTCGTACATCCTGTAGAGATATTGTTTCTAGTATTGCATTTATTTCACAGCTAGAACCCAAAACTATTGATGAAGCATGTAGTGATAGTTTTTGGATAGATGCTATGCAAGAGGAATTAAACCAATTTGAACGCAATCAAGTTTGGGAACTTGTTCCCAGGCCTGTTGATCATTCGGTCATTGGCACCCGTTGGGTATTCCGAAACAAACTGAATGAGAATGGTTTAGTGACTCGTAATAAGGCTCGACTCGTAGCTCAAGGATACAATCAAGAAGAAGGTATCGACTACGATGAGACTTATGCCCCAGTTGCGAGATTAGAATCCATTCGCATGCTATGTGCATTTACATGTTTTCATGATTTCAAACTTTTTTAAATGGATGTGAAGAGTGCTTTTTTAAATGGTTTTATAAAAGAAGAAGTTTTTGTAGCACAACCTCCAGGTTTCACATATTTCAAAAACCCATATCATGTTTTCAAGTTGAAGAAAGCTCTATACGGTTTAAAACAAGCCCCTCGTGCTTGGTATGATCGTCTAAGCTCTTTTCTACTTGATAACGGTTTTTCAAAAGGGAAGGTTGACACTACACTTTTTATTAAATCTTTTAATGGCAAGCTACTTTTAATTCAAATCTATGTTGATAATATTATATTTGGATCTACTGATGAATCTCTGTGTCAAGAATTTTCTAAGTGTATGCATAATGAGTTTGAAATGAGCATGATGGGAGAGCTGAAATTCTTTCTCGGATTGCAAATCAAACAAACTGATAATGGGACATTCATAAATCAAGCCAAGTACACAAAAGACTTGCTAAAGAAGTTCGATCTGGACAATGTCAAACCTATTGGCACTCCGATGGCAACTTCAACAAAGCTTGATTCAGATGAACAAGGCAAGCCAGTCGACACACGTAAGTATCGAGGTATGATTGGTAGTTTACTTTATTTAACTGCTAGTCGTCCAGATATAATGTTTAGTATTTGCCTGTGTGCACGTTTTCAAGCTAACCCAAAGGAATCACATCTGTCCACAGTTAAGCGTATCTTCCGATACCTTAAAGGCACTTCTTCTGTTGGCTTGTGGTATCCCAAAACTAAATCCTTTGACCTTATTGGTTATTCCGATGCAGATTTTGCGGGATGCAAAGTTGATAGAAAAAGTACAAGTGGCACATGTCATTTCTTAGGCAAAGCTTTAGTCTCTTGGTTTAGTAAAAAGCAAAATTCTGTAGCCCTATCAACAACAGAGGCTGAGTACATCGCCGCAGGACGTTGTTGCGCTCAGATTTTGTGGATGAAACAAACCCTAGAAGACTATGATTTATTTTACACACATATTCCTATTTTCTATGATAACACGAGCACTATTAATTTGACTAAGAATCCAGTATGTCACTCTCGAACTAAACATATCGAGATTAGACATCATTTTCTTAGAGATCATCATCAAAATGGATATATAAACCTTGTGTACATAGATACTGAAAATTAATTAGCTGACATCTTCACTAAACCTCTAGCGGAAGATCGTTTCAATTATTTACGTCGAGAATTAGGAATTTTGGACGTCAATAATATTAATGGATTTTGTTTTATGATTATATCTCAATACGCAAAAACTGTGTTAGAGACAAGCCAATAAAGAGTCTGTCTGTCACCACAACTACGGTTGAAGCGAAGCGGTATTTAAGAGTTCCCCGGTGAACCTCCGCCAGCTGGGACAGTACTCCTACAGCTAATCTGAGACAGTCGCTGTGTAAAGACATTTAATTCATAAAATATTATTAATTATGTTATTTGAAGGCTAAAATAACTAATCTTAGAATTAAATATTTGAAATGAGACAATGAAAAAGAAGTGGCAAAAATCAACTTTGAAGAACCCTAGGCGAATTCGGCCAGAGCTCTGACCGAATTCGGCCCGAGTTCGGTTGAGGGTATCTGTGTATATATCCATAACCCGAGAGCTTCTTCTCTTTCATTGCTTCCAAACCAATTCAAACAGCAGCAGCAGCCGACCCGAGCCATCAAACCCTAGTTCTTCACCAATCTTTTCCTTCCAATCTACTTGGTGAAATCTCTCCAAAATTTGGAATCGTGCGGAGATCGACATTCTCTACAACATATCCTAATTTCGTGAGGTATAACTCCCTCTCTCTCCACCTTTCAATTTGTGCTTTTTATTTTCAATGGCACCTAAATTTAATCCATTCAAGAGGAAGAAGAAGACCACTCCTAGTGAGGAAGGGTCGTCTTCGAATCTACACACGGATTCACTCTTTTCGCCAATCCAAACGAGCGACGGCACTTTCGATGGGTTTTTCTTCCAAACCCTCGACCAAGCCCTATTATGGTACGGTGATTTTTCCACCCGATCCATATACGGTGGCGCTCCGATCAAATGGACGGTATTTCCCGATCATCGTCACTTGTTTGAGGCATTAGGGTTACACATATTTGTTAAACTATGCTTCCCGATAGCTACTAATGCCATTCGTTTATTCTATTACAATCTCGTAGTTAACACTTTTGTTGTGAGCACACGTGTTGGAGGCATCGACATCGAGTTCGATGATGCCCTCCTAGCGGAGATTCTTGGTATTCCCAGTGAAGGTGAACCGCTAGTAGACATCACAGAATTCAATTTTCTCGAAGGCACGACACTCACTAGTTTCAAAGCGGAACTCTGTGCTCCTGACAGAGTACGCTCTGGAAAGTTCAAGGCTAACAACCTGAACCTGTTCAACTACGAATTGTATCGCATCATCTACTCTACTATCCTTCCCAAATCCACTTCCAAAGATGATGTGACCTCACTTGAGCTGTCCGCCATGTACCATATTCTTAAGGGGATTCCTTTTTCCACCCCTAAGACTATCATTCAGATGATGGGACGATGTCGTGCTAGAGATCGAAATCTCTCTTACGCGATGATCCTCCCTCGTATCTTTCAGCAATTTGAGATCGATCTATCGACTTGTACTCAGGACTCTGAGCCCAAGTTTCTTCAGCTATCTCGTCGCAGCCGGACTGCTTCAGCTCCACCTACTGCTCCTCCTACTGCACCTCCTCCACCACCTCATCAGTATGCCATTACATTTGAGGGCACACATCAGCACTTATCTGCTTTGCACGTCTCGTTGATGGACATGGCACACGAGCGTGAGTTCCGCGATGTCACCCGTTACCAGGCGATGGTAAACTCCTTGGCCGATCTGCGTTTTGCCCAGACTGGTCACTCTGCCGCCTCCATCCCTCGAGATCCAGCTTTTTCGGGTTACCGCTGTGAGGATGAGGCTGTCCATGCCTACTTCCAGCCAGGTAACGCCTATGATTGGTATCGTGCACCTCGTGACTACGTTGGTGAGTTCTATGCTGGTGCCCCTTCTCATCCTTCTGGCGCTGGTACTTCTGGTGCTGGTCCTTTCGGTCATGCTGGCCGAGCTGCTGATGATGATGATGACGAGGATAGTGATGAGGAGATGTGATTTGATTTTTTAGTGATATTCTATTGTATACTTGGAAATGCTCCAACATTCCAAGTTTTTATCAGTATTTCTTTTTATCAGTACTTTTGATTTTATCAGCACTTTGTAGTATGCTTTCAGTACTTTTTTATGGACATGCTTATGGTGTTTCGTTTATGATATTTCAGTTTCTTTCAGCACTTTGTTTTAAGCACTATCTCTTTATACTGCTTCTTCATTACAAACTGTCTGTGAAATAGCATGCCTGAGATTTTTTTTAAACAATAGCATGCCTGTGATAATATTCTTTAGAGACAATAGCATGCATGTGATGATAATTTGTAGAAACTTTACATGCCTGTGATGATGTATATCTACTCTTTATGTTTTATTTATTATGTTTTCTCACTATTTGTTCCTTATACATTAATTGCAGGGGAGCCTTCTGCATTAAATGCGGGGGAGCCTTCTCTTGTGCAATTATTTTGCTAAGTGACAAAGGGGGAGAAAATTAAAGATCTAACATATTTTTTTGAGTTAAATACAGGACATGAACAATTTTACGTTTTGATTCTTTTTGAACAAGCTTAATGTTATATCATTCATAGTTTGTCAATTATCGAAATGGGGGAGATTGTTGGCCTATTGGTCATATGGTCAACCTGATTTTAATAATTGATCAAACTCTGTCTGGATATACAAAGCTAGTTGGGACATCTCGGTTTCTTGGACATAAGCAAGATTGGCTATCCACTCCGTTCAAGACTGAAGATCTGTTTGCCTACTCGAGTCTGTATTTCCTATGCAATGTAATTTTCATTTTATTTGAGTCTAAGAATATGTTGTACACCGAGTCGTACTAGCAAATAGGCTATCCCCAAAATAGTTCAAAATGTTTTTAAAATGACCTATCAAAATATTTACAAAAAGGTTTTCAAAAAGGTTTTCAAAAATCACCAAAACCTATTTTTAAAACCCTAACCTAACACTGACAGAGTTCGGCCAGAGTTCGGCCAGAGTTCGGTTAGTGGCCGTTGTGATTTTGAAACTTTGGAACTTGGTCCTCCTGCAGTTACAGATTTGACCGAGATTTGCTCATAGAGTTCTGCCCGAATTCTACCTGAATTCTGACAGAAGTCTGCCTTTGGAACTCCTATAAATAGAGAAGGATTTCGATCATTTTACCTCACTCATTCACTTTCAATCTTCTCTCTATCTAAAGCTTTCAGTCTTCCAAAGAGTTTTCTAGAGCTTTCAATTTCAGATCCCAAGCCAGTTACAATCCTCTAGTCAATTTGCCAGTGCGGTACGGTCTAGAAGTTTCTTAGAGATTGTAATCAGAAGGCTTGATTGAAGAATATCTCTTCACATTTGAAGTTGGACGAGTTCTTCGTATCAAAGCTCGCGTTGTAGAAGTTGCAAGGACTTCGTAAGAAAACTTGCAATTTTTCCAATAGTGGATTCAACTGGTAGCAAGAGTTCTACCGACTGGATTAGTCCTCAACAGAGGGATACCAGTATACATCGCTGTCTTTGCGTTTGCTCTCTTAACTTTGCCTTTACATTATTTCAGTTGTGATTAATATTCTGTGATTGTGCTGCTAACATTTTTTATTTAGCATTATTCCGCTGCCAACTCTATTCACCCCCCTCTAGAGTATTACGCTTTACTATTTCGTTCCTACAATATGATTCCCATTAATTAAATGGCCTTAATAGTACATAAATTAATCCTTAAATTTATGTTTACCTTGGAAGGCCTTGGGTCTTGTTGAGCTGCTTCTCCTCTCTCTAGTGCAGCCATTGCCACGCTATGGGCATTCTCCATGCCTTCTCTCATAATGGTCGTCTGCTCGCGATGAGCTTCAGCTTGAGTTCTCTGAGCTTCTAGCACTCCTCTTAGCAGACCTATGAGGTCGGTGGGGTCCACAGGCACCGGTGGGGCAGCTGGAGTGGGCGAAACCACAGGGGGTTGTATCTCCGTCCGAAAAGATGATGGATCCGTCGTTGTATTATGGGGACGGTCGGCCAGCTGCCGAGGTGTAGGATCCGGACTTGATTGGGGAGGTGGGGTATGATCAGGTGTTAACATCCTATCGCCAGCAGGGTTGGTTTTGTCAGTGGCCATTCTCTGGAAGGTTTAGAATATAAACATAAGCAAGGTAGCCTATCTATAATCAAACAAAAATATTTATAATATATTTTGGTCCTATGTTGTGGCAATTTATTGTTCTAGTGTTCTAAATGTCTCTAAATAGATTTTCCTAAGTCGTTGATTGGACCTGCATGGACTACCACTAAAAACATGTCACGACCCGGTCCCCAAATACTTGGGTCGAATCGGATCATGCCCAGCCTGCACCGTTGATGAGACGGCGGCAGTAAGCTGTAATCCATATGCAGGTGATCAACAACATTTGAAACTAAGTTTGCCACAACATTTATTTAAACGATAATTTAAAACTTGTTCTGTTACAAGGATTCATAAACTAGAAATAACATAGAAACAACTAAACTCTCAAACTAAAGTAGCATCTATGGAGACGCCACAACATCCTCCTCAGGTGAAAGTACCGTCGGGTACAAATCAGGATCATAATAGCTATTGATCAGCATCTCCAGGTCATCAGTAGTACCTACGGGGATCCAGTCAGGAAAGGAGCAAAGTACAATTTATGCTAATCTTGATAATTTAATTTAACAATAAAATTATACACTTTTAAACAGTTTGAAGATGAACAGTTTTGAAATAATACAATACAGTGATATGAATAGGTAATGAATATGACCGGATTGGGTTACAGTAGTATCCTAGCGATACGGTATGGCTTGTCCCCGTGTGAAGAGGGGAAAGCTAATACAGTCAGTTATTCTAATTTTGGATTTGGTCATATCCACTACTCTACTCCCCCAGTCCCCAACAGTACGGTCAGTACTCTCGAAAGAGTTCGTGTATAACAGTGGTTTAAACTTGCAATGAAGTGATTATTAAATAATTGTAATCAACATAAATGTACTTGCCTTAAACTTTTCAGGTTGGACGCGATTGGTACTTCGGGATTTGAACAGTCACACTCTTCTTTGAAATCCTACATTCTGGAAATTTGTCTCAGAAACCACAACTCTAGAATTATCTAGTTACAATCTCTAGATTTTTGTCTCCTAGTCAATTTTTAGTCTTGTATTAACCAACACAATCAAAAACACGTTTTTCTAGTGCGTTAAATTTATATTTTATTTTGGAAAACTTGTTTTTATCAATTTATTGGGAAAAAGTTAGTATTTTATAATTATATATATAAATATATTTTCTTTTCTTTAAATGAGAAAATCGTGAATTTCTAACTAATAATTAATATTAATATTAATTAATCCTACGCGTTCACAATCCCAGAAAAATCCACAGCCAATTCCTACTTATTACAAATTTACAAAAATAGATAAATGAGCTTATGCCCTTACATTTTCATGAATTAAAATAAGAGAGAGAAAGAAAATGTTAGTCTTGTAAATTACCTACAAAATTACATAATAATAATAACTAATAATTTCTAAAAGATAAAATAGTATGAGTCTCAGAACTGGTCCAATCTTCACTTAGAGCTACTCTGCCTCAACGTCCGGACAGACCGGTGCGTTTGCATTTCACTGGGGCCCATTGACCAATACGGTCGTCGCCCAAATAAATCCAAAAATAGTATTCTTTTCCGAAATTCATTTTAAAATTGTATAATCAAATTTTTATAGAAATTTCGGCAGCATTCTCTCTATTTTCCGGATAACCCAAAACTGGGAAACGTGCCGATTTTTCCTGCAAAATAATCCCAAACCAGGGAAACTCAAATTCCAACCAGAATCAAATAACCAGAACTTAAAAATAATATCAAACCCGAAATATCCACAGTAATTCTTCTGAGATTCGGAAAAGCGAACTGAACTCAGAGAACCAACAGAAAACTTAACCAAAGAATCATTCCAAAACTCACAGAACATTTCCGAAACCAGAAACGTAACAGAAAACCAAATTTTTCGAAGGATAACCGTGGACCAAAACTCATCATCGACGTCTACGAGGGACGGACTACTGAGATTAACAGAAGTTACCCAAAAATGACGGAATCTGAAGTGTAGCCTCAGACTCGGAACGTGCGAATTCACAGATCAGGGTTGAAATCCAGCGAAAAGCGCTGTTCAGAACAGCGGACAGTCTCGGTCAGCGCTGGGTCACAGCGGAAACTCAGGGTCGGGCCGGGAATCACCGGGGGCGTGGCTCACGGGGCATAGGGGCCAACCGCGGAGAGCCGGGGAGGTGCGCCGGCGGAAGGCCGGGCTAGGGGCGCGCGGGAGGGGCCGGCGGCGCTGGAGGCGCGGGTCCGGCATCGGGGAAAGCCACGTGGGGTGGCTCGGGAACTCGAGAAGCGGATGGCTGCTGCGCGGTTGGTCGCCGGACAGAGCACAGCCCTGGAAAAGATGGATCGGTTTCGGAGATCGCCGGAAAGGCTCGGGTTCGCCGGAAATTCGGGCTAGGGCACTGTTAGGGATTTGGAAAGGGGAAAAGTGGTGATGTGAATGATGGAAAGAGGGGGTTTATATAGGAAAGGGAAGAGTGGGGGTTACCTAGAGGGGGAGGTGAACGGCCAGCCGGGAGGTGGACGGGCGCCGGTTTCCGGCGGTTGGGGAGCGGCCACAACCGATGGCTATCGGTTTCCAACAGAGAAAAATCAATGAAGAGAATGGTTTCTCTTCAATGCTAATTGGGTTAATGGGTTTATGTAAGTTATTGGATTTGGGCTACATGGCTTAATGGGTTGTTGGGGATAAACTATTGGTTTGGGCTTTATATGATGGGCTCTAAACCATGGCTAATGAAACAAAGACTTAAGTATCCTTTTCCTTAAGTAAAGTTGTAACTAAAATTTATTAACTCCTAAAATTAATTTAAAAAAATATTTTTAGGTTCAAATTTGGGTTCGGGTCTGGGCCAGACAAACAAAAGTCCAAGTTCATTATTTTGAAAATAATAATATATTTTTTTTCTAACAAATTAATATTAACAATCTGAATATTAATTAATAATCACACAAATTATAAAGAAATTGAAAAATTACGGGTTCCACACTGACCCAACTCCAGCTCAACGCTGTCAGCCCAACAGCATGCTTCATCTTTCCAGCCCATCCTACTGAAAATTAAGGAAGCTCAATATTTAAATTTGACCGACACAGTATTGCATCAATTCTTCTAAGCCAACAGAGTCTAAACAACAGACCAAAAATTTCAGAAAAATAATTATACAAAACCCCGAATATACATTAAAATCAACTCATTAACCCCAATCCAAGTTCCAGGAAGATATACACATTCAATTAACCCCAATACAACCCAGAAATCAAAATTAAAGAAAATATAACTCATAGATAAGAACCAAAAATAGAAATCCATAAGTAACACTGCACTTGCTAAATTAATTCCAATTCAGACAGTCCGTCTACGCAAACACAGACACAGGCGAACACGAACTCTTGCAGGACAGAACCAGTCTGGGACACGCACCTCGTATACTGCTACATCTGACACATGCCAATCCACTGACCAGCAACCACGGACACGATCGTACTGGACATGCAACGAAAGATTCAAACTCGAAGCAGAGTCACAACATCAAATAGCAGAGTTATAGGAATTTACCTGAAGGAAGGATCTGATCACATGGAGGACTCGATCCGAAGTATCGGACACCGTTATACCAAACCAACACCAATAATCCGAATCAATCCAGACTCGTCCTGCTCGAAATCATCAGAAAGTACTACAATACTTCATCAAGAACGCAACAAAATTCTCTAATCCAAAGGAGTTCAAATCAAAAAACTAGAATCGATCATCAAAAATAGAAATTCTACAGATCTAATAGGAAAAAGGTACATCGATGAAGAACTTACTGAGGATTGAAATTCTTAGAAATAGATCAACAAGCTGAGGACATGAACTCGTTCAGTTTGTTATCATCCCGATCAACCGTCCCAAGCTCTCTGACAAGGTCGGAGAATTTGAATAAATGTCAGATCGATCTTCGATCAAAACTAAAGAGATGGAGGCACTCAATCAAACTCACCACTGGAATAACTGTGTCGATTCGAAGGAAGACGTCACCGGAACAGACGAACGTCGCTGCTGGAAACAAGTGGCCTCGCCGCTCGTCGTAGGGATCAGCCTGGTCGCCGTCACTATCGCTGGATGAGAGGGAATCGCCGCACGCTCGTGTGGTAAGGACGACCTCGTCGCCACTGGATAGGGAGCTGTCGAAGAAGAATCCACCACCGTCGCTACTGTCGGAGGTGAATCTACCGTCGTCGCCACTGTCGGAGAAGAATCCACCAACGTCGCCACTGTCAGAGGAGAATCCACCACCGCCGTCGCCACTGTCGGAGGAGAATCCACCGTCGTCGCCACTGGAAAGGGAGTTGTCGGAGAAGATGCCTCGTCGGAGCCAGGGTGCTGCCACCACCTTCAAAATTTGGGGGCCGAGAGGAATTAGGGTTAGAGCTGAGCTCTGGAGAATTTTTGGGGAAAAGCTTGAGCTCTCGAAAATTCAGAGAGGAGGAGAGAAAAATGCATTCTCTCTCCTGAATCATTCCCTTAAGGAAAAAATGTGCACTTTATACCCCCCCCCCCCCCCCCGCTCAGACACATGCAAAGTAGCCCCCCCCCTAAATAGGTTTTTATACGAAAAGGCCCCCCTCCTTTTCACTTATTGCAGGATTTATGGAAAATCAGTTATGAAGGTTGTTTAGGAGATTCAAAAAAATATGGGGACCACTAAATTAGTTGCAACAAATTTTTAAATTTTAAAAATTCCTGCTCTCAATTATTTCCCTCCAAAAATAGTTATAAACTATATATAGCTATAATAAAATGAATGAAACATTAAAATTTTAAATTCTACTAAAATTGGAAAAGTGGGGTTATACGTCAGCAGAAGAAGCTTTGACGTATCATCAGGACCTAAGTCCATGCGCGTCAGCAAATGAAGCTTCGGCGCATCATCAGGACCTAAGTCCATGCGCGTTAGCAAATGAAGCTTCGGCGCGTCATCAGGACATAAGTCCATACGCGTCGGCAAATGAAGCTTCGGCGCATCATCAGGACTTAAGTCCATGCGCGTCAGCTGAAAGGGCTTCGGTTCCTCATCAGGACGAAAGTCCATGCACGTCAGCCAAAACAAATCAACATGAGGCAACTCATCTGCAGTCGGGTCACCCCAACACCACTACAACAAAAACTAAGGCAAGAGAAGACCCACCGAACACCTCCGGGCGAAGGTCGGCTTGGGTCGCCATGACGGCGGGGGCTTCCTCCGTTTCGACCTCCAAGGGTTCCTTGACTCGGCCCCTTCCTCGGCCAGTAGTACCGCCTCGGGGAGTCTTGGGAGCCATCTCTCTAACGAAGCAGAAGGAGAAAAGAGCTCTAAGGAAGAAGAAAGCTTTGGCAGAAATTAGAAGACTCTTTCTCTTCTCACAGCTGCCTATTTATAGGCTTGGCCTCGCGTGTAAACCTATAAGGCATGACATCAGTAATCAGTCGCTTCGGGTCTCGTAAAACCAACAGCTGCTTATCTTCAAAAGATCATCATTAATCTTTCCTGAGATCGAGGCGTTATCTCTTCAGAAGAAGCATGCGCCCTAGCGGCATGCGCCTAAACAACATGCATTCCCACAGCGACACGCAGAACGACTATACGCCAAGAAGAGCTATGCGCCTAGGCGAAGGGCATGCCCCCTTCCCATGCTTCTTGTTCAAAGTCTTACAAAACTTGACAGAAAGTTTTGAAAACTTTGAAGGGGGTCTTGTATAAGCATGGAATTTCAGGCGCATCTATAGGCCAGAATTCTTATGCGCTCAACCCAACCATACGACCAACTCAAATGCGCCAGGAAGCTTAAACAGATACTTGGCACAGCAAAGAACAATACAAAAATATAGACATCAAAAGAAGGCTTTTTTTCATATAAAAGCTATTACATGTCTAAAGAAAAGGCTTTACAAATGAAAACTTCTATAAAAAGAAATATTCTAAAGTTACAGCGAGGCGCAACAACTGTCATGCGCCCCAGGCCAGGCGCATCATCCGTCAGGTGCATCACTCTGATGTCTCATCCAGGCGCATCGTCTCATCATTATAGCACAGGTGCATCAGCACCAATCAGCCCTTGTCTAGCAGGAAGAGGAGCTCTCCTAGCTCGACAAAGATCGTAGTACGATACCCCAGTATTCGAAAGCAACAGGCACACTCGACAGCCTGTGGATCTTCTAGTATAACGAAAGATGGAGCGTGACTGCCCCAATCTTTAGATGCAACAGGCAATATCGGCCTATGTCAGGACTCGACGATCCCGATATTTGGACGCAACAGACACTATCATGGAAGCTCAGAGCGACGGGAAGACTGGGGCAGCGCGTCTTTACCCTCGGGAAGAGCTCGAGCTCGACAGTTCGCCAAGGCAGAGCTCCGGCCAAGTTCATTTTCATATCGAAATAAAGAATGAAAGCAAAGCTTTCCTTCATACAGCTATTTATAGGCACAGACAGCCTACACCTGAGTGCCAAATGGCCAACGTTCCAAAATCCATGCAATAAATTTGTATTAATAGAAAATGCATCTGTCTCCTCGTATTCTGCTAAGTCAAGGCAACCATTAATGCTTCAAAGAACTCAACAGGCGGGCCAAAGAGGATACGACACATTGGTAGATATGTCGTCGATATCATTCGCTCCCCATGGATGCACCCAACGGGCCATAGATCTATGCGCCTAGATTGGCACTGACCAATGCAACCCTCTTCATCAAGCATTTAATGTTGAATGACAAAGGCGACGACGCATTCCAAGAGCCGTCCAATCAGCAGCCCTTTGAAGAAAACGACGAGCCGTTGATGTCAGCAACATCATTACACCTTGGGTCAGCAAACAACTGACATGTGGCCGATCGATCATTCGTATGCACCTCGTGTCCATACGCCCAGAAGTCGGCATGCGCCACAGTGGTCATACGCCCCCTCAGCTCACTTCTGATCTCAAGCAACAGAAGACTAAGCTCTGCATGCGCCTCAAAAGCCATACGCCCAGACTTGCTCATAACTCCTAAAAGTCATAAGACCAAGTCGCCTCCCCAGTGCCTGATCCTAGGCGCACCCTGATGCGAAGCTCTGCATGCACCTTAAAAGCCATACACCCAGACTTGTCTATAATGACTAAAAATCATAGGACTAAGTCGTCTCCATATGCCTATTCCTAGGCGCACCCCGACAGATCACTCTCCTCCAAAACTGAGATCTTTGAGCCACAGGCACACGCTATGCGTCCTTTGACTCAGTTTTATTCAAAGAATGGGTGCTAACCACCCAAGATCTCAGCAACAACCAAATTTTAGCAACTGCCACGTGTCAGCTCCTCCGTAGCCCGACAAAGCAGTTCGAGCATATTCTACTACAACTCGGGGCGTATCATCCATGTACCTCCATCAGCATCAGCCAGTAGCGTTTCCACATCCAGGCGCATCCGACATATACGCGCGTGAGCAGCCAGCCTGTTATCTATAAATAGAAGGATCACTCCTTCATAAGACAGAGATAGACAGACAGAGATATATATATACAGACAGACTGTTATATCTATATATAGAGGCCAGAAGAGACACTTAACATCCACTTCTTCTCACAACACTCCGGCATCCAGAGCAACCCAGACCTTCAGAGAGTTCAAGATCGTCGTAAGATTGTCAACGGAGTCAACGTATTACCACTCGCTTCATCGACACAGTGCCCAGATAAAAATAAAAGTGTACTCCTAGGACTACATCTAAGTCCTATATTGTACTTTGTTCTATTTGTAATTAAACACATCAATCAACAAAAAGTTTTAATAGCAAATAAACACAAGTGGCATGTATGTAGGAGGCTTAGTGTGGGTCAAGTCTATATCTTGGGTTGACAAGTTTGGGTCAAAATGGTGTCCCCAATTCGACTTGAAAATAAATGTGACTCCGTGGGGTAAATTAAGATTGGGTCTAATGTCAGAAAAGTTGTACGATAATAATAAAGCACAAAATGGTGTATCTGAGTGGGACACGAAGGTCATGGATGAAGAGTGTCTCAAGTAGATCATGCATGACAAGTTGGTTTGGAGAAAATGACTAGTCTTGTGCTTCTAATTTGAAAGTCACTGTAACGTGTATATGATAATCAAAAATAAAAGTGGAAAATCACTAATAACTTAGAAATTCATATATAATTATATTAAATTTCTAATTAATCTAGTTAATTCTAATTAAATTTCCAAAGGGCTTATAACCTATCCACCTTAAAGAATTTTGTCCTCAAAATTTAGACATCTAATAATCAACAAAGAAAATAACTGAACAGTAATGCATGCATACCTAGCCCCACGAAGAGATGGGAAAAACACTCATGAATTGTATCCTCACGCACTCAAGTCGATTCACCTGGCGCATGATGTCTCCAAGCAACACGAACTAACAAGATGGTCTGTCCCCATAAAACCTTCTCTCTCGGTCCAAGATCTTCATTGGATGCTCCTTATAAGATAATCTCCGCCCGATAGTGATCTCCGAGTGGTCAAAGATGTGGCTAGGATCTGGCACATACCTCCTCATTCGAGATACGTGAAAGATGTCATGAACACCCTCCAACGACTGCGATAAAGCTAACTGGTATGTAACCTCTCCAATCCGTTTTAGCACATCAAATGGTCCAATGTACCTTGGACTCAACTTTCCTCTTCCTCCAAACCTGATGGTACCACTGGTGGGTGAGATTCTCAGGAAGACATAGTCTCCTTCCTTGAACTCCAGGGGTTGATGGGGTGTGTCCGCCCAGTACTTCTGCCTGTCTTGAACTGCTCTCAAGTTTCCTTAGATTTGCTTTACTTTCTCCACTGTATGAACCACAAACTCTGGTTTGAGTATCTGCCTCTCGCCCACATCACTCCAACAGATTGGAGAATGACACTTTCTGCTATACAATGCTTCGAAAGAGGCAATCTGGATACTGGCCTGATAACTATTATTATAGGAGAACTCCACTAGATGCAAGTGGTCCTCCCATGATCCTCTAAAATCTAGCATGCATGCCCTTAACATGTCCTCCAAACATCTGAATGGTGTACTCTGACTGACCATCTGTCTACGAATGGTACGACCTACTAATCTTCAGTGAGTACCAAGGCTCTCATGTAGGCTCCGCCAGAAGTACGATGTGAATCTCGTTCGGTCAGATACTATACTAATCGGTACTCTATGAAGTCACACAATCTGCCTCATATACATCTCCGCTAGGACTTCTGTAGACCATCCCACTCTGAAGGGTAGGAAGTGAGCTAAATTGGTGAGTCGGTCCACTACCACCCATACTACATCCCGTCCACTCGGGCTCCTCGATAATCCTATAACGAAGTCCATAGTTACATGCTTCCATTTTTACTCATGTATGGGAAGTGGTTGGAGCAGTCCTGCGGACCTCTGATGCTCAGCCTTGACTTACTGACACACCAAGCACTTGGCTACAAAGCAAGCTATCTCTCGCTTCATTCCGTGCCACCAATAATGTTGTCTCAAATCTCTGTAAATCTTTGTACCTTCTAGTTGAATAGAATATGCTGAACTGTGTGCTCCATCATAAGCTCCTGACGAAGCTCTCCATTGGAAACATAGAGGCGATCTCCACACCATAGAGTACCATCCTCATGAATGCCCAGTTTTGTCTGCATACCGGCTTCTGTCCTCTGTCGAAGTTGCTGAAATCTGGCATCTGCCGGCAATGTGGCTCTGATCCTCTCTACTAACAAAGACTCCACTTATAGACTAGCCAACTGGCCATCTGTCCCTGGTTGTATCACCTCGATCCTTAAATCTCGTAGCTCCTCCAGAAGATAGGGCTGAGTCATCAACACGTACGCCATAGGCCTCATGCTCAAAGCATCTGCCACAACATTAGCCTTTCCTGGATGGTACTGCAGCTCAACCTCGAAGTCCTTCATTAAGTTCAACCATCGTCTCTGTCTCAAATTTAGTTCCTTCTGTGTATAGACGTACTTTAAGCTCTTATTGTCCATAAATATCTCTTTCCTCTTCCATACAAGTAGTGTCTCCAAAGCTTCAGGGCAAAGATAACCGCGGCCAGCTCCAAGTCGTGGGTTGGATAATTCTTCTCATGAACCTTCAGCAGCTTCGAAGCATAGGCTACTACCTTCCTGTGTTGCATCAAAATGCATCCCAGTCCCTTTCCGGATGCATCATTGTAGATCACGAACCCTCCTGGTCCAGATGGAATAGTTAGAATAGGTGCTGAGGTAAGGCGCTTCTTCAGCTCATCAAATATCGTCTGGCACTCCTCTGTTCAGGTAAACTCCTGCTCCTTACGGGTCAAATGGGTCTGTTTGCCATAAAATATCAAGTACAACAAAATTACAGATGAATTGAACTTGATTACAAACTCACTTATACAAAGGAAAACCTAGAAAGAAATCCTAGGATACAATCTAAGTACAATTGTTTAGTTTTAATTCTGGGGGGTGACGATAGAGGCTCGAGAAAGTGTAGCAACTCTGCCTTACTCCTTAGACTATCTGACGCGCTCCTTGCTCTTGAAGAAATTGCCCTTCGTAGGTTACCAGCCTTGGATTGCCAACCATTTGCATGGGTGTGGTACCCTGTTATTTATAGTGTTTTATGCAATAGTAAATTTTTGGGCTACATAAAGGGCCACGTGGCCACGTGTCTCTCACAGCACACGAAGACTCGATCTTGGACTGCCAGCTGGTGGAGGTTATTGAGATTGTGTTATAGCAAATCTGGGTGGTTGAGACTTGGTCAGCCTGCTACATGTCCCATCGTAAGATAGGAACAGTCTGCTTGAGTCATTTTGAGCTGCATAGGCCTTTCAGTGTTCGGCCATGCTGGGTCGCATAAGACTCATGCGGTAGTCTTCCTTAGTCCGTATATAGCTTGGGGACTTTTGAGCCGTATAGGTCTATATTCTTGGCTGCATAAAGCTCATGCGGCTCAGATTGTAGTTACCCTTGGCCGTATGAAACACATAGATTGAGCCGCATAAAGTTTATGCGGCTCGGGTCGCAGTCCTTTTGGCCGTATGGCCATGTCCATTCTGGTGGCATAATATTTTGTCTGATCACGTCTTATCTTCTTTTTGTCAGAGTGTCAGAGTTGTCAGAGATGTCAGTCTTACCGATTTTGACAGAGTTTGTCAGCTTTATCAGAAGGGTTAATCAGCTTTGGCCGCATAAGTAACTATTCTCTCTGCGGCTCAAAAATTAGTCTGGTAAAGATGGGCCGCAGGGGACATACTGAGTCTGTCATGTGGCTCTTCTTTATGCGGGTCAGTCTGTTCCAGGGTATTCATGCGATCAGTTATGATCCGCATGAACCCCATATTTTCCATGCTTCTACAAGACCCCTTTTAAAGTTTTCAAATTGCAAATTTGGAATACTTTGAATAAGAAGCATGAAAATATATCAAGCCGCAGAAAAATCTTCGAGTTAGGAGAGACGTCATGCCGCAGGGATATTTTGAGCCATAGGGACGTTTTTGGGCTGCAGGTAGATCTTGTGCCGTAGGAAGATCTTGTCTGCCAGCTGTCACTTCTGCATTTCATGCCTTGATTTAGTTTTGGATTTGGGCTTTTTTCTAGATAAAGCTGACGGTTACTAAAGATAAAATCCCCAAACATTATCATTATCTTTAATGGATACAGGGAATCGAAGCGGTGATGACGGTAATTAAGGATAAAAATCCTCAAACGTCATCATTATCTTTAATGGATACGAGAATCGAAGCGGCGTTCATCTGTTTCCACTTTGAGGAGCTATAAATATATGCCATACAGAGAGAGTTTTTTCCTTTAACTTTTTCTCCTTCATCTTTGTCATCTTTTCTGTCCCGGTTAGCCATGGATCTGAAAGTTTTCAAGTCGACTGATGCTGCGGCCAAAGGGAAGGGGCTCGCCTCTCCGTCGAGTGCTGCGGAGTACTCTCCTTCCGTTTATCCTGACGTGTAACCCTCTATTAAGGGTAAGGACGGTGGAAAAGCGATGACTTAAATTTGAATGGTCATATCGCATATTTTATGCACGGGCTTGTCATAAATTGCCTCTGCCCTTTGGGCATGATCGATATATCCCCCACCTCATGGGATTGTATGTGTTCTGTATGATAGGGCCGTATGGGTTGAGCCGCATAAGTGCCACTGACCTTCATGGATGCCTCATACTTGAGCCGCATGAGCGCTATAGGACTTAACCGCATGGATGCCTCGTGACCAAACCGCATATACATCTCATAACTGATCCGCATAAATGCTTCATGGCTTAGCCGCATGAACATTGCATAATAGAACCGCATAAGTACTTTTTAAGACTGAGCCGCATGTGTCCCATATTTTTAAGTTGCAAGCGTATTCCTCTTAACTGGGTCCTATAGGGTCTATTAGGTTGAATATTGTTTTCTTCTACCTGCTAACCCTTTTTTTAAGGGATCCGGCTAGCAAATTTCTCCAGGACCGGTATCGGCGATAGAGTGAAAATGTACCATTCTGACACACATATTAGACAGCTCAAAACTCTTCATGCTTCAAAAGATTTTCCCCGCACCATTTTGGCATACACATCAGACAACTCAGAACTCCTCATGCTTCGAAAGAGTTTTCCCCAGGTTGTAGGAAGAAACTTTATACTTCGGAGAGTTGGACGATGGTCAGGCGTCATCATGAACGTCCGTTTTTTACGGCTCTCCAAGTAGGCAAAACTACCATTAGGGATGTTGTTTTGAAGGTATGGTCTTTTGGAGGAGCGGGGCTAAGGTATCCGCAATACGGAGGAGAGAAAAGCATGCTATATTTGCCCTCCTCCGTGCAGCTTCTTGGAGATTCAACAGCCTTGTTTGCTTTTCAGCAGTAAAACATGACTTCTTTCGAGGGCCACAAAACTACTTTTTAACGAAGACGAGGTACTGTCAAACTGACCAAACTATGTATTGCTAGATTTTTCTTTCTTTTCTTTCTGCTGCTGATATAGTCCTATAAATGTAACTAATTTTGAATAAGCAGAATACATTCACTCCATTCTTTATTTGTAGTATTTGTGGTGCTTGTACTAGAGGGCCTAATACAGTATTTGTGTTTGTTAAAGGATATCCCACTAGGGGACTTTTTGTGGACCTATTGCCCGTTTATGCATCTGGAAATATGAGCAAATAGATTTGAATAATATTTTGTGGATCTACTACTCTTTGGTACACCGATGGTGCGAGTAATAGATTAGGATAAATTTTGTGGACCTATTACCCTTTTGTGCACTAGCGGTGCGGGTAATAGATTTGAAACAAAATCTAATACAGGTAATATGGACGTGATAGGTTTTGTGGTCTTAACACCATGTCTTTTATCCCGGGTTGGGTACAGGTGTTAAGTCGGAAGACTATCGGTATCAGAGGTAATATGGACATGACACACGATAATCAAGCATAATCTTTGGTGGAATGGATTTTGAGACAAAACCTAACAGAGGTAATATAGACGTGATAGGTTTTGTGGTCTTAACACCATGTCTTTTATCTCGGGTTGGGTACATGTGTTAAGTCAATTGACTATCGTTATCAGAGGTAATATTGACGTGATATACGATAATCAAGAATAATCTTTTCTAGACCTATTACTCTTATACGCACTGGTAGTGCGAGTAATAGATTTTGAGACAAAACCAACAGAGGTAATATGGACGTGCTAGGTTTTGTGGTCTTAACGCCATGTCTTTTATCCCGGATTGGGTACAAGTGTTAATTCGAAAGATTATCGGTACCAGAGGTAATATGGATGTGACACACGATAATTAGGACCAGGAAGTTTGCTCAGGGATAATGATAAACTAGGCAGACTCCTATGAGGTAAAGCATTAGAGTGGGAGTTTAGAGGTATCATCGTACATGACTCGTCCCTCAGGAAGATGTGATAGAGTGTGAGTTTAGAGGTATCATCGTACATGACTCGCCACTCAGGGAGATACGATAGAGTGTGAGTTCAGAGGTACTATCGTACATGACTCGTCACTCAGGGAGATGCGATAGAGTGTGAGTTCAGAGGTACTTGGTGTACATAACTCGATAGTTTGGAAGATTAAATGGTTTGAAGGAGTACCAGCATGTCTTTAGAAATAGTATTTCTTCAGGAATTTGTCGTTTATGGGCATCATGAGCAAGTTCCCGCTCTATTTTGCGAGCCGGTATGCGCCGTTGGAGAATACGGTCTGGATGATATATGGACCCTCCCACTTGGGCTGTAATTTGTCGACAGTTTTGTGAGTCATGACCATCGGTATGTGAACAGCCAAAACGAGATCGCCTACTTGGAATGTCCTCTTCTTGACTTTCTTATTGAAGGCTCGAGAGATGCATGCTTGATAGAGCTTGATGCTTTATTGAGCTTACAAGCACTTCTCGTCTAACGCTTCCAATTCTTGTAGCCGTCGGTAGTAGTTATCGTCCGATGTTAACCTGTAAGTAAGGGCCACATGAAGTGAGGGGATCTGGGTCTCCAATGGAAGAACTGCCTCGCTCCCATACACCAGAAAGAATGGTGTGTTTCCGGTAGCCGTTCGATTCGTAGTGCGGTACACCCATAAGCATTCGCCCAACTTTATATTCCAGTCGCGCTTGTTTGAAGACATGAACTTCTTGAGAAGCTTGATTATGGTCTTGTTAAAGGCTTCGGTCAGACCATTAGCTGACGGATTATAGGCCGTTGAAGCCACATTCTAAATCTGATTCTTGTCACAGAATCGATAAAAGGCGTGGCTTGCGAACTGCGGACCATTATCATGAATGATCTTTTGTGGCAGTCCAAAACAGTAAATGACGTGATGTTTTAAAAAATCGATCATGTTTGATGTCTTTACCTCTGCCAACGGAACGGCTTCCGTCCATTTGGAGAATTAGTCGGTGATTGCGAGAATAAACCGGTGCCCTTTGGACGACGGCAGGGTGATTGGGCCAATAATATCCATTTCTCATGCTTTAAATGGCCAAGAGGCCACTGTTGGGTGCAAGAACTCAGATGGTAGATGTATGAAATCTACATGGATCTGACAAGCCTTGTACTTCTTTGCATAATCAACTGCATCTGCTACCATCGTAGGCCAGTAGTAACCCATCCGACGGAGACGATCCTGCAACTTCGGGCTCGGTTGGTGAGACCCGCAAACGCCATCGTGAGCCTCGTGTAAGGCTTCTTTGGCTTCTGCGTTTGACAGACATATCAGTAGTAGTCCGTCAAAAGATCGTCGATATAGCATTTTTTGTTTCTGTGTCATAAAAGAATCTGAGAGAACGCCTTCTGATTGAAGTTGCTTCTTTCACATTCTCAAGCAGGATTCCGTAGACTGCAAAGTCGATGAACGGGAGTCTCCAGTCTAACACATCATTGGTTATCTGGGCAGATTAACTCGTATCCAGTTGAACATTGATTTTGGGACAGACCAGCTCATGGCCTATAACGTCAACTGGATGATGAGCATAATTTGGAACCGCCAAAGAAGCGACGAGGCCTGCTAGGGCGTCGGCTTCAATATTCTGGATCCTAGGAACATGTTCTATAAAGAACCCCTCCAAGGTTGCTATGAAAGCAATTATTGTCTGATAATAAGGAATCAGGTCCGCGTTGTGAACTTCGTATGAGCCTCGGATTTGATTGACAACCAACTGCGAGTCGCCATATGCTTCTAGGTATTCGACTCCTACTTCTTTTACAAGTCGGAGCCCGATGACCAAAGCGTTATATTCGGCTACATTGTTTGAACAGGGTTCCGTGAGAGAATATGCCCGATTGACCACCAATCCAGAGGGAGAAAGTAACATTATCCCGACTCAACGACGATATCACCTTGGGGCCCCGTTCTTGAGGCACCATCGAAGGACATTCGCCAAACGTCTTCATGTGAAGTCATGTTTGAGTCAATGACTTCATCTGGGATTTCTTTATAGATTCTAGCTAATTTTGAGCCTAGATGGGCTGCCAGAAATTTGGCCTAGGCTTGACCTTTGACAGCCTTCTGCTGATCGAAGACCATGTCGTAAGGGATAACAGTATCGCCCATGTGGCTAGACGGAAACTGAGTGCGCCTGGCTTGGTCATAAGAACCTTGAGGGGATTGACTCGCGAGATAACATGGATGGTCTGCCCTGACACATAGTGTCATATTTTTTAAATGGCGAACACCAAGGCAAGGCATTCCTTCTCTACGACAGTGTACCTATGCTCCGGCCCCACTATCATTCGACTGAGATAATAGATGGCTTGTTCATGCCCCACATTATTGTTTTGTGCTAGCAAGGTGCCGAGGGAGTGTTCCATTGCTCGTACATATAGCAGAAAAGGCTTTCCGGCAACCGGGACTACCAGAACTGGCAGATTTATCAGGTATTCCTTAATGTCATCAGAGGCGCATTGACATTCTTTATTCCAAACGAAAGAGATGCCTTTCTTCATAAGTTGTGTGAAGGATTGACTTCGCCCTGAGAGGTTAGATATGAACCTCCTGATGTAGGCTAGTCTTCTCTGAAGGCCGCGGAGTTCACGAAGGTTCTTCGGCGGACTCATCTCCAGGATTGCCTTTGTCTTATCAGGTCTATGTGAATGCCCGTGGAAGTAATGACAAAGTCCAAGAACTTTTTGCTGGACATGCCTAGGAAAGACTTGGTGGGATTCATCTTTAAATTATGTGCTCGCATAAGATCGAACATTATTCTCAAATCGTGTAGGTGGTCATCCTTGGAATGAATTTTGACGGCATTGTCATCAACGTAGCACTCCACCATCTTACGCAAATGATCTCTGAAGATGATGCTTATAGCCCGATAATACATAGCACCGGCGTTCTTCAGATCGAAGGGCATAACTGTATAGCAATACACGCCAATCGGTGTTCGGAATAACGTATGCTTCTCATCATCAGGAGACATTTTGATTTGATTGTATCCTGAAAAGCCATCCATAAAGGACATGCGCTCGAAGCCACACGTATTATCGATCATTATGTCAGTAATGGAAAGTGGGAATTCATCTTTAGGATATATCGCATTCAGATTGCGAAAGTCGGTGTAGATTCGGATCTTTCCGTTCTTCTTGACGATTGGTACTATATTAGCTATCCAGTCTGGGTGCTGCTCCTCGCGGATTAAACTGCTAGCTATAAGCTTGTTTACTTCTGCTTCAATAGAGTTCATAATGTCTGGACGGAACTGTCGTTGCTGTTGCTTGACTGGTTTTATGTCCGGATGAATATTGAGCTTATGAAGTGCGATCTCGGAGTTTAGCCCTGGCATGTCTTCATAGCTCCAGGCAAAGACGTCGATATACTCTCTGACGAGTTGCAACAATGACTCCCGCTCGCCGTCCGTCAGGTTTTTACTGACGAAGATTGGCTTTGGAGAGGATTCATCACTGAGGTTAACTTGCATGACCTCATCTTCAGAGGGAGGGTCACGTAGTTCAAAACAATTCTCCTATTATGTATCCAGTTGTTAGACCCATAACTCCAATTCAAGAGATTCGAGTAGATCCTCATCTTCCTCTTCAACGCTAGCGGATGCCATGTTGACAGGTAATGTCTGTCTGAACATATCTCCATTGCTGTCATCGAAATCGTATGTAGGTGATTCGGATGAGTAAGACTGCCACTCGCATTCCTCATCAGAGCTTTCGGGAGTTGTCGCTGGTGTAACATAACTGATGCCACATTTGGACTTGCCGTATTAATCTCGAGGTTTTCCAAACGGATTTGACAACTGCAGAGGCGATCGTCGACCGCTGCCGTAATTCAGACCTGGGGTAGCCTCCATGTCGTACCCCTACTTTTGCATGAAGTACTTGGCCTGAGGACTATACAGGTAGAGTGGTAGTCTCCCAGTATCGGGTTCGAGATCAAACTCTTAAGGCATAAAGGGTTGAAGACCTTCTTTTCGGCCAAAGATGATCGTGTGATCCCCTTCTCTTCTGCCTGGAATTAGGAAGTAGGCATCTTTAATGGGAGCAAGTCGGTTTGCAGTATGGACGATTGTCACCAGTGTGTGCAGGTTAATGTCCCGACCGATTCCCGCAGTATACATCAGATTCAGTTTATTATACTCAGGATAGTTCAATGGCAGCCTCTTATTGATGAAATAAGAAATTTTATCCACAGAGATTACATCATCAGGAGAAGGAGTATCCACCTTTGTAACCAGATACTTGGCGAGTTCTTCATCCTCTTCAGCTACCCCATGTATGATCGGAGGTGGGGACGCTATCCTAGGCAACTTGACCACCAAGGGTTCTGTTTGTGGTATTGACTTGTCTGAGGGTCTCGGATCGACACTTGGTTGCCGGTTGGTCTGGGAAAGATGGATGACCATCGGCTCAGCAGGAGACTTCGTGTCTTCCGAAAACTTTTGACTGGATCTTGGCAATCGGATCACCATCGGCTCCCCAGAGGGCCTTTCGTCTTCCAGTCGCCTTTGATTAGATTTTGGCAATCGAATCACCATCGGACCTATGACGGGTTCTTGGCAAGTCCTTGGGATCGGATGACCATTGGTTCCAACTATGCATCTAGAGCGGGGGAACTGGGTACCTCTTTATGCAAAATTGTGACAAAAGATACGGCTTTGCCCGATTTACGGGCCTGGAGATGAATTCTCAAGGGTTCCTCTGGCCCTGTGATGGCCTCCAATTCGTTAGTTACATGTTTCTTGGATTCGTCATATAGATAAGCCTCTTAAGAGTAATAAGACTCAACCCCTTTGAAGGGATCGATGTCGACGAGTTCAGTCTTCATGAAGCCGTGCTTACTGACATACTTGAAGTATTGGTGGAGGGTGGATGGCACGATCATATAGTCATGTATCCACGGATGTCCCAAGAGGATGTTGTAGGACGTGTCTGCATCAATGACGTAGCAGGTAACCTCTATCCTTAGGTCGCCAATCTGACATTTCAATCGGATATTTCCTAAGGGATAGCTCCTTCCTGAGTTGAAACCACTAATGGCGGTGTTGGTCGCTGCTAGTCGGTGCATAGGGATGCCGAGAACTTGAAGCAAGCTTTTCGGGATGATGCTTATCGACGAGCCAGCATCGATATGTATCCGATCCACCTTGACGTCGCCTATGTACCCAGTGTAGTACAAGGGGCGATCATGCATGTTGGTCTTGATCAGCATGTCTTGTGGGGTGAATATGATGTTGGGCATTGCATCCGCACAGTTGTTGTCCTGGAGATTTACCAACGAGTCTTCCCCTGTAGGTTTGACCTGGGCTAAGTAAGCGTCAGCATTCTGGAGCGCTTCGCTCAATGCGACACAAAGATCCTTGGAGAGCCTTAGGAGCTCATATAACGTCAACTTTGCCAGCGTATTAGCCAGTTGTGCTAATATGTCAAAGTTGTAAGGTCTCTCCAGCCCTTGAGGTACGTCTTTACGGAGTGGCCTGTCGAAGCGAGTTTCTTTCGGTTTGGCCCTGTCTGCCGATGGAGGCTGAGATGGCCCCGGAACATCAATGGCATGCAGCATTGCCGGTTGAGGGTCTTTAAATGAACTACCTGGAGTGGGCTGCACTTGTGCCCCAGACCGGGTAACAACGGTCGCCGCTTCCTTAGCTTCGGTTGAAATTGTGTGGCAAGATCTGGACTTCTTGCCCTTGTTCTTGTTGGCTGGAGATGACACCGCCTGGATAACTTCGGGCACTAAGTCTGGGTGCACCCATGTGATCTCTCTTCGTGACATGGTGAGAGGTACCAAGCCAGTCGTCTGGTCCCAGATGGGGGGAATTAGTAACTTCTATCGTTGCCCAGGGGTTAGTTAGTATCTCGTCTTTAGTACATGTTGGAGGAAAGTCGCCGAACTGAATTGACACCATGTTCGCCGCCACAGTAACCTCTTCAAAGTCTAACGACAGAGCTTTGGAGTCGATAAGATTGTGGATGTACCACTTTAATTGAAAGCAGTCTTGAGTGGCATGATAAACATAGTGATGGAAATGACAGTATTTTGGGTCCTCCATCTCTACCGCTCATGCGCCTTGGTGGAGGGAGTTAGATCCTGTCCCCTTGCAAGAGCATGTCGAAGATAGGCTTGACATGACTATCTTCGAATGAATAATTGACCTGGGGCCACTGAGCTTCTGCCTGCTTTTGTTCAGGCTTCTTGGTCGTACCGGCTAGGGGTGAGCGTCGGTATAATCGGTCGGTATTTGGTCAATTTTTTTTGGTATTTTTTAAAATCGGTATGTAAAAAATCAATACCAATATTGTACCATTTAGAATCGGTTTTTCGGTTTCGGTTAAATCGGTATTCGGTCGATTTTTGTTCGGTATCGGTATTTTACCAATTAATATTTGATCAATTAACACACATAATATTGTAGAACCTTTTAACCTATAATATTTTTTTTTACTTTTTTGGAAGCATTAATTTTAAAGCCAAGCCTCTACCAACCAAACAATTAATCAAAATTATTAGACCAATATGCAACAAGTCGCAAACACCTAAAAATGAGCTTAAAATATCAAACGCGGTCACTAAGTTTAATCTTTAGTATAAGTTTAAATAACCAAAATTCTACGAGAACACAAAAACATAAGGTCAAAAGATCAAAAACTCAATTCTTAGCATTCTTAACATAAATTCAAGTCCACTAAAATCCATTCCAAGTTCTAGGAAACCAACCAAAACAAAGATAAAAATGAAAATAAGTAGTGTAAAATTAATCATGAACAACATTAAAATGTGTGCGTGTGCGTGTGTGTGTGTGTGAATCGGTTCAGTTCGGTATTTTCGGTATGGTATTACACTCAAACCGTTACCATTACCATTATACTGTAATTTAGTCGGTTCGGCAATTCGGTATCGGTACATAATTTTGGTTCAATTTTTCGGAATATTTTTAATCGGTATTTGGTCAATTTTTTGGTATCGATCGGTATTTACTCACCCCTAGTACCGGCGATCAGGGCATGTTTACCCTTATTGTCCCGGTTATTAGAGGTGCCGTCGATGTTGTTATTATTGGAGGTGGTACCAGGACGTTTGCTTTTGACCTCTCTATCCAGAATGTGTAATCCCAGCTTGCAAGCCTTCTTTAACTTTGCCTCCGTATTGGTGGCGCTTATGATGAAGGTCATCAAATCCCTGAACTGATCTTCACCCATCCAGAGGCTGATTGCGGGGAGCAATTTCTTCTGGCGAATTTCGATCAAGGAGCTTTCGGGATTGCCTAGGGACAACCACATTACAGTTTGGCGGAACCGCTCGATATAGTTCCTTGTGAGCTCCCTCTTTCCCTGAACGACGTCCATGAGGGATGACATTGTCACATCATGTTCCACTTTGTAGAATCGTTCTAGGAACATGTGCTTGAAGCCGTCAAAAGAATGGTTGCAGATGTCAGGAAGGCTGCGATACCAGTCGAACGCGATCCCTTCCAATGCTCCGAAGAATAATCGTGTGAGGATGGCATCACTATGCGGCAAGTGATCGATTGTGACCTCAAAATAAGACATGTACCGACTAGCAGAGGTATTCCCGTCATATGAATCGATATGAAACGGCTTGTACCGTGGCAGAAAAGGCATATCTTTCCATGCAACAGGATACGACTATCGTATTCTGAGGTCCCGAAAGGAATCTCGGGCATTGAATATTGCCCGAAGCTCCTATAGTTCCCTTCTTGCCTCCCTTGCTTCATCTACAGCTGAAGAAGCAGAGGCTCCTAGAGGATTTTCATCCAAAGGAGGAGCGGTCGTATTGGAGTCCGTGTTGACTGCGGGTCCCAAGCTTGTTTATCCAAGCGTCCTTGCTGGTTGAGTCGGCAAGGCAGCTTTGATTTCGTCTACTGACTTGACCAAGGATAGGAGCATGGCTTCAAGTACTTCTAGATGTTGTCGGCCAGTAAGCGCTTCATGATCATCATCGGCTATAAAGACTGTCTGTACGTGGGTAGAGATGGAAGGGATCGTAGCAGAGGTGCTCTCTGTGTCATAACCCCGTACCGAGAAATCGTCAAAAAATGTCGGAATGTCTTCTTCCTCGGACACGAAAGGGGTGCTATCCCCTGTTCCAGAAGCTACATCGTCTTAGCGAAGACGGTCATCCTCAGGGACATCCACGTCTGTTGCATAATTCCAGTGGATCGCTACCCCATGTATATGCTCTTGTAACACCGGGTTATCGCATACTTTGAGGGGACTGCTAACCCCGGCCTCATCTACCCCCAGGGAGGTCAAGGATGCACCCCCAGGTATTAGAAGCTTCTTTTTGGATCAAGTGCCTAGGTAGATACCCCCTGTGGGTGTCGGTGGCAGTCCTCCAGACGAGAGTTTCCTTACAATACTGGCGGAGATTGCCGGGCTGGAAGAGCCTGTCTTCTTTCCTCCCTTGTTGGAAAGAACCTTCCGGGTTGAAATACAAGAGGCGACAGGAAATTCTTCGTCTCCTAAAATTTGCACCTTTTTTGTTGTTGAAAAGGTGCTGGCTGCTGCAGTCGTTGGAAAACAGACTATCGATCTTCAGGTGCTGCCGACTTATCGCAACAGCAGTTGATGATGACTTGGGTGCAATGACGTCCCGAGAGGGGTTCATTGCACGCTAAGGTTGCTTCCTTCTCCTTGTGTTTATGAGTAATCACCTCTCGTAAGTCGATAGCGGATTAATCTACCTTTGCATCCCATTTGTGGACTCGGGTATCTCGAGCACACGGTTGCGTAGGTATCATATTTGCTCCCTGATCCGAGGCTAATAAAAGCACTTGCTCTCGATCGTTGGAGGAAGACTTTTGAGACCCACCATGTCCATTAGCCCTTAGGGACTGGACGCGGGTGGTTCTGTACAACTTTCCATCAGGAGCCTGTATAACAGTTAACGGTGCCCACTGACGGTCAGCAACTTGGACAGTTGACTGGGCTTGTTGGGCCTGCACTGCCCTAGACTTCTTTTACTTATCACCTGAAGGCGCATAGTAGAAAGTATCCAGATTGATACACCCTATATTCTCAATGGGCTGCATAGAGTCGGGCCCGCATGAGAGACGGTCGAACACAGAGCTTCTAACAAGGCAGCATGAGATACTCTGCCTATGGCCAGGATTGGCTGCCACATGGGCCATCTGCCTGCGGCCAGAGCTGGCTGTCGTATGGGCAATCTGCCTACGGCCAGAGTTGGTTGTCGCATGGGTGATCTGCCTACGGGAAGAGTTGGCTGTCGCATGGGCGATCTATCTGTGGCCATAATTAGCTGCCGCATGAGTCATCTGCATCTCTCTTATGCGCCTCTTCCTCGTCCGCATAGATCTTCTTTGTGCCCCTAAAAACTCAGCATCATAGTATTTTCTTTTGCTGGATTTGGGGACAGTGGGGCTATCTGCGATCGGAAGCAAGGCTGCAGGAGAGTCTTGATTACCGTCTTGGACCGCAGAAGGAGCTTCTTCGAGAACCTGGTCGGGGACAACATTTTTGCGCTTCGACATTCTGTAGGCTCTTTTTGGGTTAGCTCGCTTCTGCGATGGGTTGGCACTCCCTTCAGAGAGCATTTCTTCGAATGATCGTTGGTCAAATCGAACCACGAGCATTTGCTGCGTAGAACCGAGCTTGGATGCATCAGATTGCATCACCAACTTCTCATCAGAATAGAAGGATGTCCCCAGCAGAGTCTCCATCGTGTTTGCCATAAAATATCAAACATAATAAAATTACATATGAATTGAACTTGATTACAAACTCGCGTGTGTAGGCCTCAAAAATGAAAGTCACGCTGAGTTGATCAAGACAGAGTCAAAAGTCACGCTCAGTTGATCCAGATAATATTTTACAAATCACGCTGGGAGACAGCTCATCATTTGTCAGAGAGTCATTATGACTGACAGCACGACAGTCGAAGAATGTCTCTTCGTATGCCACGTATACACAGAATTCGAGAGATCATCGTCGTCTATCGCGTGATTTTCGAAATCTTCTTCAGCAAGACTCAGCCTTCGTCGAGTTGGCATACCAAAAGGGTTTCTTGTCATTTAATGCGACTGACAAAGCAATCACTGTCAGAGATTTTGTGTTAGTCGAGACACGCCGAATCAAGACAACTGGCAGTTCTATCTCAAGTCTGCGTGTATTTGTGATCTTCATCTCAAGTTTGCGTGGATTCTGAAGTTTTCTTCCTCAAGTTTGCGTGGATTTTGAAGTTCTTTGCCTCGAAGTCTGCGTGGATCCTGAAGCTTCCTGCCCCAAGTTTGCGTGGATTTTGAAGCTTTCTACACCGAGTTCGCGTGGATTTCGTCTTCAACAAGTCTGCGTGGATTTCATCAAATTGGAGTACATGGCAGCCATGCCACTGATCTCTCGCCTGCGTGTCCTGTAACTTGCACACGACTCATGCATGATTGCCATGTGTCCAACAGTTATAGGCCACGTCCAGTAACTGCTCACAGCCTTGCGTATGTTAAATCCTGCATGATTTTCAACTAAGCACAGGCTGTAAAGACAGTTATCTTTTCAGTTATTATTTTTGACTCTATAAATAGAGTTCTTTTTCTCATTCATTGTACAGATACATTGATATCTACTGTCAAAATTTTGAGAGCTTTTCTTCTTCGCATAGTCCAAGGGATAAAGCGATCGTCTTCTAGATCGGATTCCTACAGTTGTAATTTTTTCAGAAACACAACAAATAAAGAGAATTTCTTTATGGAAAACAAATTGGCGACTCTGCTGGGGAAAACCATCTCCTCTTCTGAGATGGTAACAACTCAATGCGACACTTCGTCAATCGGCTCGACGAAGAAGGTGATGACGATCAAATTCGATCAACTCGCCTATGAAGAAATGCAGCAGGCTAAGGGTGGCAAGCCCACTCCAGCCTCCATCATCACTGCCAACTCGAAGGGACACTCTGTCTATGTCCCTAAGAATCAGTCGGCAGTCAATGGTGAAGTCTCTGCCACAGTGTCTACTCCTACCTCTGGCAAGAACTCCACTGCAAGCACGCACACTCTTGTGCGCTCGAAGATGACAGTAATCAAAAGTCACGTTGACAGTACTGGCTCCTTAGCCAAATCTGTTCCAGCGTGCAAATTCAACCCTAAAAGTCACGCTGACAGTACTGGCTCTTTAGCCAAATCTGTTCCAGCGTGCAAATTCAACCCTAAAAGTCACGCTGACAGTACTGGCTCCTTAGCCAAATCTGTTCCAGCGTGCAAATTCAACCCTAAAAGTCACGTTGACAGTACTGGCTTCTTAGCCAAATCTGTTCCAGCGTGCGAATTCAACCCTAAAAGTCATGCTGACAGTACTGGCTCCTTAGCCAAATCTGTTTCAGCGTGTAATTCTAAAATTAAAAGTCACGCTAACAGTACTGGTTCCTTAGCCAAATCTGTTTCAGCGTGTATTTCATCAGAGAAGAATAACTCCTTAGTTATCTCTTCTTCTTTACCGAGTTCTACTAGAACTGGGGGTGGTCTTCCACACAAAGTCCCTTCGAAAAGGAATAACTCTTTAGTTGTTTCTTCTGCTCCTGTAGTTTTTACTTCAGGAACAGCTTTGACTGATACTTTTGTTAGTCAAAGGAAAGGAGATGGTCTTTTGACTACTCTTCCTTCTGGACATTCTATGTCTCAAAATCTGATTGAGTCTAAGAAAAAATATTCCTTAATATCTTCTCCTATGACTTCTTCAAATTGGGCACAGAATCTATCCATTAAAGAGGGTCTGTTACCAACTCCTAATCAAAGGAGTGGTTCAACTCTTCCTTCTCTGCAAATATCCAGATCAATGGAAGGAAAACTCCATGTTTCCAAAATTAATGTGTTACCTTCCACTGATTTAAGAACAAAACTCAGCACTTCTGGTGTTAAGAAACCATACCAATTGGATATGAAGATAAAAGATCCAGATGCAGAGTATGCAAGAAATTATGTGGCTCACATTAATCACTCTTTGTATAATCAAGAGCCATCAAGACCCAAGAATAGGAAGTATACTCCTCAATCTTCACCAACAGATTTACGGGAATATCTTCAACAGAAGAGAAGGAGTAATTCTATGTCAAAGGAACATGCTGAATGTGACTTCTATCCAAGAGTCATAATTCAGTGCAGATGTCAATCAACGGTTCAAGACCATGGTGATCATGAATGTGACTTCCAGCCAAGAGCCATAATGCAATGCAGATGTCAAACTAAACGACAGTCTGTCTTCAATAGGATTCAGTATGAACCTATGCCTGATGAAGATGAGCCTTTGTTTGCCTCTGTCAACATGACTTCTCGGGACACCGGGGGTAGAGTTGATAGTCCAGATGGAGTATATAGAAACACCAGAGCAAGAGTCATGGCTTCTAGTCAAAGAAATTTGATCCCTGAAATTGATTCTGAATTCCTTGGAGAATCTAACTTCCCACCTCTTCCTACTGGGGGTAGTTCTCCTATAATTGACTTTGATGCACGAAGCAATGATTCAGAGCATACAACATCTACTAGTTCATCAATAATCCCTCATACAGTCACGACTTATATGGTTGATGGGAATACTGATGAACCTTCTTCTTCCTTGACTCCTCAAGATCAAAGAATTGCTTCTTTAGAACAGCAAATGAAGTCTATGACTGACATAATGAAGTCGATGTATGAACTCATGGCAACACAGATGCAAAATCGACAGACTGTACCAGATGCCATACCAACTGACACTGATATGAGTCCAATACAAGTTCCTCCAGCGGTACAATCTAATACTCCTGGACCAGCTCAACCAAATCCTAGTCTCTCTGGAGCTGGGGGTAGTGCTTATAATGCTGTTCCTCCTCCCAACTATTTTCTACAAGCCACAACTCCACAATCTTCGGGAGTTGTCTCTGAAGAATTGAAGAATCTCAAAACTCAATTCGAGGCATTCAAACAGAAGGATGGTTTACAAAGGTTAGGCATCAAGCAGCCTTATCCGATAGAATGGAAGCAAGTATCATATTCTCCTAAATACAAGCCTCCTACTATCTCATTCTATGATGGAACCACTTCTCCAAGTCAGTTTATTAATCACTTTGAAGTGATGACTGATCAACTGCAACCAAGTGATGCCCTCCTTACTCGGGTATTTATTGGATGTCACAAGGGAACGGCTTATGAATGGTATAGGAGTCTCCCAGATGGGAGCATTACCTTATTTGCTGGTTTCAAACAGATGTTTCTTGAAAGGTTCTATGAAGGGCTTAATGACATGACTATGTCTGCTCTTCTTAGAATCAAGCAGAAAAATAATGAATCTACAGAGGAATACATTGAACGGTTTCGAAGAAAAGCTCTGAAGATGCCTCTTGGAACTCCTGATGTTGTCACCATTGACACGTGCAAATCAAACTTGTTGCCAATCATCAGTATGTGGACAGGGTCCACTCAATTTCAAGATTGGCCTTCCTTCATAGTCAGTGCCAAAGCTGCAGAAATCAGTGCTAAAACCTTCAAAGGTTTAGGAGTGCAGATGACTCCTAAAGAAACAGGACAAGATGCTAACAATAAAAACAATGCTCGCAAGGGAAAAAAAACTCTTGAAGTTAATCTTCAGAGCAAAGATACATCAAATGTTCAAACTTCTGCCTCTACAACTCAACAATCAAGAACACCTCGCCCCAAAGAAGAATATTCTTTTGATGACGACGATGTCCTTGGTATCTTTGAATGTCTGCTGAAAGGTAATAAGATACAATTACCTGAGATCAAGAAACCTGATGAATCTGATAAGACAGATCATCCCAAATACTGCCCATATCACAGAATACTGGGTCATACAATTCGTACATGTTATGTACTGAAAGGAAAGATCCAAGAAATGATTAAGTCTGGAGCTATCTCTCTTACTCCAAAAGAGAAGATCGTCACTTCTAATGTCGTCTCTATGCAATTCGGAGATTTCCCTCCTCAATTTCTTAAAAGCGGAATTGTTCCTATTCCCAAGGCAACTCTTGAAATAGTAAATATTCCTCCTCCACAGTCTGAAGGATTAGCACCAATCACTTTGGAGACTGGAGAAATCATGTGGATTCATCCTGGTCTAATAACAGACTTTGAATCTCCTTTTCCTCAAAAGATTTCTTCTCAAAAGTCCAAGAAGGCTGGAAAGATCAAGTCATGTCATATGACTTCTCTTGGGTCTACCTCTGACACAGAGCCAAAAGACAAAGAAGAAGCACTTGTTAGTGCTACTCGAACGGGGAAACCTTATCTAAAGGATTATTCTAAAAATCCTGAAGATCCTACTGATATCCCTCCAGCTGATAAAGATGCTTCTAATGTTCCTCCTGAAGAAGAATTATCCACTGAACCTGTTCCTCCCAAGCCTACAGCTCTGGAGAAAGGCAAACAACAGGCTCGGTTTGATAAGCCAATCAAGAAGTCCTCTCCTCTTGGACTTCAGAAGCCTTACAACTTCGACATTTTGGCTCAACTTGCTAATACTCCAGCTAGAATGTCCCTCTTTGAACTTATACGTCTTTCCAAAGAGACTCAGGAGACATTAAGTGAAGCACTTCTACAAGCTGACTCTTGTCTTGCACAATTGAAGAAGCCAGATGCAGAACCTGCCACTTGCTTACATTGCAACAGTGTACTGGAGATTATCCCAAATATTACCTTTACACAAGACGACATGCTACTGGAGGATAATCGACATGATCGGCCTCTCTACTACACCGGTTATATCGATACAATGAAGATAGATCGTATCCTCATTGACCCAGGGTCTGCTATAAGCATAATGCCAAAGAGTCTGTTGGATGAACTAAAAATCCCTCTCCACAAGCTCTCCAAGACGGTTACTACTATCTTGGGATTCAATCAAAGCCGAAGTGAGCCTTTGGGAAAGATTCATCTGAAGCTTCAGATAGACGATTTCAGATCTAAAGTCACTTTCTATGTGATCGAGATCGCGGGATCCTATAATCTTCTTCTGGGGAGGCCCTTTCTTCATGAAAATAATGTGGTGCCCTCTACTCTTCATCAATGTTTTAAATACATTGATAGCAATGGAAGAGTACAAAAAGAAGTTGCTGATATAAATCCCTTCCATGGGGTTGAAGCTTATTTCAACGATTCCCAAATGTACAAAGAAGAGTATACAAGGATCATACAAGCTATGGAGAAAGAAGATGCACAAAGTGAGACTTTAATAATCCCTGTTAAAGGTCGAACTACTCAGCAACAATCTCCTAAACCCTCTGGAGAAGATTCTTTTATCATTCCAGTGAGTGGACGGATCTCTCCGTTACCTCAGTCATCTACTCAAAATACACTGATCATTCCTGTCAGTGGGCGTACTGTAATTCCTGCATCTCCACATATGAAACAGGATACTCTGCTAATTCCAGTTGGAGGGTGGATTATTCTTCCATCTCAAATTTTAAGGAAGCTCACCTCTTCTGAGCCACTTGTTATCGATCTTAATCGAAACAACGCTTCTTCTCGTTCTTCTGCTCCCCCTTTAGTCATTGACTTGGCTAAAATCTCTAAGGCTCAGCCTTCTCCCAATGTAAATACTGCTGCTTTTATATTTAAAGAAAAGTCTCCACCTTTGCAGTACGTTGATGTGTGTAATTATGTTCATAGTTATTTACATCTGTTAGATGTCTTGAACACAATAACCATAGGAGTTGTACAGACTGTTCATACAGATGTATCTCTAGAACCTGTACAATCTTCATACTTTCTAGTTCCCAGCAGAAAGCCAGGAGACATTCCAATATTCTTCTACAAAGGGCCTCAAAATCCTTCTGATCTTGAAGATGATGACAAAAATGATGATACTGGAAGATTACAACTACGTCGTTATAGTCAGCAATCTAAAGACATCATCAAAAATATGGGCTATGACTTCAGGACTGGCCTCAATAGTGGAAAAGGAAGAAAAATGCCTGTTTGTATTCCTCCTCTGAAATATGGAAGGACGAAATACGGATTGGGCTATATAGCTCCTACTCCTTTTATCAATATTATCCATGAAGATCCCGAGTCTGACAAAGATAAGAGATCTGATTCTTCTAGTACCACTTCTTGGGATTCCGATACGAGTATCGGTGACTTCTACCGCAACATTTTGTCTTCCAACATGGTTTCCATTGACCATTCTGAAGAAAGTGATGAAGACGAAGAAGAGTTTGAAATCTCACCTGAATCAGAACAGTGGGCCCAAAGATTAGATAATCAATAGGAGTTCCCTTTCGAGCAAAAAGAACCTCCGACTGAAGATAAACTTGTTGGTGAAGAGGGATCTCCCAAACCAATATTCATCAGTGAAAGTCTTTCAGAAACTGATAAGAAAGACATGATCAAACTCATTCGTGATTACATCGATGTCTTTGCTTGGAGTTATGAAGATATGCCAGGGCTTGATCCTCAAATTGCAACTCACAAGCTCAATATCTTGCCGAATGCTAAACCGGTCAAACAACAACAGCGACGATTTCGTCCAGACATCATGGATGCAATTGAAGCTGAAGTCAATAAACTCATTACCTCTGGGTTTATTAGAGAGGAACAACATCCCGATTGGGTGGCTAATATTGTTCCTGTTCTTAAAAAGACTGGCAAGATCAGAGTATGCATAGACTTCCGCGATCTCAATGCGGCATGTCCTAAAGACGATTTCCCTCTACCAATCACTGATGTCATGGCTGATAATACCTGTGGATTTGAACGAATGTCATTCATGGACGGGTATTCTGGGTACAATCAGATCAAAATGTTTCCAGAGGACGAGAAGCACACTTCTTTCAGAACGTCGATTGGTACATACTGTTATACAGTTATGCCATTCGATCTCAAGAATGCAGGAGCAACTTATCAACGAGCTATGAGCACTATATTCTGTAAACATTTGCGAAAAACAGTCGAATGCTATGTTGATGATATTGCAGTCAAAAGTCGACAAAAGGAGGATCATATCTAAGATTTGAAGACTATATTTGATCTAATGCGTAAGCATCAATTAAAGATGAACCCTACTAAGTCCTTCTTAGGCGTCTCTAGTAGTAAATTTCTCGGCTTCGTCATTACCTCTAAAGGTATACACGTGGATCCCGAGAAGATCAAAGCCATCCAAGTGATGCGTCCTCCACGCACCTTAAAAGAGCTACGAGGATTTCAAGGAAGAATCGCTTATATCAGGAGATTCATCTCTAATTTATCAGGACGCTGCAGACCATTCAACAAACTTATGAAGAAAGGTGTCTCTTTTGTCTGTAATGATGAATGTCAGAAAGCATTCGATGATATAAAACAATATCTAATGACCCCTCCAGTATTGGTACCTCCCGTCGCAGGAATACCGTTCCTCCTCTATACTCGAGCAATGAGTCATTCATTGGGTGCATTACTCGCTCAAAATAATCAAAATGGCCATGAACAAGCCATTTATTATCTCAGCCGCACTATGACCGGAGCTGAACCTCGATATTCACTGGTTGAAAAAGAATGTCTAGCCTTGATGTTTGCTGTCCAAAAGACACGTCATTATATCATTGGCCAGACTATTCATGTCATCTCCAGGATCAATCCTATACGGATCATGATGAAGAAACCCAGTGTTTTGAATTCTCGATTGGCTAACTGGAGAATCCTACTTGCTCAGTATGACATGCACTATATTCCTCAGAAATCAGTCAAAGGACAAGCTTTAGCTGATTTTCTGGCTGCTCACTCAATTCCAGAAAATTTAAAACTCTATGATGAAATCCCAGATGAAGTCCTAGATTCAAATCAAATTGCTGAAGAAGATCCTACTTGGCGTTTATTCTTTGATGGAGCATCAAGAATTGGTCCTAATGGTGATATTGTCGCTGGAGTTGGAATCGTTCTTGTATCGCCAGAAGGTCTTGCTATCCAAAGAGCTTATTCTCTCGATCAGCCATGTTCAAATAATGTAGCTGAGTACAATACATTACTCATTGGTCTTCAACTCGCTAAACATCTGAATATTCAACATTTGGAGGCGTACGGAGACTCTAAACTCATTGTCAATCAGATCAGGGGTACTTATGAAGTTCGCCATCAAGATCTGGTTCCTTATCATAAAACAGCTATATCTATGGCTTCTTCGTTTGAAGAATTCTTTATTGAACATGTTAGGCGAGCATGTAACACAGAAGCTGATGCCCTTGCTAATCTTGCAGCGGTGCTGGCTATTCCAATCAGACGACAACAAATAATCGTTGTTCATAATCGAAAATTATTTTATCTTGAAAATAACTTGACTCTAGGACTTCCAGTTGACATTAAAGAATCAACATCTCATGACGTCAACACAACAAGAGGATTTGGATTCAGTCGTAAATCGATGTCATCTTCATCCGATTCCAGCATAGAATTCATCTTCAGTAACTTGACTGAGAATCAGAATACGGATAAAGATTGGAGACTTCCTTTCTTAGATCTCGTATTATATGATATTCTTCCGGATGATCCGAGTGAGGCAGCATCTATCAGACGACGATCACTCAGATTCTACTACAATCATACAACAAAGACCTTATATTGTCGAGCTTATGATGGTTTACTCCTTCGATGTGTTGCCGGTGACGAGGCTCAACAAATCATTCACGAAGCACATGATGAAATTTATGGAGCACATCAGCCAGGACCAAAACTTCAAGACCGTATTCGACGTATGGGTTATTATTGGCCCACCATGGTATCTGATGCCATCGAATATGCAAAGAAGTGTAAAGCTTGTCAAATCCATGCGAATTTTATTCATCAACCCTCGAAATTTCTACATCCGACGGCAGCATCATGGCCCTTCGAAGCTTGGGGCATAGACATTGTCGGCCCGATCAATCCACCGTCATCTAAAGGTCATCGGTTCATTCTCGTAATAACCGATTACTTCACCAAATGGGCCGAAGCCATTCCTTTATCTGAAATTAAGATGTCTAATGTCATCAGCTTTATTAAGCACCACGTCATCTACAGATTTGGTGTTCCTCGATGCATTGTTCATGATAACGGACCACAGTTCGTCAGCCAGAAATTTACTCGATTCTGTGACGATCACCGGATCAATAATGTGGCTTCTACCGCATATAATCCAGCAGCTAACGGATTAGCAGAAGCTTTCAACAAGACTATCATCAAACTCCTAAAGAAGTTTGTCTCCACTAACAAACGTAATTGGAGTGACAAGCTCGGGGAATGTTTGTGGGCTTATCGCACTACAGTTCGTAATGCTACCAAATGTACACCTTTCTCTCTGGTGTATGGTTGCGAAGCTGTTCTTCCATTAGAGATTCAAATTCCTTCTTTAAGGATAGCAATCGCTAAATGACAAAAAACACGCTGACAGATCAAGCTCTCAGAAGCCTGCGTGAATAATTCAACATTGACATCTCTGTCAACATGTGAAAAATCACGCAGCGTCATCCTGAAAGCTGTGTGACTATTTCAACATGGACATTTCTGCCAACGTAAAAAGTCACGCAGAATTATGAGAACCATGCTCCTTTACACAGAGCTTCGTAAACACGAAGATGTGAAGTATGGCCGACCCTAAAGAGGGGGCATACTTTATTAAATATCCTTTGCCCTAAGGAGGGGGGATATATTTCTGAAGTTTAATATCTTAAGATCCTAAAAAATTCTATGTGGAGTTCATCTTCATCGTCTTCGACAGTTTGTGTTCTTCCATCACTTACGATGCATAGGAGCTCACGGGACTTCTTGTCGAGGAAGTCTGTCAGTTGTGGCACGCGACGAAGTCGCAGGGGCTTTCCTCTTGGCCTGAGCATCAGCTTTTTTGGGAGCCATTGCTGCTGAAAAAGTAGAAGAAGAAGTCAAAGAGGAAGGAGTTCGTTGGGGAAGATGAAGTTCTCTTCTGTGGGTTCTCTCTTTCAAACGCAAGTAAAGAAAGAAAGAAGTAATCTATGGCTTATTTATAGGCTCATAAAGAATTCTAAATGACGGTCAAGTCATTATTGCTTCGATATTTGGAGATTTGCACGGGATCCTAACAGCACAGAATCCCAACAGTCTAAACATCTCGGAGTAAATCTCTCATTTTGAAGTCATCTCAACGTGACTAAATCCATTTTATCATCTCTATTTTCAAAGTATTTCGAAATAATTTATCATTTTTCGAAAACTTTGAAGGGGGTTTTGTAGGCCTCAAAAATGAAAGTCACGCTGAGTTGATCAAGACAGAGTCAAAAGTCACGCTCAGTTGATCCAGACAATATTTTACAAATCACGCTGGAAGACAGCTCATCATTTGTCAGAGGGTCATTATGACTGACAGCACGACAGTCGAAGAATGTCTCTTCGTATGCCACGTATACACAGAATTAGAGAGATCATCGCCGTCTATCGCGTGATTTTCGAAATCTTCTTCAGCAAGACTCAGCCTTCGTCGAGTTGGCGTACCAAAAGGGTTTCTTGTCATTTAATACGACTGACAAAGCAATCACTGTCAGAGATTTTGTGTCAGTCGAGACACGCCGAATCAAGACAGCTGGCAGTTCTATCTCAAGTCTGCGTGTATTTGTGATCTTCATCTCAAGTTTGCGTGGATTCTGAAGTTTTCTTCCTCAAGTTTGCGTGGATTTTGAAGTTCTTTGCCTCGAAGTCTGCGTGGATCCTGAAGCTTCCTGCCCCAAGTTTGCGTGGATTTTGAAGCTTTCTACACCGAGTTCGCGTGGATTTCGTCTTCAACAAGTCTGCGTGGATTTCATCAAATTGGAGTACGTGGCAGCCATGCCACTGATCTCTCGCCTGCGTGTCCTGTAACTTGCACACGACTCATACATGATTGCCATGTGTCCAACAGTTACAGGCCACGTCCAGTAACTGTTCACAGCCTTGTGTATGTTAAATCCTGTGTGATTTTCAACTAAGCACAGGCTGTGAAGACAGTTATCTTTTCAGTTATTATTTTTGACTCTATAAATAGAGTTCTTTTTCTCATTCATTGTACAGATACATTGATATCTACTGTCAAAATTTTAAGAGCTTTTCTTCTTCGCATAGTCCAAGGGATAAAGCGATCGTCTTCTAGATCGGATTCCTACAGTTGTAATTTTCCCAGAAACACAACAAATAAAGAGAATTTCTTTATGGAAAATAGCGTGTACAAAGGAAAGCCTAGAAAGAAATCCTAGGAAACAATCTAAGTACAATTGTTTAGTTTTGATTCTGAGGGGTGACGATAGAGGCTCAGGAAAGTGTAGCAAATCTGCCTTACTCCTTGGACTATCTGACGCGCTCCTTGTTCTTGAAGAAATTGCCCTTCGTAGGTTACCAGCCTCTGATTGCCAACCATTTACATGGGTGTGGTACCTTGCTATTTATAATATTTTTTGTAATAGCAGATTTTTGGGCCGTATAAAGGGCCACGTGGCCACATGTCTCTCACAGCGCACAAAGTCTCAATCTTGGGCTACCAGCTAGTGGGGGTTGTTGAGATTTTATTATACCGAATCTAGGTGGTTGAGACTTGGTCAGCCTGCCATGTGTTCCCTCACAAGATAGTATCAGTCTGCTTGAGTCATTTTGAACTGCATAGGCCTTTCAGAGTTTGGCCATGCTGGGCCGCATAGGACTCATGCGGTAGTCTTTCTTAGTCTGCATGCAACTTGGGGACTTTGAGCCGCATAGGTTTTATATTCTGGGCAGCATAAAGCTCATGCGCTCAGATTACAGTTACCCTTGGTTGTATGAAACACATAGATTGAGCTGCATAAAGTTCATGCGGCTCGGGTCGCAGTCCTTTTGGCCGCATGGCCATGTCCAGTCTGGTGGCGTAATATTTTTTCTGATTACGTCTTATCTTCTTTTTGTCAAAGTATCAAAGTTGTCAGAGCTGTCAGTCTTGCCGATTTTGACAGAGTTTGTCAGCTTTATCAGAAGGGTTGATCAGCTTTGGCCACATAAATAACTATTCTCTCTGCGGCTCAAAAATCAGTCTGGTGAAGATGGACAGCAGGGGGCATGCTGAGTCTGTCATACGGCTCTTCTTTATGTGGGTCAATCTGTTCCAGGGTATTCATGCGGTCAGTTGTGATCCGCATGAACCCCATATTTTCTATGCTTCTACAGGGTCATCGGTTCAGGGATCCTCGTGAAGTTCTCTACAAACCTCCGATAATATCCGGCAAGTCCAAGAAAGCTTCTCACCTCTGAGACATCGGTAGGGGTCGGCCATGTCTCTACGGACAAAATCTTCTTTGGGTCCACAAATATACCCTCTCCTGAGATGACATGTCCAAGAAAAAAGACACGATCTAGAAAAAACTCACACTTGCTCAGCTTGGCGTAGAGTCTCTCGCTCCTCAACGTCTCTAACACAATCTGTAGTTGCCTCCCGTGCTCCTCGTGGCTCTTTGAGTACACCAATATGTCATCGATGAACACGACCACGAACTAATCCAAGTACTGGTGAAACACTTTGTTCATCAGATTCATGAACACAGCAGGCATATTCGTCAACCCAAATGGCATCACCAGGAACTTGTAGTGACCAAAACAAGTCTTGAAGGCTGTCTTCGAAATGTCCTCCTTCCACGCCTTCACTTGATGGTAACCCGATCTTAAGTCGATCTTCGAAAACACTATAGCTCCAGTCAACAGGTCAAACATGTCATCGATCCGAAGCAAGGGGTATTTATTCTTGATGGTCAATGCATTCAGGGCTCTGTAATCAATGCACATTCGGACGGACCCATTGTAGGAGCGTAAAAAGTGCTTCAGAGAAAGAGTCAAAGAGATGGATCATTTCATCCATAAGTGATATGTTTTACGCCAAACAGAGCGGTTAATCTCTTTACGCCCAAGACAAGGCTAATCACTTTACGCCTAAAGCAGGCTGATCATTTTACGCTCGGGTCTACAACCATGGTTTTACGCCAAGGACAGATCAGCCACTCTTACGCTGGATAAAGCTGTCAAATCTCGCATTTAATGCAAACTCAGACATGGAGATCTTAATGATGGCATATATCACAAAGGGATTTGTTTTATACAGAGACCAATGTTGTCGTTTAGTATGTGGATTGAGCTACTTTACGCTCACACTATGGCTTCTTTTACGTACGAAGACTATACGAGCTTTTACGCTCAACAGCTGACGTGTGCGTAAAGTCTATTTGAGCTACTTTTACGCTCAAGGTTATTTAACAACCACTTTACGCGAGAAGTCTATGTCAAGGCTATTTTATGCCTAATCTACTGCTTTACGCTCAGAGTACATTGGGGCTATTTTTACGCCCTATTCTCCTCCACCAGCTTGGAACGTGGTCTGCCTACGTGGCTTTCATGCCATTCTTCTCGAAGAACGTGTGTACATGCATCCTATTCTTACTGAAATGATGGGACACATGTTAACATATACAGAGGATGGCTTCGATCGTGGGTGGCAGTTGTTAGCATAAAGATGGAACTTTTGCTGAGTTTTTACGCACAAGAGCCCAAGTCTATAAATAGAATTATTTTTCTCATAAGACACACAGAGACAGGAGAGAATACAGAGATCAGAACTTAGAGATTTTGATTCTCCAGAGCATTCTTCTTCAACCTTTCTTTCAGAACAGAGTGAAGCAAAGCAGGAAAGCATTCGGCCTTGCCATCAGTGCCCAAGTGCGTCAATACCTTTTTGGTGACTTAGTTCTTCCAGTTGTTCTACTTCAAGCAGTGATCTTCATCATCATCATATGGTCCAAGGAACAAAGTGATCATTTACGAATCAGACTTCCATAGCAATACTTTTCCAGAATTAAATTTGTACTTCTTGTACTTTTTCTCGTTTTATTTTCAAAAGCCAATTCCTCAAGGAATTTTGTTAAGTGAAACAAAAATGGCGACTCTGCTGGGGACGACCTTCTCTTCTGACGAGGAGGCAATTGCTCAATATGATGATGTTTCGCTCGGTTCGACCAAGAAGACTCTGGTTGTACACTTCGACCAGACTGCCTACGAAGAAATGCTCCGAACTGGGGGTGGTTCTCACTGCTCCAATGTCCAAAAGTCTCGCAAAGCACAAAAAGTTTGGATCCCTAAATCCAAAGTAGCTGCTGATCTCTCTGTTGCTTCTGATAGCAAGGAAATTCTTCCCACTCCTGTCGTAGGGGCTTCCGTTCATAACGAGGCAGTCCTTACTTTGGCGTCGCTCTCTAAGTGTGATAATTTGTCTCCCGTCTGTGACGGTGTAGATGATCAGGTTCCACGCCCACTGCATAAGAACTAGGTTTTACGCCTAGTGGGTAAAAACCAAGTTTTACGCTCAAGGCATAAGAATGAGTCTCCCATTTGTAATGTGGCAGATTCTAATGCTTCTAAGTATAAAAATAAGTCTCCCGTCTGTGACGTGGTAGATACACACAAATTACGCTCCTTGCATAAAATAAAATCTCCCGTCTGCGACGTGGTAGATAATCAATTTTTACGTTTTATGCGTAAAGGTAAGTCCCATGTCTGTGACAGTGTAGATAAAATTCACAACGATGTTTGCACATCTAATGTGAATGTACCTAAACGCATACAACATAAAAATGATGTTGGTAAAACTTTAATTTTACACCAACAGCCTTCTTATACTGCTCTACGCAAAGTACCAAATCTACAAATTACACGCAATGAAAATGGAGTCCTTCGTGCTAAAAAATCTCAAGATTTACGCACACAACTCCAAACGCGTAGAAATGTTCAATTTGGTTCTGCGAATGCTGCCAGTAATCTTATACATAGGGTACTAAACATTTTTTTACCCCTAATGTAATAAAGACGACTACTCCCTCCACTCCTTCTGACTTACGTGAATTGCTAATGCAAAAGCGTAAGAATACACAATCTCCGGTGACATTCTCCCAAGAAAAACACTATTGTGAATATCACCAGGTTGTGATCAATTGTTGTTGTTCGGCTTCAAAATGGTCAGTTTTTGATCGATTGAGTTTTAATTCGCTTCAACATCAAGTTGAAGACCAAGAACATGAGCTGTCATATGCATCAGTCAACATGGCATCTCATACTAACAGAGGACGACATCCGAGACGAAATATGTCCCAAACTCCAGGTCAACAACAGTTCAACAGACTTCTTGATTCCTTTGAAGAAGTATATCAGAATACTAGATCAAGAAGACAAAGGCAATTGCAGACTTCTGATTCAGAAGCTGGGGGTACTCAATCTTTTGAGTCTAATACCGATAGTGTGGATTCATACTTCTATACAAATCCTTCTGTATCTTCAAGAGAGGTTAAATCCTACGCTGTTGGAGATGAACCAGAGACGTCATCTGCTAATACAGAACAACGTCTCACTGCCGTTAAGCAATCACTGAAAGATATGCTTAACATGGTGCAAAGCATGTATCAGATAATTTTGAATCAGCAAACTGCTCAGCCGACGGTAATAACACCAGTACCAGTAGCAGCACAAACTCAAGATAGTCAAGGGGCTAAAATACCTTTGAATATTCAAGAGCCTGCTGTTAATCAAAATTTTGCATCTCCAGATCCCATCATTCCTAAAGATGTACCACCTCCAGTGGGGGTTACGGTACATCCAACAACCATTCAATCAAATGTGCTTCCTCAAACCAGTGAAGCCATTCAAGCAGTGCGTGAGCTTAAAGCACAGTTTGAAGTTTTGAGGCACAAAGATCAGCTCCAGAGGTTAGGGATCAAGCAACCTTATCCTCCTCATTGGAATGATGTACCCTTTCCACCGAAATTTAAGCCACAATCTATGGTTTTGTTCGATGGAAAAGCATCTTCCAGTCAATATATCAATTACTTTGATATTATGACTGTACACTTGCAGAAAAATGATGCTCTTCTCACTCGAGTGTTCATCGGGTGCCTGACGGGTTCAGCTTACGACTGGTATCGTAGTTTACCCGATAATTCTATTTTGTCTTTTGACGAATTCAAGGTAATATTTCTCTCCCATTTCTATGAAGGAGGTATGGACATGAACATGTCCTCCTTGATAGAAATCAAACAAAAGGAGAAAGAAGATACTCGGACGTTCATCGAACGTTTCCGACAGGCTACTTTAAAGATGCCTCCTGGTATGTCGGATTCAGCGTTGATTGATACATGCAAGATCAATCTGCGACCATCCATCGCTGTTTTCACGGGTTCCCAATTCTCAGATTGGGCTTCGTTTATCATAGCAGCAGTTTCTGTCGAGACCAATGGTAGGTTGGCTCGAGAGCATGGGATAATTTTTGCTTCAGAAGATAAAGGGAAGAAAAGTAATCCTAATAATCCTGGCAATCGTAATGTGAAGGAAAAAGATACTCTTATGGTCAATCTTTCCAAGAACAAAACGACACCGAACAATCAAGAATCTTCCAGGCCAAAGAAAGAATACTCTTTTGACGAAAGTGATATCCCAGGGATATTTCAATGTCTGGTGAAGAGTGGTAAACTTCATATTCCAGAGCCAAAGAGGCCTAATGTGGTGAATCTGACTGATAATCCCAAATATTGTATCTATCATAGATACATTAATCATCCTACCAGTGCTTGCTATGTCTTGAAAAAGAAAATCCAAGAGTTGATAAATGGTGGTGCTATTGCTTTAAACAATGATGACCATACGGTTACGACCAATATGGTTTCTCTTCAGTTCGAAGATTTTCCTCCACAGCAAGTCCCAGATGGAATTATCCCAATTTCGAAGGTGACGATGAAGATCGTGAATATCTCGCCTGCCAGAGAAGAAAATGCAGGATTGCTGCCGCTCACTAAAGAATGGTAAAATCATGTGGGTACATCCTGACTTAGTGCCTGAGTTGGAAAATGAAGATAAAACTTCAAAATCCAAGAAGGGTAAGAAAGTCAAAACCTGCAACATGATTTCTTATGTTATTCCAGATCATGATGACTTGGATCATCTATGGGATGGCCTTCCTTTAGAAGATAGACTGAAAGGACAGAACATCTGTCCTCCAAGTCTAACTCCTCCTACCAAGCTCAAGCTTACTAATCAGCAGTGGTTAGTCATGAACAGTATTCCTTTATATCGGGCACAACAAGTCTTTGCTGCTTATGAAAAAGCTCCGACAGAGATTTTTCCTCGTATCCCGAATCTTTCTCCTCCCGTAACTACAGAGACATCTATTCTTCATTCTCCTGTGGTTACAGAAGGTCTTGCTTCTTCCTCTTCCTCTGTTGAAATACTTGCCAAAAGTCTGCTGCCCACTCACTTGTATAGTCAGCAATCTGTTCATCTCATGAAGAATATGGGTTATGACTTTCAAAAGGCAGAAGGTTTGAATTATGATAAAGGAATACGACTTCCTTTACAGATTCAAAATCAAAATTCCACTGTTGGATTGGGTTCTGAAGTTCTTCGTAACAATCCACACAAGAAGAAGACTAAAAGAGGGAAGACAAAATCCTGTAATATGGTACTTCCTTCTTCTGAGTCTGAGGAAGAAACTTTTGCTGGTACAAGATCCGGAAAAGAGTACCATAAAGACTACGAGGGATCCTCCAAAGAAGCTGAAGACGTAGTGGAGACACTACCAACTCAACCCTCTCCTGTTTTTGCTAAATCCTCTGTGGTTGAAAAGGAAAAACAGAAAGCAGTGCGCTTCGATGTCCTATTGAAGTCTGCTTCCAGTCAGGGGGTGGTGATGAAGCCTTACAAGTTTGATATTCTAGCTCAGTTGGCCAGTACTCTGGCTAGACTATCTATATTTGAGTTGCTTTGCCTTTCCAGAGAAAGCAGAGATACTTTGAGTGAAGCTTTACTTCAAGCAGATTCATACTTGGCTCAACTCAAGACTCCTGATAATATACCAGTGTCATGTCCACAATGTCATAGTGTGATGGAAGCAATTCCCAACATCACCTTTACACAAGAAGATATGCTGTTGAAGCATAACAAGCATGACAGATCTTTGTGCTACACTGGGTATATTGGATCCACTGAAATTGACAGGATTTATATTGACCCCGGGTCCTCAATTAGCATAATTCTTCAGAGTATGCTAAGACCCCTGAGGATTTCTACTAGTGATTTGACTTACACTAGTACTACGATAGTCGGTTTCAACTCTGGCAAGAGCAAACCATTGGAGAAGATTCGTCTGCAGATTCAGATTGGTGATCTTCGAACCATGGCAACTTTCTATGTTATCAACTCAGACGTCTCCTATAATATCCTTTTGGGGAGACCGTGGATTCATGAGCACAATATTGTACCTTCAACTCTCCACCAATGCTTCAAGTATATGGATTTCCAAGGAGTTATGAAGACTAAGTTTGCTGATATCAATCCCTTCAAGGGTGTCGAAGCCTATTTTTCTGATTCAAGGCTTTATAAACAAGAGCATGTGCAAGAGATATCAGACATGGCTGAAGATCAATCACCCACTGAGGATCAGTCTATTAATAAAGATCCGCCAGAGGAGCAACCTTTGAAGATCATAGTCAAGGGACGAATCCAAACCCAATCTGTCAATGATCAACCTCTAATAATCAAGGTTAAAGGAAGAACTCAAACTTCCTCTGAGGAATCAACAAATATTCCTGCTAAGAGCCAAGTTCAACCTTTTATGATCAAGGTCAAAGGGCATACTTCTTGTACGAATGATCCAGAACCACCATTAATTGTCAATCTTGTCAAAACTACGCTGAAGACAGATAATGGTCCACTGATGATTAATCCGAAGCGTAGCAGTCAAATTGTAAATGATATAAATATTGATCATTCTATACTTTTTGATATCAATAAAGATTTCCTTTTCGAGTATATGGCTGTCAAGTTTATCGAAAGAATGACTTTATCTTCTGATAATCAAAGTCATCAATATAAAGACGACATTGAGCCAAAAGAAACTTTATACATCGATCATAAGGAAAATTCTTTCCCTCCTCATGAAGATGTTGGACCTTATGCTCAAAGGTTCCTAACATCTTCTCCTTATCTTCTACCTGTGGCCGCTTCATCACAAGCTTGCGTAACTTTTAGACGTCACGAAGAATCTTATTTTGTGGTTTCGTCTGATAAGAAAAACAAGCGCCAAATTGTGTTTGGCCTGGCTAGAAATATCCCTGTTGCTCAGACAGATGAGCTGAAAGATAAAGACAAGGGAAGAATCTGAATTGACAAGTATAGTCAATAATCTATCAAGATTATCCAGAACATGGGATATGATTTGAAGACTATGCAAGGTCTCAATCAAGGCAAGGGTAGATGACTACCATTATGTGGTGATCCGTTTTACCAAAAGACTCTTCATGGGTTGGGATATGATCCGTCCCACATATTTTATGATGATATACAAGAAGAATTCTCTTCTAGCTCTTTACAATCATCGGATTCAGAAGAAGTCCAATTCATTGAAACTGATATGTCTCGTTCCTCATATGATGAATCTGGACAAGTATTTTCAGTTAATATGGTTCAAAATGATGGTAAATCTGAGCCATTTGAAAATATCCCTTGAGCCATGATTGGTTCATTTATTTCTTTTATATATATCTTCAACGACATATGTCTTCTTAATCCCCAGCTACCAAGTTTGGTTAAGCTGATTACTTGTCTCTTTGGAGAGGGATTTTGATCTCCTATCTTACCAATTGGTATATAAAGTTGGATTTATTATTTATCATGTTTTCATAACCTCTGGATAAATACTAAATCCACCTTCTTTTCCTATCTATCATGTCCATTTGACCTCTGCATAAATATTAATCTACTTTTCTTTGAGTTCTTACGTACTGTCATATTCATATTACCTCTGATAGTATTGTACACTCTAAACAAAAAACAAGATTTCATTATCTATCATGTCCATATTACCTCTGGATAGATATAATGTTTTGAGTTTAAAAAACTTGTCATGTTCATATAACCTCTGATAAGTATTTTCTATCTTATACAAAACAAGATTTCATTATCTATCATGTTCATATTACCTCTGGATAGATATAATACGTTGAGTTTAAAAGACTTGTCACGTCCATATTACCTCTGATAAGTGCTTTCTATCTCTTACCTATTGTTTAAATTTTAAATAAACGATAGGATCACAAAACAAATCTTTCATTCATTTCTGGTGGAAACACTACAGAATGAATAAGACAAAAAGATGACAAAACACTCTCTTAAGGTGGAGTGGAAACATCTTGGAGCAACTTCTTTAATTCTTCTAGCCGTCTGCCATGAGAACTCATTACCTTCTTGGTAGCCTCTGCACGTCGAGCTTCAGGAGTGCAAATACAGGAAAGTTCAGCAAAGGTGATTATCAAATTGTCCTTGGCTTCATAAAGGGTTCTGATGGTCGACTCAGTCCCAAAAGCTTTATCTTCTAAAATTGAGCTTTGGGTGAGGTACAGATTTCGAGCATCGATCATCTTCTCCCTTTCAGCCTTCAAGCAAGCTAGCTCTGCCTCGACTTCGCGAATCTTATCATTCTTGTTCTGAATATCTATGTTTAAAGCATCATAAGCCACTCTGTGACTATGTAGGGCGGGTTTTATGCCAGCCAAAAAGGCCTTCTCTTTGGCAACCTTCAGACTGTGTTCATGGAGAGCTGTATTATATGTAGTCTCTCGAGCAAGATAATCAGCTGTTAAGGCTTCATACTCCTCTTGAATGAGGCCTTCAACAGTCTCATTTGATAGCCTGAGATATTCTCCAATCGGCTGCTCAAGGTCCTCCATAATTTTCTCTAATGTGGCAGCTCTCTCAATATCATTGAACATGGCAACATTCTTGATAGTCAGAGCCATTGCCGTCTTCAAAATCTCATAGCTGAGACCTTTATTCAGGACTATCTTTATCAAAGTTGCCAGAGTTTTATAAAAAGTTTTAGTATGAATCTCAACCAGGAGATTCATTTCTACGCTGGAGCTTGGTGTGGCGGCAATATCCAATAAATCTTTTCTTTGGAGATCGGGAGCAGATGTGGTTGGCATGACAGCAGGATGAGACAAAGTTGTCGCTGTTACTACTGCCATGGCCAAGTTATCCCTAAGAGCTTCAGGGATTGTATCTCCAACGCCTATAGCTACCACTGGTGTAACAACAAACGGAGGAAGAGTTGTTGTTGTCACTGCTGTTATTTGGTCCCCAAGAACTTTAGGAGGAATTTGTTCAATATCTGTTACTCCAGCCATTTCTGGAGTCCTGGCGGCGGTAATATTGGTGGATGTAGCAACAATTGCAGGGGCTGGTTCAGGTTCCAGTATTGACTTATCAAAAACTGATATGGAATCAGCAGCTACAGTAGAAGATGCTATCATTTCTCTGGGTTCAGCACCTTCTTCAACTAGCGGCTCCGTAGGATTCTCCACTGCTTCGGTTGCATCTTCTATTGCTGATTCTTTATTTAAGACCGAATCTCCTCCAGTAGGTTCATCATCACCTACAGTGGGGTCTATTGCAGCCTCTTTCTGGTGCTGGTCTTCAACATGAGAGGATAGTTCAGGATGTGCTTCTTGATGCTCCACCGCGGGTTATTGTCCTCCCCTTTCATCAGCACCTTTTTCGTTAGAAGAAGACGTCTCATCAGCAAATTCCTCATTTTCCTCATAAATGTCCTCTTCTTGAGGAGGAGGAGCCATAGACTTTGGTGCAATTATGACATCTGTAAAAACTAACAAAATAAGTTGATATACAAAATCATGGTATACAACTCCGTCTAGGTTTTGTGTAATACTTGGAATATGTGCATTTTTTTAAGATATGTATCATAATCACCATCCCAGTCATCATCCTCGAAGTCAAGAGCCGGTTCATCTGATGGGATGTGGTCTTGATCAGTGGTGGATACAGTAGCAGCACCCTCTGTAACCTGTGCCTTTGTTGGTAAAGATAAATGGAGTGAGGTGCTAAGACACCCAGGAGACAAAAGTGTTACAGCTCCTGAACCAACTATTGGTGGAGGGGCTGAAGATCCTTCTCCAGGATGGACTGAGGAAGAACCGACAAGATGATCTTCTTCAATCAAAATGTCATCTTCTGGAGTGTGGGCTCTTGGTTTAGAAGGCCCTTTGGCGGTAGATTTTTTCTTCTTCTCTGGAGACTTCAACGGAGAAGCGATAGCTGTGTTCTATTTTCGTTTACGGGGCTTTCCAATAATTATTGGTCCCGCAGCTACTTTCCCAGCTCCTCTGGGAATTACTGCCAGAAATTCATCTATAACGGCAGTATTGTCTGGTATGTCAGGGGCTATCCTGATAGGCTCTTCAACGTTTCCCTCCTGAGCCCACCGAAGACTTTCTTGAATACTATAACCGTCTTCAAAAGAACGGATAGACGTATAGAAACGAGCATACGTATGAATTATACGTAGCTCAGTTGTACTAGTGCCTATAGATATAGTGAATCTAGCGCCAGTACATGCAGCTCTGAAATATATCCATGCTCGTGCACCGTCGATCAGCTTTCCATAATGATAGAAGCTAGTGGAAGGATTGCCAACATAAAGTTGATCATATCCAAACTGACGAGCGAACCTACTTGGCAGATAAGGCTCGAATGCACAGTTATCTTCATTCTTGTACATCAGATGAGAGGGTCTGATGTACACTAGCCATCGGTAGACAGATCTCGGCAATAAGGCCGATTTATCTGCTCTATCTTCAAATTGCACACCGAGATAGTCAGCCGGAACTGGTGGTCTGGTGTAGAAGAAATTCCATCCATGCGAATAATTTAATGCTGCTCGGGTATCTGCCAACGTTGTAACTCTCTACGTGGATTTGCTAAATTTCTGGAGAAAAATCCTAGCTTCATCCTCAGGGCCTGGTGGCAACAAATTACAATTATGGTGTAGTAACCAACCTATCAGATAGGTGAATGGTAACTCTACCCGTGGAGAATTATGAGGAGCATTATTGATCAGTTCTTTACCAAAAATCCGTAGACCTGCATTTATTCGGCGTACCATTGCCGATAACAGGTTAATTCTGTTCTTGAATATAAGACGGACCGCTGGCCACAATACATTACGGTGAATACGGTCCACAGTGCTGATCCCTGGCATGACCCATCTGTACAGCCATAAGGATAAGAAGCCCGCCAACAAGGCCTTCTTCGACATCTTTTGACTACCCTGCCTCAGGTAGCTTAAAGCTTCAGTCCCCGCAGGGATATCTCCAGTTTTGGTAGACAGATATCGGTCACGAGCTTTCTGCGACACCATCAATTCCTGAATTAAATCTGCAGGAATTATAGAGCAAGGCTTGATGACCTGAGTCTTGTCTTCTCGGAACCTGCTCTTCTCCGTCCTGGACACTCTATTTTCATGATAAAATAGATAAGTTGTCCATTTTGTAATATATGCCAAATGTGATCCGGTTTCATACATGTTGGTACAGATCAGATAATGGCACATGAGTTCTTCGTAGACTTGCACCATCTCGGGATTCTTTTCCCGAATTTCTGCCAATTCCCGATTGGAGGGAATATATTCTTCATACAGGAATTCATCCATTGGTAGCTTCGAGATAAACTGTATCTCATGTAAGGCCAGACCCATCTCACCATGCGAAGTTGTAAAAGTTTTCGTCGAACTCAGATACAATTCCAGTAAAGCCAAGAACAGATTGCCATTCGGTGGAATGCCATAACTAGTAGATGCTACTGCTTCATACAAACCGATGTCGTCTAATTCGGTTTTAAAGTATGTCATGACCCAGTTGTTGATCTGGATCCAATTACCACTATAAGGGGTCAGCCACCCTGTCAGCCTAGGGTTAGTCTGAGGATATAAGACTCCTTCCCTTATGAATCTATTTATGAACATGGGAACCTGGACCGGCTGGATGAGAGATGAATCCTCGCTCGGTGTAAACCCAGGCATTAGTCCAGAAAATGGAATAACACCACCACAAGGAGTACTAACATGATAACCCATGTCATTCACCTTCTTCCTTCTAAAAATGATTCTGCCCGGTCTACCATAGCTACTGGGAGTCAAATTCTACAGCATTTGACGGTAATGGCTAGCATGGACGAAAGCAGATATAGGGTAATCCCTGTCCATGTCCGGAAGATACATTACCCTTTCTCCAGATTTCAATACCCAAGCCTCTTTTTTGGGATGAGTCTGTGATTTGTAATCTATCGCATCTCCAAATAAGAAAGCTGGCTTCAGGAATTGTTGATTATCTAGCGACATCAGTACTTCCCCGTCTATCATGGATAACAACATTCTATCCCCTTGAGCTGCTATCAGTTGTGCCCTCTCTACTGGATATTCAGGGTTCGACTGAGGAAATTGGACATGGAATAAATCTTTCAGATAGTTCGAACCCACCATGCCAACTGACAATTCGAAAACTTCTGCGAGAGGGTGAACTTGCAAATCCACTAACAAAAGGACAAAAGAGATCAAATTAGTTTGAAAGTTTTATGACTTTTACGCTCACTAAAAAGTTGTTAAAAGTTTATGAAGTCTTTGTTTTTTCAGTGATTGATGAATTTTACGCTACCACATGTTAAATGTGATTTACGCTGGCATGTATGAACATGAGCGTAGTTAAGTTTTACGCTAGCACATTAATTGTGGACGTAAATCCAAATTTTACGCTGACACGTGTAACGTGGACGTATTCTTTTTATCTTTTACGATAACACGAACAACATGGGCGTATGTTGTTATTTCAGCTTTACGCTAACACGTACAACGTGGGCGTAAAAAGCTGAAAGTTTGGGTTATCTTCTTCTTCCTCGACGAATTTTTCCAGCCAAAGAATAGGCTTTTACCCATCATAGGTGGAGCTACAGCCGGGTTGGGATTTCGATGTGGCGTTGATGACTGAATGGGAGTTTTCGCATGGTCGACCATCGACGAATCGGCGGCAAGTTTCTTCCCCTTGTTGTTGGCGGTGGATGATTTCTTTGGAGCCATCGGATCAAAGTGAGGGTTTTGAAGAATGAAAGGACAAAGGAATTTGAGAAGATGAGTAAAAGTGTTTTCTCTCTCTGGAAAGACCTATTTATAGAGATATTCAAAAACCGGCTGTTGGATATCCCTATTGTTACGCCGACTGTTGGACATCCCTGCTTTTACGCGGATGACGGTTGCGTATCCCGAATTTTATGCTGACTGATCAAATCTCAACTTTTATGCTTCTGTTCAAAGTGTTTCAAATTTTGGAGATATTTGAAAACTTTGAAGGGGGTCTTGTAGGAGCATAAAAAGTGCTTCAGAGAAAGAGTCAAAGAGATGGATCATTTCATCCATAAGTGATCTGTTTTACGCCAAGCAGAGCGGTTAATCTCTTTACGCCCAAGACAAGGTTAATCACTTTACGCCTAAAGCAGGCTGATCATTTTACGCTCGGGTCTACACCCATGGTTTTACGCCAAGGACAGATCAGGCACTCTTACGCTGGACAAAGCTGTCAAATCTCGTATTTAATGCAAACTCTGACATAGAGATCTTAATGATAGCATATATCACAAAGGGATTTATTTTATACAGAGACCAATGTTGTCGTTTAGTATGTGGATTGAGCTACTTTACGCTCACACTATGGCTTCTTTTACGCACGAAGACTATACGAGCTTTTATGCTCAACAGCTGACGTGTGCGTAAAGTCTATTTGAGCTACTTTTACGCTCAAGGTTATTTAACAACCACTTTACGCGGGAAGTCTATGTCAAGGATATTTTACGCCTAATATACTGCTTTACGCTCAGAGTACATTGGGGCTATTTTTACGCCCTATTCTCCTCCACCAACTTGGAACGTGGTCTGCCTACGTGGCTTTCATGCCATTCTTCTCGAAGAACGTGTGTACATGCATCCTATTCTTACTGAAATGATGGGACATATGTCAACATATGCAGAGGATGGCTTCGATCGTGGGTGGCAGTTGTTAGCATAAAGATGGAACTTTTGCTGAGTTTTTACGCACAAGAGCCCAAGTCTATAAATAGACTTATTTTTCTCATAAGACACACAGAGACATGAGAGAATACAGAGATCAGAACTTAGAGATTTTGATTCTCCAGAGCATTCTTCTTCAACCTTTCTTTCAGAACAGAGTGAAGCAAAGCAGGAAAGCATTCAGCCTCGCCATCAGTGCCCAAGTGCGTCGATACCTTTCTGGTGACTTAGTTCTTCCAGTTGTTCTACTTCAAGCAGTGATCTTCATCATCATCATATGGTCCAAGGAACAAAGTGATCATTTACGAATCAGACTTCCATAGCAATACTTTTCCAGAATCAAATTTGTACTTATTGTACTTTTTCTCGTTTTATTTTCAAAAGCCAATTCCTCAAGGCATTTTGTTAAGTGAAACACCCATCCTTCTTTTCCACAAACAAAATTGGGGCTCCCCAAGGTGACACACTCGATCGGATGAATTTTTTAGTCTACAACTCCTGCAGCTGAAGCTTCAACTCATCTAGCTCCTTCTTTGTCAACTAATATACATTAGAAGAGACTGGCGCTACTCTTGGTACCAACTTTATGGAAACTCTACTTGTCTGTTAGGTGGAAGACCTGGCAACTCCTCCGGGAAGATTTCCATGAACTCTACAACGATCGCCGGTGGTGTTGTCTCCATTGCCATGTAGACATCGACGGGCTGGCCTACTCCTTGCTCAACTGTCCTTCTTATGAACTTGAACTCTGGACAATCTGGCGGTTTAAAGATGATGCTTTCCCTCTGGCACTCTAAGATGGCATGATACTAGCTTAACCAGTCCATCCCCAAAACGATGTTAAAGTTTGGCATAGAAAACACCAAAAATCGAGCTCTCATCTCTCTCCCACAAACAACCATGGAGCACGTCCTATACGTGCTAGTGACTAGGATGATCCCTCCACCCGTAAGAATCCTCTAACTCTTGGGTAAGGGCGAGGTGGCTATATTGTGCATGGCAAAGAAACTACTAGATATAAATGACAAAGTGGCTCCAAAATCGAATAGTACAACAGCAGGCAAAGATGCAACTAAGATAGTACTTGTGATCGCCACTCCCTCTGGCTTCTCCTGCTCCGGTGCCAAAGAAAAGACCTGTCCCTCTAAGCCTCTGTCTGCTGACGGTATTGTGCCTCTTGTGGGGGTAGTAGTTCCTTCTGATATCCTGGTGCTCGCTAGGCTGCAGTTGCCTGTGGTGGTGGCCTGGGTCATGGTGGAGCTGGCCTAGGGGCTAACTGCTGAGCTCTATCATTGTACTGCGAGTAATCTATGGCCTGATGCGGTCTCGATCCGCACCTCAAGCACTGGTTGAGCCTTTTTCTGCACTCCCTCTGAATATGTCCCTTCTTGCCACAGTAGTGACAAGTCAGAATATTCCTCTGCAGGTACGTGGCGGCCCTCTGCTGCTGATGATAGGTCCCCAGACGTCTGGTTGGGTCTCCTGTCTGAACTCTGGCCGGTACGGCTGTCTGAGTAGGGCGCCTTGTGCTCAACGGATCCTGGTTGATAGCTTCCTCGACTCTAGCCTCGGCTAACACCTCCTCATAGATAGTCCTCGACTGTGCGCTCGTATACCTCTGAAGCTCCTTCGTGAGGCCATGATGGAACCTTCGGGTCTTCTCCCTCTCATCTGGAATTAGTAGAGACCCGAACCGACTGAGATGACTGAACTCTGCATTGTACTCATCTACGGTCATGTTTCCCTACTCGAGATGGAGGAACTGATCGTAGAGAGCATATCAGATGGTAGCTGGGAAGTACTTTGCCTCAAAGTACTCAAGAAACTACTCTCGCGTCTTGTCCTTGCTAACTTCACGCTCCTTCGAATCCTACCAATGATGGGCATTCCCCTACAGTTGAGTTCTCACAGCAATCATCCACAAGTCAGTAGGTAGCTATGAAGCTTCTAAGTTCTTCTGTGTGCTGGCTATCCAGTCTGATATCTCCTCCAGGCTCTCGTTCCCCTTGAAGGGTTTCGGGTCCATCTGTCGGTACCTCTAAATGCTTCCCACCTGCTGAACTGGCATTGGAGCTGGTGGTGGTGCAGGTGTTGGGGCTGCCATCCTCTCTAAGGCAGTCATCAGAGTCTGCCTTATGACCTCCATCTGTTGCTATTATTGCTGCATCATCATCTAAAAGAACTGGAACATCTGGGGTTATCCTTCCGGCTGCAGCATCTAAGGCAAAATGGAGGCACGCGACATCTGTTGTGGGTATGCTCCCTGCGACATCTAGAGAGGATTGGGTGCATAGGGCACCTGCTGCTGGTACTCTCTCTACGACATCTGGGGAGGGAAGGAAGGTGGTAGAGGCAAACGGTTCTCCTCCCGAACATCCCGTACTACTATCCAACACAGCTATCATGTTTTCTCCTAGGTCGAATCGGTCCCGTGGCCCCGTAGTGTCGTTGATGAAACTTTACCTTGTGCACAAGTTGTCCATGACCATGCTAAACTAAACTAGTTACTCAAGCATGGTCTATATTATGAGAACTTAACCATTCTCATCGTGTCCCGCCTTATCGTGGAATTATTTAATCAGTGAGTCTATCTTTGTTTGACATAGTTCTATATCATGAATAACATAGCAAGCATGTAAAAGTTTTATGGCATAACAGTTCTAAAACGAGTGTACGTGAGAAATCGTGCAACAATTCATTAAAGTAAGCATTTGTGATCTTGTATTTTCAGCTAACATTCTTATCGATTGATTGGAGAACAAGAGGGTCAAAGGGAAGAAGGGTCAGCCACTCATCTTGGGTTGATTGATGTGAGAAACCGATTCGTTGCGCTTAGACAGTGCCAATGCGATCAACTGAAGTCGCATAAGTAAACTGATCAGAAAAATGCCACATCCAATGAGTTCGATATGAAATGCGAAATTTGAAGAACGCAAGCCATGAAAACCATCAAAAATATTCACAAAAATGTATTCAAAAAACCAATGCCAAAGAAGCAAACGCATCATGAAAACCAGGAAGTGGAGAGGTCCCTTGAGCCTCATCCGCAGAGTCTTTCCTTGTTCGGGACGTAGACTGCTGATATGGGACTTGATTACGAAAAGTTTATTTGTCATGCCCCGTTCCCAAAATATATGGGATTAGGATATAACCTGGCCAGCTGATACGACCTAGAGTGAGCTACCCAATTTAATGGACTCACTTAGGCGTACTACGCTATAAAATAACTATACTACACAGGCAAGTGGTAACATCTAGATCTCATCCACAAGAACAAAGAAAGTAATGCTGAAATATAAAAACTGGAAATACATGGAGTCTGAATAAAATATAATAGAATAGTCTGGTGGGTACAAACCCATGGAGTACAACACTGAATAAAATACTGAAGATAGAAAGATAACTAGTAATGAGCATCGACTAACTAGATAATAATGCTCATAACCTAAACAACACCATACCCTAAGTCAAAAAAACTCCTTAGGAAGCACCTCTTCGTCTTCTGCAGCAAGTCCTGTCTCAAGTCCCAATTCGCACCCAGTCAACTGCAAGTGCTCATCTAAATCAGGAAAGCAACCAGGTCCTCATGAGGCATAGCAAGATACAAAGGGAACATGCCATAAAGTAAATACTGAATAACTGTAAAGGGTGAACTAACCGGCTAAGTGAATGCACTTTAAAGACAACACTAGTACATATGGTAGGTAAATAAGGATTTGGCGTCGAAGCACGGGCCGACGTCTGCCGAGGCCCCACCGGGTAATACTGAGCGACATGGCCCTTTCTCAGAATTTTGGCTGTCCCATTCGCCTACTAATTGTCCTCCTTTGTCCTACGAAAATGTAGAAGTCGTATCCGGCACTTGAACATTCCGACTCTCAATGCATAGTCACAATAACTAGACACAACCTAACCATTCTATGTACCAGAGCATGAACCTTTTGCACTGGTAGCTAGCCAGATGCGCAAGCCCGTGCCATGGTATGAACTCACTCAGTGTCGTGTCATTACACGTGTCAAGGCCATGGGAATCATGACTATGATTCCATAACTTAGGGATTCATCTAGGACTAAGTCAAATGCATGAAACTCGATGACAATGTCGTCATCAACTGTATTCGAGACATCTCACGGACACACAACTACGTCCACTCTAGCAGGTGAACATAATATAAATATGAATGAATTAAATCAGTAATACGAGGCAAGGTAGGATTGTAACACCCACTTTTCTAAATTGAGGGTAATTTTGAACTTTTGTAAAAGTTTATTATTTAATAATAGAATTTATGATTTATGGGAATTTTTAATTAATTTAATACTATTTAAAATTGGTAAATTATAATTTTGATGTGTTAGCTAGTGAACTCTAGAACTGTTGAGCCTAGAGACTAACCATGACCATGGGGACCTAATCATGTGATTAGAATGACTATTTACAACTTTTTAGGCTAAGGGTATTTTGGTCATTTTGTGACTTTTGAATTATTTAGAATTTTGATTAATTGGTAAATTTTAGATTATTTTAATAATATTTAAATTGATGTATTATGATTTTGGTCATTTTTTATATTTTAATATTTTGGAAAAATTTTATATTTTTAATATTGTTTTTATTGGATTTGTTTAGTCGGGTTTGAGTTTCGTCTCGTTCCGACTTATATTGTGACCCGGGTAGCTTAAACTCTAGATGGGACCCAATATTAAGTTAAGCATGGCTCATAAGACCCAACATTTAAGTTAGTTAATTAAACTAATTTTTATCATGTTAGAATAGTTAAGTTAGAGACTCAAAACTAGATCATTTTGACCCCAAACTTGAACCTAGTCTAGACTTAACCAAATGAGACTAGAGAGGGGCAATTAGGATATTTTCCATTAGACCTAATGGATACTTTATGGCAGGCACCTTTAGAAGAGAATGATTCATTTCATTCATTACAATCTTGCCTCTTTTATTTTTCTTTTGTTATTTTCCAATTTTAGAGAGCCTTTCCATTGATTTGATCTCCAAATCAAATCATTCATTCACCAAACCTTCCCTCAATTATTCCCATTCTCCAAGGGAAGGGTGCTACCAAGGATTGGAAGAGGAGTGAAAGAAGGAGTGTCCACTTTGAGGGATCTTCGTATCGAAGCTGTGTCCTAAAGGATTTCATTGGGATTTCACTCCCAATAGGTAAAACCCATCCTCTAAATCGATTTTCTTTGCATATAAATTAGTTTTGAATCTGTAGGATCTATCCTCATACATGTGTCCCATTTAGATTCAAATTTGAGACCATTTGGAGCTCTCTTGAGGATTTTAGATATGTATCTTGTGTCCTACTTGATAGATCCCAAATTAGGACACCCCATGTGTATGTATGTATGATAATAGTTTAAATAGATATTTAAATTCAGTTATAATGGTTAGAGAGTGGATTGATCTTAGTTAGGATGGTTAGAATGAGTTTCATTTGGATACCTATGTTTGTATCCAAGTATCTTGGTCTATATGTGTTCTTTTGTCAAATTCGTCATAATATTCATCCACGTTTTTATTAACCAAAGCAACTTAGAAATGTCATAAATTTTAGCTTAGAACTCCGATTTATCTCCCATTTTTTTAAAGAACCGTATCGAAGTTAGCTTTCCAAATATATATTTTAATAAGCCAAATTCTTTCTGTAACTTTTTGTAGAATTAGTTGAGTGTTAGTTGTACGAAAGACGAACGTGTTTCGGTATTTTCGCGATTCCGGGAGCTTACGGACACGAAAATACGATCTGTTTAAAGTTTCGGAAAGCTAACACAAAGGGCTACGACATACTTTAATCTTAGAATTTAGTGAATGCCCAATTGGTACAGTATTAGTTTTAAGTAGAAGAGTGACTATACGATATATGCATTTTGTGTAACCTATGAGCCTATGTAGTATGGGTATTAAATGAATATAGAGTATGTAATACATGATATGTTAGATGAATGAAATGATATATATATGATATATATCCTCTTTACATTAATATATATATATGGTTGAATGCAAGCATGTTGGAATGCAATTAATATAATGTATGTAAGCAATGCACAAATGCATGAATGAAAGAATGATATACAATGTATGCATGAAAGTATATAGTGAATGCTAGATATGAATGTAAGGTATACATGTAATGATAGATATGAATGCATAATATATAAATAATATAATGCAATATATAATGATAGTATGTATGGTAATGTAGAATATATGATGCAAGCATGTATACGTCCACTGTTTTCTCTTTTCTTTACATTTTCCTTCCCTTCCCTTTCTATTTCAGTTTTTCCTTTTTTTTCCTTCTATTTTTACATGTTATATACAATGTATATAATGTATAGATGCATGTAAGTATGTAATATGCATGAATGAATGTCATATATGAATGAATGAATCAATCAAAGGTATAAGTAAAATATAATGCATTGTAATGAATGTTAACATATATAATGTATAAAAGTATGTATGTAAATGTGCATGAATGTATATATCTATGTAACTATGTAAATATGCATGATGTAACATATGCCTATATATATATAAATATGTATGTAATGTGGATATGCATGTATGTATGAAGGTATGTATTTATATATATTATCTATTTATATTATGCATTGTTGTGGTTCATATTGTCTTGTGATTGTGTGAGTGCTAGCCTAGCCTTGGTTAGGCCTAGTGAGACTTGTTAGACTTGTTTGGGCTAGGACTTGACCTAGTTGACCTAATTTGACTAGTGTGGTTGACTAGAGTTGACCAAGTGTTGACTTTAGTCTAGTTTGACCTAGACAGCATGCAGATGCATTGTACATTTCATTTATCATCTCTCGTATACATCTTGACCTGTGTTGCTCTAAATAGGACTCTGTGACTTCAGTTTGGACCTCTATACCTATCAGCTGTTCAGGTTATCAGGCGAGTACATTCTCTGACCGTTTTATACTTGCTAGAACGTCTATTCTTGCCATAGATTAATTTACTTGATGCTGACACATTGGTAACACGGATTGGTACTATATGGATCTTCTTTTGCGATGTTATCTCCTTTGTGTTCACTAAATACATATTGTGATGTGTGTTTCCCTAACATATTATATTTATTGAATACCCTTATCATTGTACACTCATTGTGCATATTGTACTCTCATTATCACATTGAGCTCTATTGTACAAGCCATTGTACAAGCTATTATATAAGGTAACGTAACTGAATTAGATCCTTGTGTATTGATTGGGGAGGGAGAGTAGAAATGGTTATGTGATCAATCCTATTGTATAAGAAATTGTATATGTCCATTGTACACCCACGTACAAAGGAGTCCCATTTTATTGTATAACCTAATCCGTTTACATAACCATATTGTACTCTAAATCATATATTGCTTACAGTTCTTACTTATCATATATAGATTATTTTCTATTATCATATCCTTCTGTTTTTCATATACATCTTCTTTCAGCGTTTCATGTATCTTACTCTATTGTACGTTATATTTTCTAACCTGTTATGATCTGCGTGAGTTGTATTGTGCTCGCTCTTGTCCTGACTTGACCTGTTGATAAATTTTACAGGTAGCTTGGAGGTTGCCTGCTAGCCTAAAGGAGACATAGTAGAGATTGTATAGATAGTTATTTTAGTTGTCTTGAGTTGTATTTACTTTATGGATTACTATATTTGAGATTTGAGATGTTTTCTGGGTTTGTGTATCTTAGACACTTAGACTTCTATCTGCGGTGTCTCTTTGTGAATTTTATATTTTATCTATCTTTTATCATGCTCTACCTTAGATGTGATTGAGACTGTATTTGTTATGTCGCCTCCATTCAGAGTGTATATACTGTACAAGTACTTTTATATTGTTAGATATTTGACCTAGGACAGCGTTCTACCGCCGACACTGCGGCGTAGGCTGGACGTACCCACTTATCGTGCCCTTACTCTAGGGTACGGATCGTGACACGTTTTTAGTGGTGGCCCATGCAGGTCGAGTTTGTGTAGTGGTATTCGAACTAGAGTACCACTACAGCCTACAGTAGGATTAGGATATATTTTTAAAGTTACTCAATCACAGTTAGGATTCCTTGAAAAATTTCTGGAATGACCCTTGAGAATCTCATTATAAAATATCTCAAAATTTGATTCTAATAGTTTATATTTATCTTTCTTGGTTATTTAATGAATTTGATTTTTGGGTATCCATTGTTGATTTAATTTAATTTTTGTCAAGATGAAATTATATGGGCTAGGTCATCTAAGTTATGGAATCTAGTCTTCTATAGTCACATTAGCCAGCATGGTAAGGAAATATAGTCTGACTTTGGATATATTTCTCGGGTGAGGGAATTTAAGGTTTTCGCAGCCAAGCTAGCGGCATCGCAAAAATTTTAAATACCATGATTCTAGAGGTATGTGCCTAAGTCGAGGACTTTGTGATTATCGTAGCCTTGCTTACTAGTATGATGAGAATTTAGAGTACCATAATTTTGGATAGACGCATATGATTATCAGATTGTACCTTAAATGTTCTTGAACATGTTTTCTCTACTTTTGTTTCAGTCATTCTCAAAAAAAAAAAAGAATTATTGTTTGTTTTGTTTGTTTTGCTTCTCATTATTTAACTTAGGAGTAGCTTTAGTTGTATTATAAACCTTGTGTAACTTCTTACTATGAATTTCTTCTTAATACAATGAATCGATGATTTTGCTAGACCTTATCTTGGATTTGATATTATAGCTCTAGTTTCAAAATGGTTCTTCTTTTAAACAGATAAGCAGAACAGATTTTATCGTTATTTTTTTCTTGCTATTATTCTTGTATTAAATAATAATAATAATAATAAAACTGTCTTGATTACATCAATCACCTACTTGCAATCTTGGTAGGAATCTAAATGTTGGTCTTGATATAGAATTTGATTTTTATATTGGGACATGAGAATATAAATATCGGATACAGACACTTTGCCTGACACGTATGCATGCTACACTTTGATTACCAACCCATCTAAATACATATTAATATATTGTTGATGTTAAATTCTCAAAACCGTAATATCTCTGACACAATACAGTATCAGAGAATAGTTCTCTATTTTTTTTCCAGTTTAAATTCATAATTTAAATATAAATTTTATATTATCAGTTGTTGTTTACATCACTGCGCATGTATGTTATATACATGGTTTCAATTCTTAAAGAAATTGGCTAGGTTTTGTGTTTGAATTTGTCAAATCTGATACCTTGTGCATATTAACACTTAATACTGGATTTCAAATGTTTAGTTCAATTTGCCATTTTTTTAATATAAAATTTTGAGGTATATACATTGTTGAATGTATAGATAGTATGTTAGGATTTTATATCTATCATGTTAGGATGTGTTGGGAGCATTGAGTTGGTTGTGATGTTTCAAACCCCTAAAATCTGAAACTGCATTATGTTAATATTACACTGGTTTAAATGTTAGCTTATTTTCAGATTTTGTATGTAAATGTTGAACTAAAACTGGGTTTAACCTTTCAATACTAAAGCTATAATCTTGTACAAGGACACACACACCCTAACTTAGTATACATTACCATGTAAACCTAACCCTTCCTCTCTATGTTATGTTCATATATCTATATAGACATATATATAGAGAGTTTATGCATACATGTTATAATGTATATAGATACATAACTAAATTTCTACCTCTTTATATATATATATATATATATATATATATATATATATATATATATGTATATATATATATATATATATATATATAGCCATGCATGTTATGAGTAAATAGGTTGTGTATTGTATATTGTTTAACCAATATGCCATGAGTAGTGTAACTTGATAGCTATTGTTTTGAAACCCAAATCCTCATATACACTTTCATGTATATTTTACATACACACATGCCTACTATCTAACCATATGAACATGTCCACATACACCCATACACACACGAACTACATAAATATATATATATATATATATATATATATATATATATATATATATATATATATTGAAACCCAAATCCTCCTATACACTTTCATGTATATTTTACATACACACATGCCTACTGTCTAACCATATGAACATGTCCACATATACCCATACACACACGAACTACATAACTTTTAGAACTTACAATTTAGCCTTAACAGGATTAAGAGAATCCTATATTGTGATTGGATTTCAATGCAATTAACTTTCATTCTTTAACTTTTGATTTTGATTTTGATTTTTTTTCTGTACCCCTTTATAGATAATTGGTAGTTATCTTTATTTTATTTTTTGATAAGTACCATTTTTCATATAAGATGGTAGACTGCCTTACAGTTTTGATGATTTGTTATTTCTGTATCTTTTCCAGTTTAACACCCCTGATTGCTTGTATGTTTGATACCCTATGACCGTTTTGGTCTAGCATGACTAGTATACCTAGATGAGACTTTCACTACCACCGTATGCCATGACCCTGTATGTCGTCCTTTTAAATCGTATGATTTATTTAAGTTCTGAGACTTTGATTGTGGGGGTTTGACCTAGAAGGAGTATGAACATTTTAATTTCGAGGACAAAATTTTTCTAAGGGGGGTAGGATTGTAACACCCACTTTTCTAAATTGAGGGTAATTTTGAACTTTTGTAAAAGTTTATTATTTAATAATAGAATTTATGATTTATGAGAATTTTTAATTAATTTAATATTATTTAAAATTGGTAAATTATAATTTTGAAGTGTTAGCTAGTGAACTCTAGAACTGTTGAGCCTAGAGACTAACCATGACCATGGGGACCTAACCATGTGATTAGAATGACTATTTACAACTTTTTAGGCTAAGGATATTTTGGTCATTTTGTGACTTATGAATTATTTAGGATTTTAATTAATTGATAAATTTTAAATTATTTTAATAATATTTAAATTGATGTATTATGATTTTGGTCATTTTTCATATTTTAATATTTTGGAAAAAATTTATATTTTAATATTATTTTTATTGGATTTGTTTAGTCAGGTTTGAGATTCGTCTCGTTCCGACTTGTATTGTGATCCGGGTAGCTTAAACTCTAGATGGGACCCAATATTAAGTTAAACATGGCTCATAAGACCCAACATTTAAGTTAGTTAATTAAACTAATTTTTATCATGTTAGAATGGTTAAGTTAGAGACTCAAAACTAGATCATTTTGACCCCCAAACTTGAACATAGTCTAGACTTAACCATATGAGACTAGAGATGGGCAATTAGGATATTTTCCATTAGCCCTAATGGACACTTTATGGCAGCCACCTTTAGGAGAGAATGATTCATTTCATTCATTACAATCTTGCCTCTTTTATTTTCCTTTTGTTCTTTCCCAATTTTAGAGAGCCTTCTCATTGATTTGATCTCCAAATCAAATCATTCCTTCACCAAACCTTCCCTCAATCATTCCCATTCTCCAAGGGAAGGGTGCTACCAAGGATTGGAAGAGGAGTGCAAGGAGGAGTGTCCACTTTGAGGGATCTTCGTATCGGAGCCGTGTCCTAAAGGATTTTATTGGGATTCCACTCCCAATAGGTAAAATCCATCCTCTAAATCGATTTCCTTTGCATATAAATTAGTTTTGAATCCGTAGATCCATCCTCATGCATGTGTCCCATTTAGATTCAAATTTGAGACCATTTGGAGCTCTCTTGAGGATTTTAGATATGTATCTTGTGTCCTACTTGATAGATCCCAAATTAGGACACCCCATGTGTATGTATGTATGATAATAGTTTAAATAGATATTTAAATTCAGTTTTATAATGGTTAGAGAGTGGATTGATCTTAGTTATGATGGTTAGAATGAGTTTTATTTGGATACATATGTTTGTATCCAAGTATCTTGGCTATATGTGTTCTTTTGTCAAATTCGTCATAATATTCATCCACGTTTTTATTATCCAAAGCAACTTAGAAATGTCATAACTTTTAGCTTAGAACTCCGATTTATCTTCCATTTTTTTAAAAGAACCGTATCGAAGTTAGCTTTCCAAATATATATATTTTAATAAGCCAAATTCTTTCTGTAACTTTTTGTAGAATTATTTGAGTGTTAGCTGTACGAAAGACTAACGTGTTTCGGTATTTTCGCGATTTCGGGAGCTTCCGGACACGAAAATACGATCCGTTTAAAGTTTCGGAAAGCTAACACAAAGGGCTACGACATACTTTAATCTTAGAATTTAGTGAATGCCCAATTGGTACAGTATTAGTTTTAAGTAGAAGAGTGACTATACGATATATGCATTTTGTGTAACCTATGAGCCTATGTAGTATGGGTATTAAATGAATGTAGAGTATGTAATACATGATATGTTAGATGAATGAAATGATATATATATGATATATATTCTTTATATTAATGTATATATATGGTTGAGTGCAAGCATGTAGGAATGCAATTAATATAATGTATGTAAGCAATGCATAAATACATGAATGAAAGAATGATATACAATGTATGCATGAAAGTATATAGTGAATGCTAGATATGAATGTAAGGTATACATGTAATGATAGATATGAATGCATAATATATAAATAATATAATGCAATATATAATGATAGTATGTATGGTATGTAGAATATATGATGCAAGCATATATATGTCCACTGTTTTCTCTTTTCTTTACATTTTCCTTCCCTTCCTTTTCCATTTTAGTTTTTTCCTTTTTTTTCCTTCTATTTTTACATGTTATATACAATGTATATAATGTATAGATGCATGTAAGTATGTAATATGCATGAATGAATGGCATATATGAATGAATCAATCAATCAATGGTATAAGTAAAATATAATGCATTGTAATGAATGTTAACATATATAATGTATAATAGTATGTATGTAAATGTGCATGAATGTATATATCTATGTAACTATGTAAATATGCATGATGTAACATATGCCTACATATATAAATATGTATGTAATGTGGATATGCATGTATGTATGAAGGTATGTATTTATATATATTATCTATTTTATATTATGCATTGTTGTGGTTCACATTGTCTTGTGATTGTGTGAATGCTAGCCTAACCTTGGTTAGGCCTAGTGAGACTTGTTAGACTTGTTTGGGCTAGGACTTGACCTAGTTGACCTAATTTGACTAGTGTGGTTGACTAGAGTTGACCAAGTGTTGACTTTAGTCTAGTTTGACCTAGACAGCATGCAGATGCATTGTACATTTCATTTATCATCTCTCGTATACATCTTGACCTGTGTTGCTCTAAATAGGACTCTATGACTTCAGTTTGGACCTCTATACCTATCAGCTGTTCAGGTTATCAGGCGAGTACATTCTCTGACCGTTTCATACTTGCTAGAACGTCTATTCTTGCCATAGATTAATTTACTTGATGCTGACACATTGGTAACACGGATTGGTACTATATGGATCTTCTTTTGCGATGTTATCTTCTTTGTGTTCACTAAATACATATTGTGATGTGTGTTTCACTAACATATTGTATTTATTGAATACCCTTATCTTTGTACACTCATTGTACATATTGTACTCTCATTATCACATTGAGCTCTATTGTACAAGCCATTGTACAAGCCATTGTATAAGGTAACGTAACTGAATTGGATCCTTGTGTATTGATTGGGGAGGGAGAGTAGAAATGGTTATGTGATCAATCCTATTGTATAAGAAATTGTATATGTCCATTGTACACCCACGCACAAAGGAGTCCCATTTTATTGTATAACCTAACCCGTTTACATAACCATATTATACTCTAAATCACATATTGCTTACAGTTCTTACTTATCATATATAGATATTTCCTATTATCATATCCTTCTGTTTTTTATATACATCTTCTTTCAGCGTTTCATGTATCTTACTCTATTGCACGTTATATTTTCTAACCTGTTATGATCTGCGTGAGATGTATTGTGCTCGCTCCTGTCCTGACTGGACCTGTTGATAAATTTTACAGATAGCTTGGAGGTTGCCTGCTAGCCTAGAGGAGACACAGTAGAGATTGTATAGATAGTTATTTTAGTTGTCTTGAGTTGTATTTACTTTATGGATTACTGTATTTGAGATTTGAGATGTTTTCTGGGTTTGTGTATCTTAGACACTTAGACTTCTATCTGCGGTATCTCTTTGTGGATTTCATATTTTATCTATTTTTTATCATGCTCTACCTTAGATGTGATTGAGACTGTATTTGCTATGTCACCTCCATTCAGAGTGTATATACTGTACAGGTACTTTTATATTGTTAGATGTTTGACCTAGGACAGTGTTCTACCGCCGACACTGCGGCGTAGGCTGGATGTACCCACTTCTCGTGCCCTTACTCTAGGGTGCGGGTCGTGACAATACTTGCCTGCAACTCCGGGAAGCGCGAGCGAAGATCCAGGCTCCTCAATCAAGATCGTATCATCTGGTGTACCTACAAATACAACAACCACGATTATGATACGTTAAGATAACATCCATGATTTATATTTCTAATCACACACAATGTAGAGTATACGTATATACGTACGTACATATATGTATACGTACGTGGAAAATATACTGAGGGTGATACTACTCATAAGAGATTTGGAACAAAATGTGAGGATTGACTTGTACTTAGTTTATGCAGCATATATATGGATATGGGACTCCTAGTGTTTGCATGCTCACAAGGAAAATATACTATATATATACGAAAACGTATATAAGGGAATATATATAAAGTATATATATACGAAAACGTGTATAAAAGGGAATATATATATATATATATAGATTTTTGCTCTCCTCTCTCCATGAGGAGCGCCGCGCCTACAAACCCTAATCTCCCACCGACCCCGGCTTGGCCTCTGGCCGGACCGGCGTCTTCCACACGACTGGATCACTTGACCGTCGTGTTCCAGTTTTGAGGGTTCATGGCGGCGAAGACTTTTGCCGAAGCGGTTGGGGTTGCACCCCAGTCGATCTCCATCCGTGCTCCTTCTTTTAATAGAGGGGTTCCCATCGTCTCCTTCACGGAAGATGATAAATAGATCTTGGTTCAGCCATTCAAGTTCGCTTTGATCGGGAAGTTCTCGCATGCTCGACCTTCGATTGAGGTGATCCGGAAAGCTTTTATGGGTTTCCAGTTTGCTGGTGAGGTCAAGGTTGGGGTCATAGATCCTAAGCACATTATTATCCGGCCTACCCTAGAAGCTGATTTTCTTCGACTCCGAGCGAGGGAAACATGGTATGTCTCAAGAGCTCCTATGCGTGTGTTTCATTGGACTAAAGAATTTTGTGCATCACATGAATCCTCCATGGCTCCCACGTGGGTTTCTCTCCCTGGCCTGCCTCATCAACTGTTCGCCAAAAACGCTCTATTTTCTATAGTACTGGGGATTGGTACTCCTATCAAACTGGATCGTGCCATAGAAGAATTTTCTAGACCCAGTACGGCTAGAGTTTTCGTTGAGGTGGATGCCAGCAAACCCCTACCTCCGATGGTTCGTATTAATCTATCGAATGGTAGATCGATATCGCAAAAAGTAGAGTATAAGAATATTCCAAAGTACTGTTCAGTTTGCAAACACCAAGGACACACACGGGACTCATGCAAAACACATGCATCAACCAAAGCAAACCATCCTCGACAGAAGAACAAAGAGATCATGAATGAACCAGTCATCAATGACTCCCCAATTGGCAATAGTGCTGCAGATCAGGGTGAAACTTCAAATCAAGCTATTAATGAACGTGATCATTATCAAGCGCCAATAGCTACTCGGGTGGCCACATCAGCAGAACCTGCCATCGATGGCGCGAATACAGAGCAAGGCATCATCTCCTCCGCAGACATTACCTCACCTGTTACTTCCCCTCGGGCGTAACCTCAACCTACATCTCCTGTGGTCATTCCACCTCAAAATGATGTTGCAAACCCTGATCAAGTTAACCCATTAGAGAATGGAGAGTTTCGCTCCTGGGCTGATGAATTCGAAGCTGCGGATCGACAGGAAGAAACGGGCATAATTCGTCAACCTCATGTTCCTGCTGGAGAAACCACTCGGGCAACGACGGAGCTACATGGAGACGGTTCTGGTGAGGCGATCCCCCCGCAAGAGACTATCAAACCCCCTGCTCCAGCTCCCCAAGGTGGTCAAAAGAAAAAGAAAGTTCCCCCTCCGGCAGTGCCCCGTCTCCTCCGATCCTCCTCCAAGGTTACTAACAATCAAGCAACCGCCTCCTCCTCTCATGATTAAATTTCTTAGTTGGAATATTCGGGGAATTGCTAATCCTATGGCTTTTAAAAGACTTAAATCACTTTGCCGCACAAACAAAGTCCCTCTAGTTATGATCATTGAGCCGAAAGTTCATCCTGATAAGCTCCTTTCTTACCAACCAAAGTTGGGTTTTCAAACTTCTGTTAGCAATAACAAAGGTAATATTTGGATTATGGCGCGGTATTCTTGGTCTATATCGGTAGTTGATTCCTGTGATCAATGCCTTACGGTGACGGTTTCTTCTCCTCTCTTACCGGATACTGCTCTCTTGTCGGTTGTGCATGGGAGTAATACGAAGGAAGGTAGAAGACTCTTATGGAGGCAACTTTTACTTACTCGTCATAGATGGAATTACCCTTGGATGGTGTCTGGAGACTTTAATGCTATAACTTCTAGTACGAAAATGTTTGGAGGCTTACCACCTTGTTCAGTGTCTATGAATGAGTTTTTGGAGTTCCAATCTGCTGCTGGCTTACAGAAAATTCCGTACTCGGGGAATTATTTCACTTGGGTTGATAGACAATGTGGCTCCCCCAAGATGGGTTCTCGACTTGATAGAGTCCTGTTAAATTCTAAATAGCTAGCATGGGCCCCTCTGTCGGCTTCTACTCACTTAAACAGATCGGAGTCGGATCATGCTCCGCTCCTATTATCTATTAAGAGTGAAAAGCCTACATCACCTCGTCCTTTCCGTTTTTTGCACTTCTGGAAGGATCATGACTCCTTTCTTTCGGTAGTGGAGTCAGCTTGGCATTCTACTGATCATATCAACAGCTTAGTTCGCATTGGTCTTCGCCTTGCGGCAACTAGAAAAGCTCTTTCTTCTTGGAGCTGAGAAACTTTTGGTGATATCTTTCAAGAGGTTAAAAAGGCTGAGGATGCTGTTACTTCTATTGAAGCGGACTATGAAGCCAATCCTTCTCTTCGTCCACAATGGTTGTTAGCTCGGGCCCAGTTGAAGCAGCGGCTTCGATGAAGATGCATATTGGAAGCAAAAAGCTCGGGTTAAATGGGATGAGGATGGCGATCGTAATACAAAGTTTTATCATTCTTGTGTTTCATCCAAACAGAACCGTCTTCATATTCATCATCTCACTTCTGCAGCTGGGAATACTCTTTCTTCTCTGCAAGACATTCAAGGAGAAGCCAATGATCATTATAGCAAGGTATTCTCTCCTAATCACACTGTTATTGAAGATGGCTATCTTGATCATATTCCTTCTATTATTTTGCAAGAGGATAACAATGCTTTGATTGCTAAACCCTCCATGGAGGAATTATTATCTACTGTCAAGAGTATGGATCCTTGCAGCTCTTCTGGTCCAGACGGTTTTTCAGGATATTTCTACTTATCATGCTGGCAGATTATTGGAAATGATATTTTGGAAGTTGTTTGTTTATTTTTTGATGGTTTTACCCTTCCGAAGTCTATTACTAGTACTTTTTTGCTACCAATTCCTAAGACTAAGCATCCTAAAGCACTCAATGATTATTGTCTAATTAGCTTGTGCAATTTCCTCAAAAAAATTATTTCCAAGTTATTGGCTAGGAGGTTGGTAGCTATTCTTCCTCGAATCATCTCCCCTGAACAAAGTGGTTTTGTTAGGGGACGGGAAATTGTTGATAACATTATCTTGGCTCAAGAGATGATCTCAGTTATTGACCATAAACACTGGGGGGCAATATGGCTA